>OU611751.1:14413792-14776292 GCA_914767535.2 Dunaliella primolecta
GACAAGCAGAACCACTCTGCCAAGGTTTTGTGTAGGGAGCCTATAGGTTAGCTAACCTTCAGCCAGATAGTTTAGCTGCTCGGTTTTGTGTATAGGAATAGCATTTTACACAGCTTTAAATAAAGCTGTGCAAAATGACAGAGGGGGTTATCTGAGGCCTGAACACAGGTGGTTTTTTACATGCTCCCTGAATATGTGTGCCCCAGCTGGCTGTTTTCTAGTTTGGGTTACTTGTATACTATAGGGCACACACGCCTTATTAGCCGCGGCGTGAAGCCTAAATTTCCACCACCAAACCTTCATGTCCAATGACCCACTTTACCAATTTGCTAAATTGGGTGATTTGGGGTCCTTGTATAAAAGGAACACCAAAACGAACAGAGTGAAAAGACCCAGTCACTACGGTGGGTGGCGAGAGCATTTCAGCCATTTCTCTCAAAGAAAATCCAGCACAAGGGGTGTCAAAAGGGTCAAATTTTTGACCTACTTCTTTCCTTTTTTGGTACATGCAGGATGTTAGCAGATCATATGATGATTGCTAACACATGTTTTTGAAAGAGGATCATGAGCCTTTTTTGGGTGGTTTGAGGTCAGGGGGGTGATCTAGGGTCCACAGATTTTCATCATTTTCTGGTGAATGAAAAAAAAGAAAAGAAAGGAAAAAGTCTACGCCGGCAAAAAGGCCACATGCATCAAGGAAAGGTTCCCTAACTAGCAACCTAGAAAGGGTCTCACCTATGGGCCCTTAGACCTAAACTAGGTACAGCTAGCCTAGGAGAAAACCAGAAACAGAGCTAATAGGGATCTGGACGGCTGTCCGCTATGCTCCTGGACGCCCGGACTCTCCTTCTCCTGCTATCCACTGCCACACGCCCAGCAACCCCCCCCCAGAAGCCCCCTGAAAAAGCAAAAGTCTACGCTGGACAGCAACCAGCGTGCATTAAGGAAAGACCCAACAGTCAGCGCTGAAACTGACAGTGAGCCCCACCAACTAAAAACGTATCTAAAAAGCAAGCAAGCTAATGTGGGTCCGGCGGGTTGTCAGCCATCCGTCCAGGTGTGCGCCTGGCTCTCCTGCAAGCAGCCCGTTCCACAACCCCCTCCCCCGATCCCCCATTGCTGGAGTTACTGAAATGGATGGCGTGTTTGGTGTTATCCATTTTTGTTAAGGTTTTGGCAGCCCTTCAGTGAAGGTGAAGTTTGGTTGCAATCTTGTGAGCCTTTTCTTTGGTTAAGCCAAGGTTGCAAAGGGGATCAATTGTGTAGGGGTTGTAGATAGTTCCGGCAACTCCAATTAGGATAGTGTGTAAAGTGACTCTGTAATTGCGGCGTGAACCTCAAAGGTTTTTTGTGCGTAAGTTCTCAATAGTGTGTTTATGTTGGTTTTGTGCAGTCAGAAGAGTTTGTTCAGTTTTGGTATCTGAGCAGAATTTCAGCTCAATGAGGTGAATGTCTCTGTCTCTAGAGTTCATGTCCTTTGGGTGGTGGGTGGAGTCTTTGCCTTCAAGGGGTAGGACTATTATGCCATCAGGGCGACTGAGTTATGTATTTGGTGGCCGTCCAGATGGGAAAACCCAATATGGGATGTTTCTTTGGACATCATCAGGAATTTCCATATCCAGGGAGCGCAGCTTTTCTGTATTGCATGCATCCATAGTAACAATGTAAGGTCCAAAGTCTCCTTTGCTAAGCGCTTCACCGCAAATGCTCAAAGCTTGATGATGGCGATTTATGTTCATTCTATTAATGTGTGGGTGGGTGCACCTGAGTAGGGTATGTGAGGTGCTATCAGGTGCACCACAAAGAGGGCAGAGGGCAGGACTGAGGCGTCTGGCATGCTTGCCATTGTAGAGGGTGTCTGTTCGATATTTCATAATTTTCATTTGCTCCACATTAACTCCCCTCTCATCTTCTGGTGAGGGAGACTCACGGCTCTTTGAGCCAATGTGTCTCCTTTTCCTTTATTGATGTAGGGAGAGCTTTCTCTGCCTGCGTAGCCTTTTCTTTTCTTTTCATTTGCTCTTTAAGGATGACAGCTTTCATATGCCAGAAAGTATTGCTGGTCTTGAAATTGACAGTGGGTTGGTGGTTGGTCAGCCTCCGCAAGTTTTGCCAATTTGTGTAGCTGTATGTGTTAACATTTGCTGTCCCCAGCTTGTGCTTGTCAAGTATGATTTGTTTTAGCTTGTCTTGGAGGTTTGGAAGGGCCCAAAGTTTTGCGTGGGAGCCAGGCTTTTTAACTGGTGTAGCAAGCCAGTAAAGATGAAAAAAAGTTTCTGCCTGGTTGAGTGAGGTGTCAGCTTCGTGAGGCGACATTGCTGCTTGAAGAGCTAGTGCGTCAGCACTTTAATTGCCAAGGATGCCATTGTGTGATTTGACTTTGTAAAAGTGTACAGGAGCTGACAAATTAATATAAGTTATTATGTCGAAGAGGATTTGTGCATGTAGGTGGGTGGACATGCTCATGGGTTTAAGGAGCTGGTTTCTGACCTGATTTATAGCTGAGGAGCTGTCAGTTGCAATTGAAGTGTGCCCTTGCTGAAGGGCGACCAAAATTGCAGCTAGCTCTGCTCTGTTAATTGTATAAGTGGGACCATGGCCTCTTGGATTTATTATGCAGGTGATAGCAGTATTAGCGCAGTTTATGTTTTCCGGGGTGAAGAAAGATGCACCTGCCTGCTGTGTATTCCTATTTGCAGAGGTTATGATACTGCCATCTGTATATGTCAGGTGTCGCCAGTCTGAGATTTTGGGTTGTAGGGGTTGCATGTAGGATTGTATGTTAGGTGTAACATTTTTTTGTTGAACGCAGACTTCGAACAGGTTGTATTTGTCTTGATGCAAAAGTGCAAATCTTTTCATCCATGTGCTAGGTGCTTTAAAAGAGAGGATTGTGTTCTGTCTGTCTGCAAGTTGTGGACTGCTTCTGTGGCACACCCCCCCCTGAAAATGAAGTGCATGCCTTGTGTTAATAATAGTTGTTAATCTTTGGATAGCATGGCAACTTAACTTTGATGCTAATGATTCAGCCTTTTGCCATGTAAAACCCAGGTTAATAAGAGGTTTGATGGTGGAGTCATTATAGATGGTGCCTGCAACACCAACTAAGATGATGTGTAAGGTCACCTTGTCATTCCTGTTTGAATTCCTCAAGCTGTGGGTTTTGAGCCTGGTTATTGTGTTGGTATGGGCAGTTGCAGCTTTTAGAGTGGGAGAGGGTTTGGTATCAGGGCAGATTCTAAATCAAACAGGATGAATGTCCCTGTCTTAAGGGAGGATCTTAGTAGGATCAATGTGTGAGGGTCGGCCTGGGATGGAGTGCACAAGCATCAGGGCGACTTCGGTGCCGGGCAGAGGAGCCAGTACCAGTAGGGAAAACCCAGTCAGGGATAGTTTGGGAGATGTTTTCAGGGACGTGTATGCCCTGCTTGAGGAGTCTCTCATTTCGGCAGGCATCCATACCAATAAGGGACGAGCCATATCTGCCTTTGCTGAGGGCTTTCACACAGCTTTGTTGGCAAGCTGAGAGGATGGGCTATAAGCTTCTGGACTGACAGTTGTGTTTAGGTGAGTGGACCATATGGTATAGTTTAGCCTCTGCCAGCTATTGTAATAGTAGCCATATGTATCAGCAGAGCCAAGCTTGTGCCTATTGTGCATGTGTGTTTTTAGCTTGTCTGTCAGGTTAGTGAGGTAATGAGTTGGAGTAGCATGGGAGTGATGTGTTTCACTTTTGCTTCCATGCGAGGACTTTAATGTGAGCCAGTAAAAGTTATGAAAGGGATCCCTGGCATCTGGGAGTGCAAAGTCCGTGGTGTCCGTTAGTGCTGCAGCGCGTGCGCAGGCGTCAGCCCCCTCATTACCAATAATGCCAGAGTGGGCTTTGACCTTATAGAAGTGTACAGGGTGCGGGGAGTCGTGCGTTGGCAAACATGTCAGGTACTTATGCAGGTATATTTAATAAATGAGTGAAACAACGTAAGCCAACTATGTATGAACGTAGAGGATATTCAGAACTCTAATACCAGGTATATTTGAGATGTCCTGGATGAGCTCTGAATGGAGGTGGGTCCTCATGCGCATTGGGTTAAGGGTCTGCTTAGGAATCTGAGAGAGGCAGGGCGCACTATCAGCTATGTCAATGTGCCCTTCTTGGAGTGCAACAAGTATGCCTACTAGTTCAGCTCTGTTGATAGTGTTTGTAGGTCCATTTCCATTGGGGTTTATGTACAACTGTAGCTGTTGGGTAGTGTCTCTGCTTGGCTTGTTAACACCTGAGCCAACTAGTGGTGGAGAATCATGTTTGTGTTGAATGACACTGCCACCTGTGTAGGTGATTTCTCTCCAGTTCTTAGTTTTAGATGCAAATGTCTTCTTGTAAGTGGCAGGATGGAAAGCTGCTCTTGCCTGAGGGCACCTGTGTGAGCAGATATGGATGTCATGGGGAAGAGATTGAAATTTCTTTCTCCAGTTGTTTGACTCTAGGCGTTGATGGGTATGCAGTGGTACGGCAGAATTTGGAGGTTGTAGGGGTAGCCAGTAAGCTTCTGGTATGTCTCGCTTGAGAAGCTGAAGCCAGTATTTGTTGGAATTATCTAGCGCCTCTCTGGCAAATTCTCCTCTAATTCTCCTCTAATTTAGCTATTTTTCCCCTGCTGGTGCGTTTGTGCTCTTATACGGCATTGGGCGTTGTAGTCTGCGTCTATGATACTATTTCGGTCCTTGAGGTTCTTTTGCTGGGCTTTGAGGAGAGTCTCTGTTAATGGCAGGGGAGGGGGGCCACAGTTTGAGGCTGTGAGGTGAATGCAACATTATTACAAAAATATTGGTTGGCATGGTTAGATTTCAGAAAGAATGCCGAGAAAGAGCAATATAGGCCAGTTCACCCCCTCTGGCAAAATATGCACCGAGTAAAATTTTCTTAGTGAGAGGAAAGTTGCAGAGGGAAAATGAGTGATAAGCGTAGTCAAGCCCTGGCTTTTCGGGCAATTGAATTCAAGCATTCATGAACAGCATCCACACTCTGTGTCCATCATTCCTCTCACGCCCACGTTCTGTGCTAAACATTGTATCACTCTGTCAAAAAGCTGATAATGACAGCATGCATTTCAATTTGTCTCAGCAGCCTTGAAGTCATCAGCAGAAGCTGCACAGCAGAATAGTAGCTGCCACAATTCATGCATGCAAATCGATCAGCCCCAAATGCATCGCACACAAGAAACGTCATCTGGTCACTATTTCGTTCTAATCCCCAGGTAAAAAAAAACGGTCCAGCGATTTCGCCACTTCCTCAACTTTTTCAGGCGTCGCTTGATACAGCTTTGCTGCAGTTTCTTGGAGCCGCTGTGCAGTAGGGTCCAGCACTTCTGCTGGAGCACAAGGGTGCTGGTGGGGAAGGAAGGGGAGATGGTGCCTTCCATACAGAGGAGCGGATGCAAAGGAGGGCCTGTGACTTGAAGCAAAGTCCAAAGGGGGAGTGGAGGCTGGCCTGCCTTGACCAGGGGCCGCCATGGGTGGGGTCGTAGGTGGTGATCGAGGTGTTGGGCTGCAAGGGGAGCGAGGGGTTGGGCTGCCAGGTGGAGTGCTTGCTGGTGTAGTGCGCTGTGAGAGGGGTCTGCTCAGCTCAGAGAGCTTGTGTGTGCGGTCCACGCTCATCATCCAGCACTGGTACCTCTCATTAGCCTCTTCTGGGGGAATTGAAGGCCTGCAAACAGGAATGGCATTGCTGCATGAGAGATGAGCTTTGTTTGGCAGCAGCGGCAGCAGCAGCAGCAGCAGCTGACTTGCTTGCCCGCGAGCTATATGGCATCTATGCTGAGCTTTATTTGAAATCAGTGGTTGACTGTCCTCAGAAGCAGCAAAAAAGACTACAGTAAAACTTGAAGGCAGGCACCGAAAGCTTACTCAAAGATGGTGGTACTGAACCCATGATTGACAAAAAGATCCTCTTGCGTCCAGAAGCCAATGCCCAGGCCAGCTGCAAGTGCCGCTCCCAGCACTGAGAAACGCCGCAGAAATAAACAAATAAGGTTAAATACTATCTATGTAGTACGGGCACACATATCAAGAATGTAGCGATGGGCTGTGAGCGAGCAGCCTAAAGGAGCAAGCAGTAACGCAGAATGTTAGCAAAGCTAGCTACACACCTACGCTGAAGGTCGCACACATACAAACACACATGCAGATCCAAGAAGCCTACCTGTCGTCTCCGCCCAGTCCGGCCTGACTACCGGGATCTGCAGCACATCTGCCTGCAGCACAGTGTGGTGGGGATGGTAGGCAATGTCTCTCTTTACCGGTTTCAAAAAGCGTGCGCCACCATCCTTGAAATAAGACAGACAGTAATTATAGGGGCATGAAACAATTTCTGTAGCATTCATGGCTGGTTTTAATTAAATTTTCAGAAAATGAAGGCTCTTTGATCAGTACTTACTTGCAGCTGCATCATCAAATTGCATTTTGTAGCCCCTCCATCCACACGCAGCTGTGAGATATGGGCCACATCTGCATCCTTCTGCATTGCCTCTAGCACCTGCAGGATGCAATTGCATGCCTTTAGTATGTTTCACCTGAACTGTAGAATAAGAAAGAAAGAAAGACTACGCTTGCCAAGTCCGGCCGTGTGCATTAAAGAAAGGTCACCTGTCCTGAAAGGAAGGGCCCCACCACACAGACCAAGAGGAAGAGGTGGCACAGAAGTCTACCCCAGCAAGTTGGCCCCCACCTTGGGACCTACGACACGACTTTCAGGCAGGTCCTGTCCAGCAAGCTTAATGTGTAGAATAAATGTAGAATAACTATTCCAAACAGTTGACGCATGTTCCATTTTGCAGCCTGCTGAGTGTATGCAGCTGTAGCTTGAATTTCCTCCTATTTTCACAGCCATTGAAGCCAAAGAACCGTAATTCCTCCCGTTCAGGAGGTCCCAAACTTTGTATTAGCGCTAACAGCTTGGAAAGACGGGACAAATAAGCAAGATATTCTGTGTGAAGCAAGATGGTACAACATTCAACCTGATGAGTGATCTAACCTGTCAGCTTGTTGCAGGTCTCATTTTGAGACTTGAAAGTTGAGAAGCAGCACATGCTCTGACACGACAAACAAATTGATTGCCCCTGCAGGCAGTGATTATCAACACGACTCACCTCTCTTGATTGGAAACAAATGGCTTCAATCATGGCTCTGACGATATGGGCTCTACACGTCTCACCTGAATTTTAAAAGCAGACAGGATTGAGCTGTGCAAAAGGAGGATTGCATCCAGGTCCAGGAAGAAAATGCATCTTTAATGCGTGTAATGCTGATTGGCAGCCAGCCCTTCATGAGCACGCACTGCAGGTGGAGCAGGTGAGTATGCTTGCACCTGCACCAGTCAACCCCATAATGGTACATACCAGCAAGCCCCAGCATGACACCTCTTGCATATGACACCTCTTGCACTCACCAGTAAGTCCCAGTATGACACCTCTTGCTGTGTCATCCCAGCGGGGTGCAAACAAACCAGAAAAGGCGGGCACAAAATACACGCCATCGCTGTCAGGAACCTGGCATTTTGATAGTGCCAGAGGGGGATCCATCAATACACCTGTGCCAAACACTGCTTCGTGGCAAGCAGAAAATTAATACAGGCAATCATGCAAATGCAGCAAAAGATGCCTGTATGCTATCCCCTAAAACACCAATACACCACGAATTAGAAGAGCCTTCGTAGTATAGCTGTATCTGCCCCAAACTGCTCTGAACTGCAAGCGTGCAACATGCTGGAAAGTCAACCACTTGAAAGTGCTCACCTGGCTAGCAACCTCGTCCACCTCATGAGGTCCTCCCAACAGTCCAACATTCTGGCTAAGCCATGTAAAGCCAAACCCTGCCACCGCCACAGAGCCTGTGAGGAAAAGGGTGCAGATGCTCTCTTATATGTTGTGAGCCAGGATACATGGCAGCATTCTCTAAGGTATACGTTCATTGCTTGGCATGCTCTGAGGCATACGTTTTTCCTCTTGCCAGTGCCTCTGAGTAGCACGTTTTTGAAATGCAACCAACTGCTTTGCAGCTTCTGCAGCGTCTCTGATCACAAAATGCTTCCTCTCTTCCCTCTTGCTTGAGAAGCCTCACCGGCCTATGAATTTGCATCAAGTGTGCACCATGCTCACCTTCAAGGGCATACAGGGTTGGGGCGTCAGGTCCCAGTTTGTAGAAGATGGTGGTGATGAGGCCGTGTGTGCTGAAGACAGGCTTGCATCCCGTGTTGAGCAGCATGAAGGCACCAGTGCCATACTGGGAGTTGGAACAATCCACAAACAACGAGACATGGTAGGTGCAAGCTGGCATGGGAGCTGCGCATTGCGGGAGCTTGCTAGTTAGGGAACCTTTCCTTCATGCGCACAGCCAGACCTGGCGTGCATCATCTTTTCGTTTCTTCCTTTTGCATGTGGGAAGCCAACATGACCCATTCTCTGAGCCACCCAGACATGGCTGCTACACGTTCACATGACAACACAATATCCTTTATACCGACACAACCATAAACGGAAAACATAGTGCACATTTAATCTCTGGATGCTCTCTGTCAAATGGGGAAGCAAAATACATGCTATGCATGTGATGCCAAGCCAGCAGGCATGTGTTTGTACAACCTGTTAGTGCACAAAGATAGGGGCCCCCACGGTGCTGCATTTAGTAATGCTACAACTTGCCACATTTTTGACATCAACTACCTGCGCATGGCACTGCACCGACGCACCGTATTTTTGCAATCTCCAATCTGTGATCGCTGCCCAGGAACAAGCAGGGCAGCCATCTGGTCCCCCAAGCATCCACTGACAGGGACATCATTGAATGGCTCACACACGTCCTTGACATGGCCATACACCTGCATATGAGCATTGAGCCGAGCAGCTGTGAATTCTTCTTGCCAAAATGCTGTTTTTGAGCAACTGCCCAGAAGTTTCTTGAGGAATCCTGAAGTGGCCAGGATCAGGCCTTAACACTGAGGCATAAGGACAGCGCCGTGCCGTATGCTGCTGCTTGTCACCTTACTTGGTGCTCTTTCAGTGCGCACCTCTGCATTTGAGACAATGCGTGGCAAAGCTGACGGGCGGAGGCTGAAGAGCTTGAAATAGGGCTCGTGCCAGGTGCAGGTTCTTAAATCCATGATCTGCGTGCGTGCTGCGTTGGTAACTGCAATGGCAGGCAGCAGCAGAGGAGGTGGCAAGTGAAGGACATGTGTAAGAAGGGGAATTGCAACTGATCACTTATCATGTGCATGGAAATTGGAGTGCTGAAGGGGGTGACCGGTTCAGAATTTGGGCAGCACGAATTTTCTATCGATGCGTGGTATGGAGCAAGTCATGTTAGTACGGCTAGTTTATTTAGTAACATTAAGAACAGCAGCTTTGCATCCCTTTGCAGCCTCCAACTCTCCTTATCCCCATCTTCCAGCCATCTTCCTACATCTGATGAAAAAAAGAGGCCTTGCAAGCCTACACCACAGATGCAGATAAATAGACTGCAGCATGTACCTCCAGCATTGATGTGGACTTGAGAATTGTAAGAAATCCCACAATCATTTTCAAGGCCACTGCAAGCTTTTGCAATGCATGGTATGGTGCAGTCATAGAAAGAAAAAAAAAGAAAGAGAAGCTACGTAGGCAGAGGAAACTCTCCCTACATCAGTTAAGGAAAAGGAGTCATAAAGGAAAAAACACTATTTTTCAGCGTAAGGATTGACAGCTGTACATCCCTTTGCAGCTTTTCATGTTTCCCCGTTCCTTCATCTATTACCATCGGTGACATGGATGCCGCCATCAGGCCCGCCCGTCAACTTGTACATCAGCCAAGAATCTAAGGTCCCAAAGCATGCTTCGTCCCTGTCCACAGCCTCACGGACAGCCTCCACATTGTCATGCATCCATTTCCACTTGAAGGCAGGGAAATAATTATGGATTGGGAGGCCCGTTATCCGTCTGAAAAAGTCCTGGGCGGCACAAGCAAATATGATACAGGAACCTGTGGGTACACTCAAAATAAAAAGCAATCACAGTTTGATACAAATCTTAATCAGTCTCAAAAAAGGCCTTGAGCTAATTGCCTCCTTGCCAGGACATGATTAGAAGTGAAGCAATTAAATGTGACTTAGAATCTTTATAGCATGTGAACAGCAGGAAAATGCAAGTACTACTTCTGACCCCCACATACCTTGCCCCCCAGCTCCTTTTCCATTTCGCTACACAGCTCACTGTGGAGGTAGCAAGGGAAAAATGGATTTTGAGCTTGCATGTAAACTTCATGTACATTCTGTAAAGTACGCCCACAAACTTGTTACCACTAGGTGCGCAATGGAAAACAAGAACACTCCTCACAGTCAAGTTCTGGAGTTGGGTGCTTCCAGCAACCCTCCAGATCCCCACTAGCCCTTTCAGTTTCTGCTTTGTGGTGGAGGGGATTTGTGACTCTTTTAAAACAATGTGTCACCTTTTCCAAAATTGATGCAGGGAGAGTTTTCTCTGCCTACGTAGTTAATTTCTCTTTTTGAGCAAAATTCTAGAAGCGCAAGAAATTATAGACACAGAGGGCCAAGCTCCTTTGCCTCACCCGCTGCAACGACACCAGGCTTTTCCAGATCAGATCACCAACCATCAACTACCCTTTGGCTTAGGCTTCGGGCTAGCTGGGTCGGCCATAGTATTAAGAAGGATCATTTCCTAGTCCATTCTCTTTTCCGCTGATTGTTACACCCGCCATGCTCACTACACCCACCATCAATTCTATCAGCTATGTCTTGATCCTTCACAGGCCAACAAACTTCCAAAATCCGGGGCCAGGTCCTGCAAGCCACTTTCTAGATCCCCACTAATTTCCTTATTGCATTGCATGCAAAAGATCACAGCTCTTCGTGCCAATCTTCTTCCCTTTATGAATGTAAGGGGTGTTTTGCTGCCTGTGTTGTGCCTTTTTCTTTCTGTCTCATTGTTTCTCTCTCGTGATGCTGATATAAGGCTTGTACGTGTGTGAAAAAGCATCAGAGGCTTTGCCACTTTCTGTGCTCTGTGCTCCACACACCTCGTCCTAGTGTCCATCCAGACGATGGCAGGGTATAGCGGCTCGCCAGTCAACCGATGCCACACGAGTGATGTCTCCCTCTGGTTTGTCAAGCCCAGCGCCTTGATTTTCAGTGGCCCATAGGATGCCTGTGCCTTCTGCAATGCACATATGGCATGACTCTTGGGGCTCAACCAAGCCTAAGCATACATCCTGCTGTATGCCAAACGTGTGCCTCTCACATGCATTGCCCCCTGTAGAGGTGTATGCATCCCTGAAGCTCCTTTTCCACTCCAGGTACCGCAAGCACAGCACCCACCAATTGGTGCTGCTACATGCATGAGATGCAACGTGCCAAATGGGACTGCAATATGAATCAAGGCTTTTCCAATCATTATAAGCATGAGCCATCATCTTTGCAGGTGCCTTTTGAACGTCATGGAGGCTGATTTGAGGGCATGCCGCTTTCCGGCTGCCTGCTCACCTTGCTCGCCATGATCATGCACGTCTGCACTGCTTTCCAGATTTGAAGCGGGTCATACTCTGCCCACCTGCATAAGCGCTCATGTGTATGTGTTTCATCAGATGACACACAGGTGCGCACAAGAGCAGCCGTTTTGTACAATCGAGCTTACCCATGATCCGGATGAAGCATGTGCAGAGCCTCTTGGTGTGCGCCGAGGGGATGTAGCTCGCTATCAAACAGATAACATCGTGTAGACTGGGAGCCTGGTGAGGGACACACCATGGAGAGGATAGATCCCGGATTGCGGATAACATGTTGTCCTAATGATTCACCACGGTCAAGACTCAAAAAACAACCTGCAATGTCCCCCACAAAAGCTAGTGTATCGAAAGACATATTGTGATTGCTACTCAGCAGGCACACCTGTGTCCACGGCAGCCACCGCTTCAGTAACTTTGTCCTCGTCTTCTTCCTTGCCTCCCATGCCTTTGAAATAAAACAAAAAATCAATATAATGAATGTAGTGTGCTAGCGAATACTGTCACACTTTTGAACCACAGCTTGTGCATTCGATTGCCCATCTCCTGATTAAAAAGATTTATAATTATATTTTGAAAATAATTACATCATGTCAAAAGCTGCTCTGCATTGTGAAAGTGGCAATCTCTCTCTCTCTCTCTCTCTCTCTCTGTGTGTGTGTGTGTGTGTGTGTGTGTGTGTGTGTGTGTGTGTGTGTGTGTGTGTGTTGTGTGTGTGTGTGTGTGTGTGTGTGTGTGTGTGTGTGTGTGTGTGTGTGTGTGTGTGTGTGTGTGTGTGTGTGTGTGTGTGTGTGTGTGTGTGTGTGTGTGTGTGTGTGTGTGTGTCTGTGTGTGTTGTGTGCGCGCTCGCGTTATCACCCTGCGCATGCGCACCTTTTCCTTCATTCTCACTGAAATTTGGAATAAATTGCATGAATTCAGAGAAACTTAAAAACCATTATTGGCAGGCTTAATCCTGCCAACTCATCTGCCCCTAGAGTTAACCATCCTACATGTCCTAATACACGAGTAACGACTGCCAAAGAAACACAACCCACTGTTAATTGAAAGTCCATTCTGGCATTGTTGGCAATGAGGGGGCTGATGCCTGCGCACGCACTGCAGCACTCACGGACACCACGGACATTGCACTTCCATATGACAGGGATCCCTTCCACAATCTCTACTGCCTTTTTTTTGAAGTTCTCACACGGATGCAACGGTCACCCACATCACTCCCACACTGCTCCAATTCTTTATCCCACCAACCTGACAGACAAGCAAAACGACAGTGTAAATTTGGAAGCTCACAACCCACCCTTCTCAGACTTGCCAACAAAGAAACTAGCAACTCCCTTCTGGATCAACCCAATGATCACCCCTAAACATCATACCAATGTGTTAAAATACGGTACAGGAATAGTTTACATTGAAAAAATCATGCCAATAGGCCCTACTCCGGGTTCAAAAAGTTTTCCATCTCTGCTTGATGTCTGCTTTGTGGCGAAACGGACAGCATTAACCGCATTGCCCTAAGATATCCTAACTCAACAATGAGTGGGATGCACACCAATAGGCACCATGCCGGTCTTAGCTCCTGTGTCAAAGCCCTCAGCAAAGGAAGATATGGATCATCCCTTATTGGTATGGATGCCTGCCGAAATGAGAGACTCCTGGAACAGGGCATTGAAGTCCCTGAAAACATATATCGAGCTCTCCCTGACTGGCTCTTCGCTAATGGTACTGGCTCCTCTGCCCGGCACCAAAGCCGCCCTGATGCTGTCGTTGTGCGCTCTGTCTCAGGCTGACTCGGACCTGCCCACCTTGATCCTAATAAGATCCCTCCTTAAGACAGGGACAATCATCTTGTTAAACTTAAATTCTGCCCTGATACCAACCCCTTACCCACTCTAGTAGCTGCAACTGCCCAGCATGCCAGCATTATAACCAGGCTCAAAACCCGCAGCTCAAGAAAACCAAACAGGAACAACATGGTGACCTTGCACATCATCTTCGTTGGTGTGGCAGGCACTATCTATAATGACTACACCATCAAACCTCTTATCAACTTGGGTTTAACCAGGCAAAAGGCTAAAGAAAAGAAAAAAAGAAAAAGAAAAGAAAAAAGAAAAATCTACGTAGGCAGAGATGATAAATCATTAGCATCCAGGTTAAGTTGCCATGCTATTCAAAGATTAACAAGTATTATTAGCACAAGGCATGCACCTCATTTTCAGGGGAATTTTGGGGTTGGGGTTGCTAGGCGTGTGGCAGTGGAGAGCAGGAGAAGGAGAGTCCGGACGTCCAGGAGCATGGCGGACAACCCTCCAGATCCCCAGTAACTCTGTTTCTGGCTTTCAAAGAGAAGTTCTCTTAGGCTAGCTGTGTCTAGTGCAGGTTTGAGGGCCCTTAGGTGAGACCCTTGCTAGCTTGGTAGTTAGGGAACTTTTCCTTAATACACACGGCCTTTTGGCTAGCGTAGACTTTTCTTTTCTATACTTTTTGAAATGCTTTATGATGCTTTCTTTATTATTTTAGCCTAGCAGTCATGCGTTTTGACTGATGGCTTCTTTGTGTTAACCAGCGTGTCAGCAAAGATGCGCATCCAGAGTTAGGACAGTGTGAGAAGCAAAACCAGTTCCTGTCCTTTGTGCTTTTCATCATGAAATATGATTGAAAGCAATTTTGTTTTTCCTCGTATTCATTTGGGAACTTGGCTGTCATCATGTTATTCCTTTTCATAAAACACATTAAAGAATAAGGCATGGCCTGCACAGGAATGAAGTAATCGGACATAAGGAGCAGTAGTACAAGTGAGTGGAGGGTCCAGGACAAAAAGGAATGTGAAATCTTCTAAGGCGTATTCACAAGGTGTTAACTGAACTTAGGTTTGGCAATCATACCAATAATAACACTGTTTCACCCCCTGGTACCCGATAGAGAAAACAATAAAACACACAGGAAACAACACATCACAGAGCTACACTAAACCTAACTTCATAGCGTTCTATCCTATGCCAGTTCTACATGGTAATCTGTCCTTTAAGGTCGTTACAAGTGCGTGATAGGCTCAAAGCCTTCAATCCAATTTAAGTTCAACGTTGTGAGCCATACGCTCCCCGAGGTCCCCCATGTATCAAAGGGGGCCGCCGAGCCACTGGGGCTAAAGTAACAGCGCTCAGCCCCCCAATGCGTGCCAGGCCACCTGCCCCAGGGCTCATATCAGCAGCAGCAGCTGTGCCCATTGAAGTTGGCTTTAAGCCCCTTGCCATGGCAAACTGGCCACGCCGCTGGTCGTTGGAGCCAGGCCGCCAATCGCGCCCGAGAGCCTGTGTGTGTTGTGTGTGTTATATATATATTGAGAGAGAGAGAGAGAGAGAGAGAGAGAGAGAGAGAGAGAGAGCAGTGCATCCACTGCAGCAAATAGCAAGAAGACTGGAGAGCGCACTGCATTGGTACGAGGCTCATTCTTGAAGAGCGGCAGGATGTGCAGGGGATGAACAGTCATGCCTGATTGCATGTTTCACAGAACAGCCAACCCTAGGGGCTACGCCCTGTGAGTGACCTGGCCAAAAAGGTTGCAATGTTCCTTCATTACATGTCAGCGTTCCTGCACCCAAAATCCAAGGAGACCTTGCTAGAGGTGCTCATCCCTTTGCAGGCTTGTATGCTTGTACTGACTTGCAACACAAAGCAACAAGGGTTGTGGAGTTGCAGGGCTGGGAACGCTGCACTTTTGCAAAAATACGCACAAGCATGCGCACACACATGCACACACGCACACGTACACACACGCACAACCAACCAACAATCACACACGAACTCACATGCACACACACGCGCGCGCACACACACACACACACACACACGAGTGCAGAGCGTGTGGACACCTCAGGAGACTTGGCTTAGCAGCAGCCAGGCAGCCTGTGCTAGCAGCCTGTCGCATAAGTTTGGACTGAAGCCCTTTGAGTTTAGCACGGAACGGCAGGATGATGGTTATGACGCTAGCAACATCATGAGCCTGTACCTCAAACTTGAGCCCTGCAATGGATCTGTACTGACCGGATCTGCCAGGGATGGAGACCCATAGCCAATTCCTCCTATGCCCATGGCAAGTGGGTTGGAATGCGGCCCTCCCACTCCCTCGAAGCCTGCTAATGTTACACCACTGGGGATGGAGGGCACTGGGCCACCTGCAAAGGAGCACAGGCGGGTGGGCTCATGCACTTGCCATTTTTGTCTGCAGTCACCATTCTCAGCACTACAGCCAAGGGAGGTCATCTCCAAGAGAAGCAAATTGGAGGAAAAGAAGGGTTGCTACACCTGAGCTGGAATTGGACGCACTTAGTGCAGGCATTGCTGTAAGTTCACTTGGATTACAGATGGCAGTGGTTGAAGGCACGCTTTGCTGCAATGCTTGGAACCAGGACCGGATCTAACACATTTCAAGTGAACGCCAAAAGGACGTAAATTACGCGTTTTGCAGCTCTCATATGCTCAGGATTAATCACCTACATACGCATACTGCCCAAAATGCATTTCAAGAAACAAATGTATACGCATTTGGCAACTCAAACCCGAGCATGACCCATGTTACCCATCCCTGCCAAATATGACCCTTTCCTTGGAAAAGAGATCTGGCAAATTTTTCCTTGCAAACGATAGTCAAAGGTGCGCGGAGAGAGATGCTTGTTTTATCTAATGACTTGCACACAATAATTGGGCGTGCTTGGCAGGAGATACTTCTATAAATACTCAGCCAAAGGGGGCTTACTCAACGGTTTGCCTGCTAAGAATGAATGCCATGCAGAAGCCAACAAGTCTCACATGAAGCAGACAGCAAACAACCAAGGCTGACTGGTTATCACATGCTCAAAGACGGAAGTCTGTACAACACACCTAAAGCTCCATATGGCGAAGCAGCTGCATTGCCCAGTGCATTGAAGTCCACATTGGTCATGCGGATGGCAACCTGCAGCACAGTACTTTTGCGTGCATGAAGCTACTGGGCCTGTGAAGCTCGTCCTGCATAAGCAAGCTGTGCCTAGCAAAGTAAATTGACTGAGTGTTGATGCTGGCTACGCACACAGTCCTTCTGCTGCTGTTCTACCCAACCCACATCACCATTTTTGACGTTGATTTACGGTCGGGACGTACTCACCTGCCCAGATCTCCCTGCCTGTGCAGCCTCAGCCTGCTGCTGCTGCTGCAGCTGTTGCTGCAGGCACATATTCTGCACGTACTCCCGCTCCTCAAATGTCACAGCCTGCGGTGAGCAAGCCAAGACTTCATTAACAAAAAAAGAATTGTAAGAACCTAACATAAGCTTTCACTTATGCATCTTGCAAAGGTGCTCTTCTGCGAATTGGTGAGGCCAAACAGAGGTTTAGATAGATTTTTGGGGTCTTTGCCTTGCCTGCCACTTGCTCGATTTTTAAACATTCACAAAGGTTGCAGCATGCTGCGGCACTCTACATGCTGACCTACAAGCCTCTTTCTAGGCCCGCATGTATGCACAACATACACCTTGGATTTACCTGCTGATCCAAAGCAATCATGTTTGGGCACTTGGACAGCAGCGCTGCCCGGTATGCTGGCTTGCGGATGACAGGATTGCTGAGAAAGCTAACCTCCAGCAGCCCAGTCAGTGCTGTAGGGCAGGCAAGCAAGCGAGCAACGCCAAAAATGAGGCTATGAGGGTGCTCTGGCAATTGAAGCTTTCAGACAAAAGCAACCTTTGAGGCATTCAAAAATGGACGGGGAAGAAGCATGGAGTTGAGCAAAGTTGATGATTGCCAGCACTGGCTTTTACAAAGGCATGGTTGCAGTAAACTGCTGACCATTAGAGGGGGCATAGCACTTACCGGAGAGCCGCTCCACATCAGCTATTTCACTGATCCTGTTATAGCTGAGATGAAGTGCCTGCACAGGGGGTCAGAGTGAGGGAGCTGTTATAAATGGGAATCGGCATACAGCGCCACACATCACATTCTCCAGCGCCATATATTGCGTTGCATAGCGCTATCATCAATGCGCTTCTTAAAGATTGGCACATAGCGCTATGTTAGGGTCTTCTATAGCGCTACATAGCCTTATACAGCACTATACGCTACACAGCGCTTCAGGCAAATGCCAACCCCTTCTTATATATAATATATACAATATAATATTTATTATATACATGTATAAAAAGTGGCAGGTAAGACACTTGCTACTAGGGCAGCAGTGGTAGCCATTAAAAGAGAAAAAGCAGTGCTCGGAGGCTGCGGTGAGTCCTGCCATGGATTGTGTCAGCTGCAGAAGAGAGCAGTATGGTGCACACAGTGTGGTGCACACAGACGAGCAAGCCAAAAGCATCAAAGAAGCATATGATGTTGCAGAGACTGCTCAGGCTGTGTGTTGGAGGGCACACTCAAGGTTGTGCGTATTGAGTGTTACATATCAAAGTCATGGCAACAACATCCTCCCCATTCATCATTCGAATCCAATCCACGTTCATCTTCCTATACTAGAGTGCTAATACACACACAAACACACACACCTGCAGTCCAGTGAGGTGGTGCAAGTTTGCGAGAGAGCGCAGACCATTTTCCTCCAGGCGCAGCTCGCGCAGTTTGCTCAAGCCAGAGAAGGCATCCGGGTCAATGTAACGAATGCGGTTGCGGTCAAGCACCAGTTCCTGAGTCCAAGGGGAATACAGACAGGGCAAGCAGTCCAGCACATCAGCAAATGATGAGGCTAGCCTTTGCATCTGTAAATGATGGGGTTTGTATTTGGATGAATATCAAACTGCCACAAGCCTGCCTCAATGGGTCCTTCCCAGCACAGCATTTCCAGTTTAAAGACGTTTCAATGCAAACATGTAAGAAAACACCAACAGATGCCAAGTGCAAGGTTGATTGGGCCATGCTTTTGCACCTGTAAGTTGATTAAGCCGTCCAGCCCATTGATACGCGTGATATCATTGTTGTTCAGGAAGAGGGTGCGCAGAGAGGTGAGGCCACCCAGCTGTAAGGAGGCAATATTGGTGATCTGGTTGCTGCCCAGCTGCAGGACCTGCAGGGTCATCCACAAGTGTTGCACAAGCGTTTCAAGTGTAACATGCATCTGGACTGTGGTTGTTGTGTAGAAGCTATGAAGGTAGCTGCCCAAACAAAGATGGCCAGCTCGAGCCAGCTGGTGCAAAACAGGTGCCAGCACACCTTGCTTGCACCTCAGTTCACCTCGCATGTGAACTCACTTGTAAACGAGGGAAGAGCTGGAAGGAGCCGAGGCTCTCAGGGGCCCCTGTGTCCGGGCTCGTGAGAGCTTTGAGCCTGCAGAGATACATAACAAGATCAACTGACTTCACTAAGCGTTGCAGGCATCGACATCTCATAACGTCACAGGGCGTGCAATTTCAGCCTTATGTTGTGAATGAGGTCAATGACTCAACTTACATCTAGCAAGGCTGATAGGCTTATTACGGGATAGTTCTTGATTTCATGTCTCTGAAAGGGCAGCCCATTGTCAGGTCAGAGGCACAAGGCACCTGTCAACAGCCAGGCCTGCCATTTTGCAAGATAAGCAGGCAGCCACACATGTTGTAGCGGTTTTTTCCGGACACCTAGGGAACCCCTTGGTTATCAGAGCAACTGTTCCCTCGCAACGATGCAAAACAAGGACATTGTTTACAACATGTCTGAAAATGCAATGTCCGCCCAAAACAACTCACAAGCTGGGGTTCCTCTCAATGAGGCGGCGAGGGTTGAATGTGCACTCTTCTCCTAGCCTGTTGCTGACCAGGCTGAGCACCTGCAGCTCCCTCAGCATCGCCAGCCCTGCAACACAGCTCAGACAGGCAGCATGAGTGCAACCGTGAATATTGAAGTTGCCTCAGGCCTGAACAATCATCCTTTGCTCACTTCTAAAAGAACCTGCTCAGCGATGCAGTTGCATGCAGAGGAGGAACCAGCCTTCATTTGCAGTAAGACTCTTGCACCTTGCAAGAAGGATCACCCTTCACGTGAACGCAAAGACTCTGATCGACACATGCAGTCACATGGCAGGAAGATTCACAGATGATTAACCATCTTACATTTGAAAAAGGCGAGAGGAATTTTAGCTGAGAAGTGTGCAGTACCAGCAGCACTCACCGCTGATGTCCACAAGCAGGTTGCTGTTGAGGTGTAGCTCTTGCAGGAGGCCCAGCTCAGGGCCAAGGAAAACAGAGCCAACATCCCGCACCTGCAATTAATTGACAAATGCAAGCATAAAAAAGGGCAGCATACAAGGACACCAGTTTCATGTAGGCCACCATGCGTCAAAGGTGATACAGGTGCTCGCAATCAAGCAAGAAGTCTCACTGCATTTACAGTCTCACTGCATTTACAGACTCGCTGCATTTACAAAACAATATCTGCTCAGAACAAAACGGAGAGCCAAGTGTGTTTGAGTCCATCCCTTTTTTCCAGCATGTCTCTGTCTTGATTCAAATTTCACAAATCTGCATGGAACCTGCAACGAGCTTAAGTATCTCCATCTTACAGAACTGCAGACAAACTTCCAAACATTTTGGCTGGTTTCCCAAGAGGCTGGACGTGTGTCAAAGCAGCTTGATGTCTTTAAGAAACCAGCGCACCTTCAGGCCTGAAACATCAAGCTCTCGTATCCTGTCAAACAGTCGGTGTCCTAGTCGCTCTTCTAGAAATTCCAGAGTCAGGCGCCCACTATACTTGGACTTGGCAGAGGCCTGCTCTGCAGCCTCTATAGGGGCTCCATCTAGGACCTGCGGATTGTTGAAAAAAGTTTTTTAGGGGTGCAGGCCCAACGGATGCACAGCCATGCTTTAATTTCACCATGAATGGCAAAAGGCAGCACACCATTGCGACTTTGCATCAGCAAAGCATACTCACTTGTCACGCAGAGTGCTGTAACTTGTGTGCCCACAGGCAATTGACTAGTTGGACGAAAGAGCCGACTATGTGTTGTGCTGTTGTGAATGTGCTGTACTAAACAGTTCACATAAATTTGATGGTGCTGTATGCACGTGCACGCTTTCTGCACTGCACAGGTCAATTAAATGCTTGACCTGTTTGAGCAGGGTTAAGCTCACACAGACTTCTACCTACTCTTCCACTGTCCTTCTCACTCTCATTGTTGCTCAATCTACCCTCCATTTACCATTGCGTCCAACCTTTTGCTTTGAGCTGTGCAACATCAGACACGACCACAAACCTGTGGACAGCACTTCCGGACACGCCTCACCTTCAGCTTTCGCACGTTGAATATGACGTACAAACGATAGTCCTCTGGTGCGGCAGTGCTACATGGGTTGCCAGACAAGTCCAAAATGATGAGCTTGGGGAGCTCTCTCAATCTCTGCACTTCCCGCATCTCTTGCAAACGGTTGTTGCCTGCACAAAGGTACAGGGATGGCATTCCTGACAGCAGCACACGGTGCGTGAGCGCTACTTCCTGTGCTAATACTGCATATGGTGTCATGCTCCTTATTCATTATTAGTGAACTGTAAGAAACAACGAGGAAGTAAAAAATTTAACAACAAATGAATTGCCCATACATGCTCCTCAAAGCCTGATGAGCACGTGCTGCTGAGCTCTTACCAGGATAGTATGAGTCTTACAGGTGGGGGCAAGGAATGTTCACTTTAATGGGGATAGATCAGACGACCTACTCAACAATACAGCTTTGTCAGCCATTATTCTACCAGTTCGATCTTGTGGTCCTACACTCTCCAGATGCATATTGCCTTACATAACTACCTATTGTTTGATGTGCCACTTGCAGCTTTGCGCCACTACTAGGCACACCAAACCTTTAAGAAGCCTCCTCTTTAAGCTTAACTAAGGCTACTTGCCTGCATAAAGCTCCATCAGGTTGACAAGTGGCTCAATGCCTGCGAGGCTCTTGAGCTCGTTGTCTTCTACACTAAGCTGCATGGACAAAATAGCGGATGGGCAGCTATAAACTGTGATGAAAACACGAAAGAAGGCAGGGGCAACATGAACATGAGCACTAGAGTACCAGCCAAGGAAAGACCAACACACCTGGGTCAGGCTCGTCATGTTCCCCAGCATGTCCAAGTACGCCAGCCTGTTCCTGCCAAGTTGCAGCTTCTTTAACCTGCAAGACAGGAAATGTCCGCAACATGCTTATCAACTCATGAGACAATGTATAGCATGTAGAAGACTATAGAGCAGATGTGAATTATGCCTCATTTTAAATGAGTCATTTAGGACCGGGACAATCGCTTCAAAGCACCAAGAAGCTCTGCACTGAAAGCATATGCACTGCCCCCCCTAAGCAAGCTAAAACCAGGACTGCTGGACAGGTCAGCCAAGTAGGTGTGAGATAATGCCCCACTGCAACCAGCTGAATCTGAGTATGCAGGACCTTTGTCTGGACCTTTCTGAGCGATCGTGCACACTCAGATTGTGCCGGGGGTGCCCAGGATGCGGCCAGAAATCAGGCAAAATGCCTGCCAAAGTGGGGTTCCCTGGAAGCTGTCCCCCGGTTTGCCTGACCAGCAGCGATGGCTGGGTACTTTATCAGGAGCATGTTCGGGGGTCCAGGGGGCTGAGGCGGGGGCCCAAATTTTTTTTCAATTTTGGCAAGCAAAAGCTGGAATCTAGGCAAGAGGCACAGGGCGGGGTGCGCCATTAGGAGCCAACTTTTGCGACTTGCTCCTTTCATTATGACTTTTTTAAGTTGACGATGAACATGTTGCATTTCTGGGGCAAAAGGTGAGACATCATCGTCAACTTTAAAAATTTGCGCATCAAAGAGCAGGTCTGCACCATCAGATGGTGATGCAGACCTGCTCAGATCAGTTGGTGATGGGCATGCAGTGACACTCAAGTCGGTAGCCTTGACAGCTCCCAGCTTTGACCGAGCCTTAGACTTGCGCACACCCACACCTGGGCCTTCAACTTGGCAGGCATACCAAGAAAGCATGGTGAACAAGTCCTCATACTCAGGTTGTGGCCAAACGCAGTGCTTGCCTAGTTTTCAAGTTCAGGCACCACTTTTGCCTTGTAGATGCACCCAAAGGTGACCATTTGCTCTTGCAAGTGCTTTGGGCAAATGTTGCTCCCTCTTTTTTTCAATCTGATGGACCAGGCTTGACCAAATAGCTACACGAGAGCCAAAATATGGGACAGATGTGGGCCAGGGCAGGCGTTTTGGCAATTACGTTTCTGGACATGGTGAAAAATGGCCCGAAACACCTCAAAAAGCGCCCCCGGCGCAATCCTTGGGCCCTGCCCTCACTTTTTTTTATGCATAACCAAATGAGTCATCCTCAACCAATTTGCATACTCAGTTTGCCCGAACGCTTTGGGGCATTAGCTCTCATTTTTGCTCATGGCTTGGCTGACCTGACCCGGCGGCTGGTGTGCAGGTGCTCACTTTTGTTAGATGGACCTCACGAGGCCGCTCAATCATCCAGGCAATCCTGTAAATAGAAATCAGCATGCACGTCATTGCATTGTAACACTCACCTTGTACACCCCTGAAGCCCCTCAATGGCCACCACTCTGTTTTCCTCTAAGCACAGTTCTTCCAAAGCAGTGCAGCCTTCTAAACTCTCTATGTGGCTGATCTGGTTGTCTGCAAAAGATGCGCGCCGGAGGTTGGGTAGCAGCGACAGGTTCTGCAGCCAATAACGGACGACAGGTGTTCTTGGGAAACACTTTTAACTCTCACACCACTCTTTGAAGCATACTGATTGAAATTCAATGAATGTAGGTGTATGAAAAATGGAAATTCCAAAAGGTTGAGCCAGGCTGTGAGTGGATCAGGTCTGCAGCAAAAAGGGACATCCTGTATGTGGAAATCCTGGGGGAGCACAGCACACAGTAAGGCATCAAGATGTAAGCAAGAGGTGCTGGACAGCCTTGCATGAGCACTGTGTCACCTGCCTATAGGAGGGGATAGACAGTGCTTCAGCCCCAGGTACCCTCTCTCCCTAACATGATATTGAGGGCGGCCCTGTTGCCTGCGGAGTTGTTCTGCCCGATGAAGCTACTGATGAAGCTAGCCACGTGCTTTATTGCCACAATGAAACACATCAACGGTGTTTCACGCACCTGTTTGCGTTGCCTCTCTGAGTGGTCGACACATTCGGCAAGCGTGCTTACTTGAGGTCACACAGAAGGATAGTACTTACACACACACACTGGATCCTGAAAAGCCCTTGAAAGCAGCTGCCCCTTGAGCACTATACACCCCAAGAGCAAAGAGCGCTTGCAGTCATGTACCCACTGCACCCTCTGCAACTGCTGCAAAACGACACAGAGAGTACACACAATGGAATCAGCTGCTTAAAGCCAGACATATGCCCCACACTTGCAATTCATCTTTTCATGCACTTACTTGCAGGCGCCGTATGTGTTTGCGCTCCAACACAAGCTCAGTGATTTGTGTGGGTGCCAGCTCCTGGCCAGACGTGCTCGCAGACAGGCTGGTATCTGTGATGTATGTTTAATGTGACAAAACCAGCAGGTGGTAATCAAGATGCCTGCTAGTTGAACTTTGCAGGCGCAAGCCATTGGCGCGTCGCCAAAGCATCAGTGTTCCAAAAAGTGCACCAAATACTGCGCACAGTCGATCACATCTCGGTGCGCACCCACCATCACGTTTCAAGGCATGCACACCAAAGCCATAAACAAGGGTTATTTAATGCAACAGCATTCTGCCTCCACCACACACGTCAGGATTGTGACGGCTCCTGTCGAAGGCGGTGGAGAGCTCAACAGCCATAAAGAGGCTGAGCACATGTGGTGATGCCCACCATATGCGATGTGGTGGTGCCCACCTGATGTGATGTGGTGATGCCCTCTCTATGTGATACCGTGATGCCCACCTTATGTGATGTTGTGACGCTTAGTTGTGGCGCCCACTGTATATGATGTTGTGATGCTCACTGTATATGATGTTGTGCCCATTGTATATGATGTGGTAATGCCCACCCTACGTGATACCGTGATGCCCACTGTATATGACGTTGTGCTGCTCACTGTACATGATATTGTGACGCCCATTGCATATGATGTGGTGATGTCCACCAAATGTGATGTGGTGATGCCCACCAGATGTGATGAGGTGATGCCTACCATATGTGGTGATACTCACCATAGGTGATGTGGTGATGCCCACCCTATGCAATGTTGTGATGCCCACCTGTGATGCCAAACCGCTGGCCGGCAGTGCCGTGCTGCAAAATGGTGGCCATGCTCAGGGCGCCCGCGTTCTCTGCAAACATGGCCTTCTCGCTGGCGGACACAGGGCACCCGTCAAACATGGTCAAGGCCTTCAGCTTGCGCAGCACCGTTGGCCTGCGTGGGTGACAGCTTGAGTTGGTGCAACTAGGGGGCATGCAGCAGGAGACACGCAGCAGGGGATGTGCACTGCTTAGGGGTGCGAAAGTGGTACACATTTAAGGTAAGAGGTGCAAGGATTGTACAAGTTCAGGGCTGATGGAATTGCATGGTAGCGTCAGAGGCAAAGGGGGTGGGGCAGACGGCAGGAGGAGACATTCATTACGATTGAAGTTGATGAGGTACGGAGAAAGATGATCCATGCAACTTGCCGCCTTGCATTCCAGATTCTCTGTGTTTAAAGTTCCATGCTCAAATGTGGCTCTGGAAAATGAATGCAATTTGCAGTACAGTGCTAGCGATGATGTAAAACCGGGGACTCAAGCCAGCATCGGTGGGCTCGTGTTCAGCATTCAAAAGGACAAATTTTCCCCAATCCGTGATGAAGACGACAAAGTATCACAACCTCAAGGAGGTGCAACAGCATGACAGGGGGAAACCTCACCGATAAGACTTGTCATCGCACAAAGGGTTGTCTGAGAGGTTGAGGTAGGTTATCTGAGGCACGTACTTTTTAAGCCCATACACCTCTTCTAGCTTAAGAATCTGCATATGTATTGGACCCACATGACGAACGGTGTGAGCTTGAAAGATAGTGCAATGCTGCTTGCCAATGAGCACCAAAGGGGCATCCAAATTATTTTGAGGCAGGGTCTCTTCCTAGAATCAAGCCCACGCTACGGCTCAACACTGTGGACAACACTGGCTATGAAGGCTGGCAATGAGCACCGGCTGAGACACTTGCCTGGTTTGAAGACATATCAAGGTGCTGTAAAGAAGTCAGCCCCTTCAGTCCATCCACCTGCACATTTCATCAGTTGGTTGAGGCAAGAAAGTGAGGCAAACATAACATTCCACAAGTCCGCATCGCACATATGGATGCTCACATACCAGCAAACTGTGATCTGTACTGTGAACAGCTTGCTGTGCCCCTCTGCAGGGAACTCTTGCACTAGAACCTCATGTCTCACTTCCTTTGAATAGGCTGTGCAGCAGCTGTAATTGGATGGGCGTGTGCGAAAAAGTGTGAGCCAAGCACAGCACAAGATCACGCTTATGGGTTCTCATGGGCTCTGCTGCAGCATCTGTGCACTCCCACCTTTTTAATCTGGTTGTGTGCAAGGTCAAGCCGCTCTAGCGCTGTTAGCTCAGAGAGTCCATCCAAGCGCTGGATGCTGTTGAAGGTGAGGACCAGGACCTGCACAGGGGTGTAACACACCGCACAGGAGCAGGTGATCTGCACAGGAGTTGCGGCCATGTGGCTGCTGGGCCGATCTGAGAGAGTATCCTCAGAAACAATGCTTTAATGACTGCCAGGGCACAGCTTTTCAACAGCGAGAGGTGACTCTCATACGCAAATAAGGCATCCTGAATGGTTGCAAGATGCATGGAATGAGGCTGCTACTGCTTGCACCACCCAAGGTTTTACCTTGAGGCCCTTCAGCATGCTCAGGCTCTCCACCTTTGTCAAGGCACTGTTGTGAAGGTTGAGGTATGTCAAACCTCCCAGCAGCGTCCCCTGAGATATGGAGCGCCACATAGTAAATTCGAGTGGGCAAAGAAGTACAAAAGTCACAAATAAGAAACCAAGCTTATTCCAGTAGAAGGTTTACATTCCGTAAGCCAACTCCATCATGGGGCGTGCAGGATGAGATGTTCTCAACTGTTGCTTCAGCTGGTCAACTTTTTTTCATTGGTATACTGCCTACAGGATATCTCTTTGGTAAAGCATTAAAAATCTTCATACCAAGCTCACTGAGCATTCACAGCAGGCGGGACTCTGTTACCTGCAGGTACTTTTCCAGAGCTGCAGGGTCCATGCTGCCTGGCTGAAACCGGGGCCCCACCAGGGGCTGCCTCTCTAGCAAGGCCTTCACCTTTGGTCACAAGCAAGCATTCAGGTTGGGTCTCAAAGGGCTTACTGTACCATTGCCAGGAAGGCAGAAATAGCTGCACAAACGCAAGACTTGGGAGCTAATGTGGGTAACAAGGCACCTGCGCTGTTGCTGATGTTAATGTGAGACACAGCATCATTGTAAAACGAAGGAAGGCAATGTTCTTAATTCTGTCGGGATCCCTGGCGTTCATATCAACATGCTTACTTCAGCTTCCTCCACGCCCTCCAGGCACACGCCCTTCATGGCTTCAGGCTCAAAGCGGAGGGCCAGCCAGCTCAGCACCGGCCGAGCTAGGGACCTACACAAAGATGTTGCAACCGATAAAAAGAGTTTTAGAGCTCAAAACAACAGAGATTTGGTGCTCACCGGTCAAGATGTCCAGGCAGCAAAAGGCATGGGTCTTTGTGCCAATGCTTTCGACCAGATAAAGGCCCAACAAGAAATAAAGCCTAAGAGACATTTGGTATGCTAAGGAGACATTAGGTAACATGCACATTCCACTGTGCAGGCAATTATTTATGCCTGCAGGATTCTTGGAATCATTGCACAACCCTAAGATACATGACTGCAGAGAATCAACAGGCAACGCCCAAAACTCCCAGGCCGCTCCAGCACCACCACTGTGCTGCTGGCTCCTAGCTTAGGCCTCCAGGCTGGCAGCGTCCCGACATGCTCAATCACACCTCAGATCGGGCTCCAAGTGGCTGAAGATAGAATGCCCTGAGCTGGGACCATGATAGAGCAAAGATCTCACTGTGCTGCTGGCTTCTAGTCAAGTCTCCAGGCTGGCAGTTTCCCAGCATGCTCAATGAAACGCACCTCAGATCGGGCTCCAAATGGCTGAAGACAGCATGCCCTAGGTTGGGGCTCAGTGGCTCTGCAAGACTTGCCACATATCCACTCTCCAGCTGCACAGGGTAAGGTCGTGCAGAGAGTGCTGTTTTGTACAAAGCACTGATGAGGCAACAAAGCATTGCATAAGCTTAGGCAGAATAATGCTTGCAAGGCACTGAGGATCAAAAGTAGCACAGCTGATGTCCACGAATACACAACATGAACACAGTCCCGACACCCTGCAGTTGAGGTAGTTAATGATGTTCCCCATGCTCGTTCTTCCCTGCCGCAGGCTCGCTTTCAGATGTGAGCACGCCGTTGGGTGCGCCTTGAAGTCAGCTTTCCAGCGCACTACTAATATCCCTGAGGGGGGGCATTAGGTCTGTTTGTGTGGTTTGAGGCCCTCTCCGCCACTGCCAATGCCATGAACTTGAATTTTACAACAAGAAATACGGGCCTCCCTCTTTTTGAAGCCCCCCCTTAGTCAAACATGAGCTGCAAGCACCGGGACCTCCCAACTGTCGGACCGTCAATCTCCCCTGTCTCAAGCTCATTTTCGAAAAAAAGAACACCGCTGGACGCACATCAAACTCAGCTTTCCAGCGCACTATTCAAATCCACCGGCATCCCTAGGAAGGGGTTGCACAAACTGTTTGTTTGGAGGTGTTTTGTACGTGCATTTTGTCCACACCTGCTTTCCTGATCACAGCACTTGCGGCAACGTTTTAGAAACCAACTGCGAACAGCTTGTAGCTCAAGCTTCAAGATTTTAATCACACCAAGAAACACTGCGATTGGCCCAGATCTGGGCCCGCTACGGGCTGTCAAGCGACATCATTTCATGCGTGTATTAGATGGTGCAGTCTTATCATTGACATCCTCCAGAGTCCAGCGCACACATTTTATGTCAAATGGTGCAAGGATGAGTGAGCTAGAGGATGGGGAAGGTGTGAATCTCACATGCAAGGATTTGCAAGGTGTCAGGACTGTGCATCATGAATGCTATCTTTGTCTTTGGAGAGCGTAGATCTGGAAAAAAGGATTGTATTGAAAGCATGTGCAAGCGAGAATGTAAATTTAGCCTCTGTCCAATACAAACAGGTTTGATTTCTTCTTCTTGTTCCATACTTAAAATGCTTACATAATAATTGCAAGTATTCAAAATTAGTAGTTCACACATTGTTCACTTCATCTAATTACAAGCAGGTTGCATCTATAATTAAAACTTTATCTGTTGCCATATTCCTCAGCAACTCCCAGCAACCATGGAGCAAGTTCCACAACTATAGAGCAGGAAGGAAGGAGAATCCTTAAACTAGAAAAGTGCACAGCACTATTTGAGGAGGAGAGAACAACCTTCATGGACACATTGCGAAGTATGCATGCCTCAAAGTCCGAGCAGCAGGTACTGTGCAGGGATGCATTTTGAGGAGCAACCAGCTTGCCTAAGAAGTGCTGCCTTTCTCAGAGCTTCAGAGCTCACCTGTGGCTTTGCTGCCAGGCATGAGTGCGGAGAGCTTAGGCTGTACTGGAACTCCACCAGGTACTCTGGAAGGACGAGGAGGTGGTCAAAAATGTACCTGCATGTCAAAGTGCAGGCAGAGTGCAAAAAGCCAGGAGGCCGAACTCCATTGAGCTCATAAAATGTTGGAAAAAGAAAGCAAAGCAAACAGCGCGGAAGACAAATGGAATCTTGTTCCTTGGAAGGAGGGGAGGGTGGAGGCAGCTTCCTTGCACATTAACACACAAAGGTGAGGCACAAACAGGCAGTGGGCTTGCAGGCAGCATGCCTTTCCCTCTGCGGAGTGAGTGACACACTCGGCAGGCGCTCTCTCTCTCTCTCTCTCTCTCTCTGTGTGTGCTCACCAGAGCCGCTGCTTGGTGTCTCCGGACTTAACGCGGAAGACAGCATTGGGGGCGCCTGAGTACATGTCTTGCGACACTGATGGACCCTCCAGGCAGCTGGCAGGGCAGAGCGAGCCGTCCGCATTGTACAGGGAGTTGAGGCCAGCACTGGGGGGAAAGGCAGCGCGGGGGAAGCAGGTGGAGGGGGACACTGGAGCAGAATTCTTAGAGTGGACGCAGTTAAGAAAACAGCATGCTGCCCGGGATCTGATTTCCTGTGCGCAAACAGCAGAATCTGACATACAACAAGCCCTGGCAAGCGCGGCATGGAGGCCTGGCTGTGGAAGCGGCAAAAATGCCCTCATGTTGGAAGCCGTGATTTGTGGCGTTCTGTGTGTAAGGTTTGTTAGTACAAATATCAATTCTGAAGAAAACCAGCATGCATGAATGCAAGTTCTACCAGGTGACAAAGGATGTGCAACTGGGTGTGCAGTAAGTGCTGGTTCTAGCCAACACACCTGAGGTTTGTACTGAGAGCATGGCTGTCTTGGGCTGTCTGCCCCAAAAAGGCTTTCACAATGAGCAAACGGCTCACAGCTGGCGCCTCAGATTTCAGCCCTCCCTGCACATAGGTGCAAGTGGCGCCAGCATCCTTTATGCTTTTGCAGAAAAGGGAAATGATCACACCGACAACTACTGAGTTGCTTATGCGAGTGCAGGAAGCATGCCTGAGGCTGAGCATTGATGATATTCAGCTATTTTGAATAGTTGCACAAACAACAATGGACGACTGCCGGCACTGAGCTAACCACTGGCACAAAGAACTCATTCAAACATTGGCTTGAAATTGCAGGGTAACTTCCTCATTATGAGCACCTGTATGAGATCAATGCATGGAAAGGTGAGTTGCATGTGCTTTTGGATGAACATGCACGGACATGTACTCACAGCCAGTGCAGCTCGCAGCCTGAGCTTCTCTGCCAAAAACAGGCTGTTTGACACCACGATCGCCGCGTCCAAGCCCTGCACAGCCACAAAGGCAGGCTCTCTTTTCCCACAACCCAAGGGCTAGAGATGAGTGATTATCAAAGGAGGGTATTGCCACTTTTTGAACAGCATTTTTAAACCTCAAAGAAAAAAATGACCTGTATGTTGAAGGCACCATGAGCACTGTATGGAGAACATTCTACCCATTCTGCTGCAAATTACCATGGTACTACAGAGTAAGTCAAATGCTGCTGGCGTGAGAATCAACAGCTTTTACTGAGCTACCATGTTAAGGTTCCATCAGACAGTCGCGGTCAACGCTACAGGGCAGCCAATGCTTGAAGTACTCTAGGGAGTCCTCCCTGGGGCATCATTTTCCATTGTAAAATGCAAACCATTCATCATGGTTCCACAGGGAAGCAATGACTATGAACCCATTCATCCTTTTCAACACGTTTAACAATAGAAAGCACCCAACCCTGCACCTCAGAGCGGCTACTTGCAGAGAGGGTGTGCATACTCACTTTTGCTGCGTACTCACTGGCTGGCAGCAAACCTGCCTCCACCACCTCCTCCATCATGCCAGGCAGGCCAGGGTGTTCTCCCAGAAACAGGTACTCCATCGACCGCTTGCCCCTTTGCAGCAATCCAGCACAGCAACAAGCTCTGACAACAACTCAGTTACACAGGATGGTGCAGGGCCAGCAGCGAAGGAGCAGGCTGTGCGAAACAGACGGGGCTCTGGCAAGATACACGTAAATGCCCATTGAGGGCAGGTATAGAGGCCCCAAAAAGAAGCCATTCATTTGCACAATTCTACACAAGTAACCAGGCCATGCATGTAGAGTTGGCAGATATTAGGGATTGGCTAGTTCCCTGATGGATGTTGACATATGCCATAAGTGCCATGAATCGCTTGCCTACACACAGGTGTTGGCCAAAGGATGCACATGCTCAAAGCCGACTTCCTCACAACAACATGAAGGGGGTGGATGATCATATTTCAAGTAGCCTTTCCTACGCCCCAATTTACCAGCCAAAAGTCCGGCGCCTGGGGTTTTAGGGTTTAAGTTGGCTGTGGTGTTCAAATTAATACATCCTAGCTTGGGCGACCGTTTGAAGGGTTGCTCCCAGGACGTTCAGCAAAAATACTCATACACAACGATGGTCCTGGGGCCCCTCAGACCTCTGCCCCCTCCTCAACTTCCAGCTCAGCAACGCTCAAGATCACTTCCTTGTCTTAACACTTTCCCCCAAGGCCCCTGTTTGCACGTGCAAAACCGTGGTCTTGCACATATGTTGCAACACAAGGCGATTGCTGGCCTTGGTTGTCCTGCACCTCTATGCATGCACCACGGAGGGCAAAGAGTGACACCTGGTCCTCAGCACAAATAAGATATGCACAAAAAAGCTTTTTTCACATCGGAGATGGCCCTTTCTTGTTTGTGCTAGATAGGCAGGTAATGCCTCGCAGCGTGCCACACCCCTTGGCACCTCAAGAAATACTTCTTCTTATCATTTTCAGAGGACAATTCCCCCCAAGATGGGCATGTTATAAACATGCTCCCAGCATAAGTGGGCCAAATTTTTGGACACTCAGGCTTGGATGCAAAATGTAGCTTTGTCTGCAGCGGTAGAGTTTGGCCGGCCAAGACCTCGGCACATGCATCTAATTAGCCGCGGCGTGAACCCTAGCCTTCACCATAAGTCTCCATTCCGGCCCACCTTCTTGGGCACCAGATTGGGTAATTTAAGTGATCTGGAGTCCCTGAGCCAAAAAAACATCATTGCAAACCAAATGGAGTGAAAAGACCAAGTGGTTTGTCAGATACAGAATTCAAGCCATTTACCTCAGAGGAAACCCATCACAAGGGGTGCCAACAGGGTCATTATTTGACCTCCTTCTTTTTTTTAATTTACAAGATGTCAGAGTTGGATGTGAAGGTGAAATATGCCTAAACTTGGGAACGAGGTAAAATATGCCTAGTTTTGGGAATGAACAAAGGTCCCTGGGTGGAGCTGGGGGCCGTTTTTGTGTGATCTGTGGCCATGAGAGTGATCTGGGGTACTCCGACTTTCACCATTTGGGTGGAAGTAATAGTTTTGCAAATATTTATGGTAAGCATAATAAGATTTGAAAAAGGAAAACGGGAAAGAGCATATCCAGCGATATCAGAGAGTTGTCCACCTCTGTCATTTTCACCGTTATCAAAACAGGCTGCCACCACTTTGCCCTCCCTGGTGCTGTCATTGCAGGCAAGTCCCTGCTTGTTGAGACCACTTGCCTGCCTTCAGCATCAAGCTCCAGCATGCATACCTCTAAAGCAAGCCTCCACCTGCCTCACTCAATGCCCTAGTACCTTTATAGGAAGGGAAGAGGGTCGGAGCAAAAGCGCCCCTCGGAATGCACTTCTGAGAGGGTACTTGCTATGTTGGGCTTTGACCCATGTTCTGCTTAAAATGCATCAAATGTGTACCTGTGAGCCATGCCGACACTAACAAAAACGCTGCATTTCTGAATGTGGAGTGTGTATCCTCTCAGGTAAAGCCGTTTCTATGGGGCAAAGAAACGAGGATGCGTACAAAATATGGAGAAAAACACTGATAGGACATATCATGACATATGAACACCCATTTTCATAATGCGAGCCATTTCCACATGATTTAATGCCTACTCAAAAACCCAGTACATGCAAGTGAAAAAAACTTGGCACATGGCCTGCAGCACTCACGTAGAATCGCCTGAGCTGCCAATTTCAGCAACCTGCTTTTCAAAGCGGTTGCGGAGCCAGCGGTTGTGGATGCGGGTCACGCTCAGCACGTTTACACCTGCAGGAGAAGGACAGCAAGTGTTCTGACGGTCAGAGCAAACCACCAGCCTGTGTTGCTGCATCAAGGTAGCCTTTGATTGGAGCATCTACGTTTCTAGGCTCACAGTGGATGAGAGCATTTTGTCTCTAAGCGCAGTGTGGATGGAACGCCTTTGCTTTTATAGGCTCATTGTGGATGGAGCACTTTTGTCTCTATAGGCACACTGTGGATGGAGCGTCTTTGTCTCTATAGGCATAGGCACACTGTGGATGGAGCGTCTTTGTCCCTACAGTCGACTGTGGATGGAACGTCTTTGTCCCTATGGCTCAATGTGGACGGGCAGGCAGGTCCCTGCATCATTAAGGCATCTTTGTCCCTACAGTCGACTGTGGATGGACCGTCTTTGTCCCTATGGCTCAATGTGGACGGGCAGGCAGGTCCCTGCATCATTAAGGCATCTTTGTCCCTACAGTCGACTGTGGATGGAACGTCTTTGTCCCTATGGCTCAATGTGGACGGGCAGGCAGGTCCCTGCATCATTAAGGCAACAGCGCCTACCTGCCACCTTCAGGCTGCTGTCATAGTCGTTGGGCTGGAAACGTGAATTGACGAGATCCACACATGACGCATACCACAGATCAGATTGGCGGCCTTCCTCCAGCCGGATGTTACCTGCACGAGCAGAGCAGGGGCACGTGCTGACGTGCTGCATTTTTGCTGCAGCAATGAACAAATGCTGCTGTTTCCTGGCATCCCTGATGTGAAAACCAGAGCACACCTGCAATCTACAAGGCTTTCCGTGTAAAGGGTTCCTCTTCTTACAGTTCCTGCGAGCTGATGCAAGGACAGGTGCCTTGGGCATTTTCTCCTAAGTCACAAGCACCTCCAGGGTTCAGCATTTGTCTCATTACAATTGTGATGCACAACACAAATACATCAGCACCACATTTGTGATGTAGGACGACATGCTGACCTTGAGATCTGATGCTGCTGCCACTGTGCAAGGGTGCGCACATGCACCTCAGGGAAAGGCAGCCTTCCCTTCGTTTCCTCGCTTTTTACTCCATACCTCCACCCACTTGGCATGCCGTGCATGCATAGGAGGCCTGACTCACCAGCTGTGTCCAACTCCAGCAGCATCCGGCTCACGTGCGCATCCACCATTTGATGCATACGGCTACAGCAAGCTTCGAAATAGGCTCCTGCATTTCCAAACTGCAGTGGGCAGACAGACTCAGGCATGTTGGGAATAACGAGGGTGAGTCTGCCCATCCAGACAAGCCAAGACGCCTGTGGACCCCAGTCCTACAGCCTCTGAGGTCAAGAGGCTTGCAGCACTGTTGCTTTGGGAAAGGGCATCGCACTCTAGTTCTGGTATGCTACACACAAGGGAAACATACTTTTCTGGATGCCCATGTCTTGCCATCAAATTGTGAACATTCAAGAGAAAGTGATGATTTCAGCGTCACAGTACTGCCACACCTTTTGTGCCAGCAAGGAGATCTAGTGGCTAGAGATGGAGCTCCAGGAAGATGAATCAGCAAGTAGGGGTTATTGACCTTTCGTTTATGCACTGCTTACATCGGTCATTCTGTAGGTTACCCCCTGGCATGGTGGATGGGTGCAAGGATATGCCCATGTCTAATAAACGTGTTAGGTCAGGTAGCGAACTTGCCTAGTTGTTTGGGGGGCGAAATTCAGCAATTCTTGACAAGCTCGATCGGCAGGGGCAGACACATTGTGTGGCACAGTGTGCATTCCAAGCCTTCTAAGACTTGCCCATAATTGCATAAAAATATGAAGTACTAGGGGTCGGCACCTGTTACATAACAAATAACATAACGTTTAATAACGGTATATAACGTTATAGGTTCCTCAAAACATAACAGTGCCTAAATCAGGGTAATTTCGACACCTGTCCATCCCCAGCCTTCTCAGTGTTTTTTTTAGAGCCACGGCAGACATCATGTCCAAGGGAGGCCGATTGGATGAAGTTAGATAGGAGGGCAAGCGGCCCTTCCTGACAGACAGTTGCACACCTCCTCACAATCTGAAGAAGCTCACAACAGGACCCCCCAAGAAGTGAGAGAAGGTTTTCAAGGCTGTGAATAAGCCAGGGCGTGGGGACCTATGTGTGCTGGAGTGCAAGCAATGCAATGCCAATGTGTGCACACCCCCATGTGTGCACACCCATCAACCAGCTCACAGCCAAGCAGGAATAGGATGTGCTCCAAACTGTGGTGCGCTTGAATGGGGGCAAGGGCGACATGAGCATGACAGCCGCTGTCAGCAAGCAGCTCAGCAAGCTGAAATAGGGGATTGGAACCCCAGCACGGCTGAGGCAGCCGCATTCCTAAAGAAGCGCGAATACCCAGCAGATCCCACGCAGCTGCAAGTCATTGAAGCCACCAAGGCCGACTACCTGCGCAACTTCTGGCTGTCCAAGCAAACCCACAGTTCCCTCTGCAGGCAGTAGCTGCCAACAAGCTGCTCTCAGCACACACAACAACTGCTGCAGCAGAGCGGAACTGGTCAGCATGGGGGGACACATACACCAGCTTGTGCAACCGCTTGAATGTTGAGACAGCTGATAAGCTGGTGTATGTCAAGGCAAATATGCCCAAGAAGTGGTACAGTTTAACAGCAGGCACAGCAGATGAATGCCATGTACATGGCAGTACAGGGGTGTGGTCTGGGATGAGCTTGGTGCAAGAGTGTAGTAGTGCGGTGGGCTTCCCCAAGCAGACTGGCTACCTGACAGAAATAACGTTTTGTTTACTCCCGAGCTGAGATTGGACGACATGACTATTTTTTTGACCAGGTAATTTGTAAGTGGGCATAATATACCCACATGCATGTGCCATCTAAATCTGGTGGTGAAACTCATTGCCTCAAGGGGTGCTCTGGAGTTTGTAACAGAGATCATAGAACAAAATATAACGTTATTCTGTTATATAACAATAAACATCGTTATGAATATCTCCAGGTAAAGTTATACGCCAATCCCTACAAAGTACATTGCAGGCAATATCAATGATGAGTCCCTTTCCAGAAAGATTGGTATTGGGCCGTGCTGTAATTGGGAATGATAAGAGGGTGTAAGCATGAGCAGAAGCATGGACAGCATGGACTCTGAGATGGTTGCAAGTGCAGCGTCCAATGCCGTAAAGTAGCACAAGGTAGGGATATTATGATCATGAGGGGTTGCTGCAGCAGCTCTGTGCTGGCGTACCGTGTTATCCCCTCCTCAGCTGCCCATCCACCCCCCCTGACATTTGCTAGCAGTATCTGCAGCACACTAGATACAAAGGACATATGCAGGGATGCACGTGTGTGTTGGAGAATATACAGGCTCATTTGCAGGTGAAGCTTGCAGCCATAGCAGCCATAGCAGCAGTAGTAGCAGCAGCAGGAACAACAGCGTTTGCAGGAGGGTTTGCAGGTATTGCAGAGCAACACACACCGGGTAACAGGCCAGGCAACTAGGGAAGGAGATTGCGTGAGATCAAACCAGAAAAGCAGGGAGATTGAGTTGCAAGGGCAGATGCACTTGAACAATTTCAGATGAGTTGCCTGAATTTCTCAGATCAAATGGAGGTCTCTGAGAATGACATCCTAGCATCCCATTAGATCCTCTTTATCGGAGAAGAGCTAAGCAGAATATTTTAGAGATTACGTTGCAGAATGACAGTCACTATCAATTTTGATGAGTATCACATACTAATCAAAATGCTTTCCAAGCTTGGTTGTAGCAAGCTTGGTAGTTCCTCAGGATTAAATTTGAACGGAGCAGACTTAAGAAGGGAGAGGGCAGGCATGCTTACTGCTCTGTGGTCATCTTGATGAACTCATAAAAGGAAGATGGGTGGCTCTCTTCTTGGTGTCCATAAAAGCACAGCCAAGCACAAAAGTAAGCAAGCACGCAACAAGCGCGGGAGACGTTTGAGCTCTTCGGGAGAAAGAAGCTTCTAAATCCCCTCCTGAACAATTGAGACCAATGCTGGCTGCAGCCTGGAAACAAAGGTCTGTAAAATTCACACCTCCAGAAACAGTACAGGCACTCATGGTGTTGCAACCTGTACCACACATAGGCGCACATTTGGCTGGAATCAGCCAGCTTGCCAGTGATGATGCTCAGCTGTTGGCCCAGCCCTCGGTATTGATGATGCTTACCTGTAGGCTGAACTTGACCAGCTTCGCATTGAAGGTGCTCAGCTCTTGATGCAGACCTGTCTGTTTGAATCTGCCAGCTTGGCATTACTTGTGCACAGCTTTTGGCTTTGTGCACAACTATGAGCTCAGCTCGGCATTGATAATGCTCACCTGTTGGCTGAACTTGGCCAGCTTGGCATTGATGGTGCTCAGCTTTTGATGCGGCCCTGTAGGCTGGACTTGTCCAGCTCCGCATTGATAATGCTCACCTGTTGGCTGAACTTGGCCAGCTTGGCATTGATGGTGCTCAGCTTTTGATGCAGGGCCTCTGCAGCCTCCTTGGTCAGGCCCACAGCACCCACAGGTGTGGCGGCACTCTTGCCATAGTGCTCCAGCTCCTCCAGCTCCCGCTGGATCTCCTTCTGCTGCATGACCAGCCGGACTTGCAGGGGCCGCTGAAACGACTGCAGCGCCTGCATTGTTTCAGTGTGTGTGTGTGTGTGTGTGTGTGTGTGTGTGTGTGTGTGTGTGTGTGTGTGTGTGTGTGTGTGTGTGTGTGTGTGAAGTAAGCATGCTATTTTTTGGCTGCAATTTGAAACATATGAGTTGGATCCCAGTCTACTATAGCATAAAGAGCACGAACTTACATAAAAGGAAAGCAGAACAAACAAACAAAAAAGTTTGCTGCACAGTGAGCTTTCAGACCCCTCTCCTTGCCTACCTTCTTTCCCTCGTTGGCTTGACGGATGATGTTGCGAGCGTTTCTAAACACGGTCTTGATGCGCATGTTGTAGTACATCTGCTTCTTTAAGAACGTGGCTTCTGCGAGATGCTTGGTCTCATCTGCCAGCACTAGGGTGTCCAGGCTGGTGAGCTTGGGAAGCATGAACAGGACAAACCTGCAGTGCAAGAGCAACTTCACATCAGTTGGTCTATCAAATTGCATTGATCCTGTGCTGCACAGACTTCTGTCGCTGTGGGGTGGATTAATATCATTCGCCATCTTTGCCCAAGTAAAAGACCTCACAACAGTATTAAAAAAGTTTGACACAGGCAATGCAGCGCTCACAAACATGCAACAGATCGTTCCATTCCACAGCAGAAGCAAGTTCCTCACAGTCAAAATACTGGGGTGTTTTGCAGAAAGCACCTCCCTCTCCTGGCAGTTAGCGCACCCATTCCTTAATCATTCCTGAGGTTACAGCAGCAGCAAGCATTAAAAGCAAATACTCACGTTTGGTAGTTACATAGCGCTGCCAGGGGGCTCTCCCCCCACATAGGGTCTGCAAAGCACAGCTCTGTGAGGCGAGGGAGGCGAGAAAGGGCGCGGACCTCCTGCATGGGAAAGCACCAGTTGTAAAGTGCTAATTGTGAAGCGCCAATTGTCTCGTCCAATGAAGCTGTGAGGAAGTGCGTTCAAGTGCAATGCATGTGATGAAGCGTGCACTGGCAGCTGCCGTGGTACAAAGATCAGCAAAAAACTTGACGGTTATCAACAATGGAGTGCGCCACGCTCAGTGGCAGCACTTGATACATGTACCAGGTATTTGCTTTGCTTCAAAACGCGTAAAATCCACTGAGGAGAGGAACTGAAGGCAGGGGTGGGGAGCAGGCAAACATCTGCGCATCCAAAGCAATGCTCAGTGAGAGCTCTTCCTATCCATGCAAGCACGAGGAGTTGTGATAAAGCTCAGTCACAATTTTTGCAGTGGGGGCCAAAGTACGCAAACCACTGGAGAAGCATCTGAAGCTTTGCAGTCCCAGACCTTTCCTGGTTGTTTCTAGGGATCACATGGACCCATCATTGGCCTCTCTTTTTCAATGCTTGGCGTTCCCACCACACGGGGTATGACATCACCTTAAAGCTGCCGATGGAGTTGTCAGCCAGGTTAAGTACTTCCAGGCTCGTGTTGTTGTTCAGCCAATCCCCGATGACCACGATATCATTGCGTGCCAAATTCAGCTCACGCAGCTTGCCCAGCGTGCCTAGGCCTTCCAGACTGTGAATGTTGTTGTCTGCCAACCATAAGACCTGGAAGCAGACAAGGATGTGCCATTCTGTAGAAACAACTACAATTCATACCATACTTACCATACAAAGTGCACCAAAGGAGAAGCCCAAAACCTCGTTGAAGTGAAATTCTGACGTATCCTCGTTCTCCATCGGGCATGGACCTTTGCATTTTCTGAGGCTGAAGCTTAAGCACAAAACTGCACCTTTGCAGAAGGGGCAGCCACAACATCATGACAGCAGGTCAACTGTGCAATAGAAAGCATGCTACATGTACGCACATCGCAGTATGTATGATTGCGTCTGTACTGAAAAACCATGCATGCCAGCGTACCACACCTCTAGGTTTGTCAGCTCCTCCAGGTTGGCAATGTGGGTGATGTGGTTGCTGTACAGGAAGAGTTCTCTCAGCTTGTGAAGCCCGCTCAGGCCCTTAATCTCTGTCACCTCGTTCTCCACGATCCACAGCTTTTCTAAATGAATACACTGCTCTAGGCCTTCAATCTCCTTGATCTCCTGCAGGACGTGGCAGCACAGAAGAAGTTGTGGAGCCCATCTGTACGTGCGCACAAAAATTCATGCAAGCAAACATGCGCACAAGGTTACTTTTCCTGGTTGATCTGGTTGGTTCAGGGAGGAAGCATGGCAGCCTGTCAGAGTGTGCTATTGTGCGCTCGACTGCAGAGCAGGCATGATGCAGATACTTGCAAAAGACCACAGATGAAACAGCAGGCAGGCAAAGTGGAGCCGTCCAACCAGCTAACCACAGCTGCTGTTCCTTGTGCACGCTTACCTGGCGAATGAGGCAAAGAGTCCTAAGGAATGGGAAGTGATGCAGGCTGAGCATCTGCAAGGAAGAAGGATTGGTGGATTGGTGGGTTGGTTCTGTATTAAGTGCATGTCCTGATCCATAGACATGTGCGCTTGTTAATCTTGCGTCTCGCTGCATAACTGTGACCTCAAACCGGTGTGTGCAAGTCAGGAAAATGTTTCAAATGCATTCTTGAGTGCGTGTGTATATGCGTGTGTGCGTGTGTGTATGTGTGAGTGAATGTGCACGCACGCGCGTGTGTGCGTGCGTACGTGCGTGCGTGTGTGTGCGCGTGTGTATGAGCGTGTATGCGTGCGTGCGTACGTGTGTGTGTCTGCGTGTGTGTGTGTGTATGTGTGTGTGTGAATGTGTGTTGTGTGTGTGCGCGCATGTGCGTTGTGTGCGTGCGCGTTTGTGTGCGTACGTACATGTTGCGTATGTGTATCTGCGTGTGTGTGTGTGTCTGTGTGTTTGTATGTGTGTGTGTGAGAGCGTGTGTGTGACCTTGACTCTAATGCAGTTAGATTGACCTTTCAATTTTTGCTTATTCTCACCTTTGGGTACTCTTGCAGGAACATTTCCAAATGAGTGACCTGCTCCACGCCTCCTTCTGCTTGCAGGCTCTCCCAATCCAGCCCATTGGCATCCAAAAGCTCCAAGAGTGCTGCAAGAGCAAATGAAGTGCACATGTGTGTTCTGCATGCAATGCAAGCAGCACTCCTAGAACATTCAGACAAACAGGATGTTGTGGAGCCAGTTTCATGCTCCAAGGCAACCACCTGCATCCTCTTCAGAGCTCATTTGACCTTGGGGAGATAGTCTTATGCATGTTTGGAGGAATGCTTACACTTCATCGTCTGTTCCACCATCATAAAAATCAACAGCTTCCACAAATCACGAAGGCACGTAGACTTGTACACAGATTGAATCGTCATTCGAAGAAGTCTTTGTAAAAATCAGCATGATCTATCGTAACATATTCACAAATATAACATTACAAATCTACTCAAATATAAAACATGGCAATCGGTGGCAGACCGGTAATACCTTTACGTACCTGCGGACCCCCCCTAACCCGGTTTCCAGCCGCGGTTGTTGCATCCACCAGGTTGCACCCTCCAGCCTTAGTTGCATCCACCAGAAGGTCGCAGCCTGGTGCATGCGAGCCAGAATTCCACATCCACGGCAGGTCATGACGTTAATCAATGCTTTTTGCCTCTGGGCAAAAGGTTGATATGAGTGGGCTGAAATGCATGTCGGATACCGTAATGTAAACAGATGTTTCCACTAGAACAGGTGTCAAGATTCTGGCATGCAGAGATAGCAATGCTTGTGCTGCAGCTGCCGACGCCGCTCAGAGCTGAAACAATTGATCTGGCTGTTGCAAAATTCCTGTAAATTCCTGAACAGGCACTTGGATGTGGATGAAGACCTTCGGGCGCTAGTGATCAACAGAATGAAGGGGATTTGCAACACCATGGACAGTGCTTTGTTTGTCGAGGTGCGCATGGTACCACCTACTGCACAATTGTCCTGCCCTTCCATGCTCCGATTCATCTTCAAAGAACAAGACCTGATTCGTCACGACGGAAGTTGAGCTCTCAAGGCTTGTCCAATCCTGTTAATGAGTTATGGAATTGGGAAAAACCTAACTCTTCCTGCCTATGTCCAGATGGACATCGGCAGAAGGCGTGCATCACCAGGAGACGTTGGGATCTGCTTAAGGCTTTCTTGTGTTCATTATTTTGGCAAGCAGTGACTGTGTTGGGTAGCATTTGGTGATGTAGAATGTATTGTATTGTATGCCATTTGCCTGAGAGTGCATAACCGCTTACCCTGCTTTTTGAAGTGTACTTATGTGTTTGTTTCAAATAAGCGGATTCCTTTAACACCCTTAGAAATTTTTGGAGGGTTCAAATATGTGACTGAGGTCAAATATGTGACTGAGGTCAGGCTCCCTCCAGCAGTTTCCATCCACGCTTAGTTCCATCCAAAATTAAAACCATGAATGGCAGCAGCAGCAATTGCTGCTAGCTCGGCTCTTGCTATTTCATGTGTGCCAGAACCCTTTGGATGAATTAAGAAAAGAAACTCTCCCTACATCAATTAAGGAAAAGGAGATGCATTGGCTCAGAAGAGCCTTAAATCCCCTCCACCACGAAGCTACAAAAGGAAGATTCTAAGCACCCTTTGGCTTTCTGCAAAAGAGAGTGTTTGCTCAGCTGCCTTCCAAGCAGGCTCGCACATGGCTAGCCTCATTGTTCTGATGGGCAAGGCAACTGGCTGCTACAAGGAAAGGGCTCAGATTGCAGAGTCCAAGAGCAAGCACCTGCATTCAGATCTGGCATGGGTCACAGCTCTCAGTGTCATAAAGCAAGGACTCCTGGTTCCTCAGCCTCATTTGGGGGAGCATGAATGCGTCGGTACACTAAGCGCTTTGTACCATCCACCTGTGATGCACCCTCAAACAGCCTGAATCACACATTCTCAGGGTGAAGGCAATGCGCTGCGATATGTGGACGTTCGGTTGATGCCATCCTCTTGCATGATTCGAACATCCCCGGTGAGCATGTGCTACACCTTGAAAAGCTTGCTTTGAGGGTTATGCGACCACTGCCTGCATCTCTCTTTTGTTTCTGCAACTCGATGGCTGCACAAATCTCGCGGCTGCACAAATCTCGAACCATCCTTGATGCCCACCAGCTGACAATCGATCAATCATACATAAAAGATTATGTGCTCCTTTGTTGTCCACAGGTCCATCTGCACCGCGGCATGCACTCACCTTTCCTTTCGCGTGGAGAGATGCGTGCCCTTTCAGTCAATGCGTCAGATGCGCGGTAAGGAGGATTTTGACAGTTGCTGCTCTGGCTTCATGCCATGAACTTTTGCCTGGGATGCAACCCCTTCTTTTCCTCCCTCTGACCAGGGATGCATTTGAAAAGGCAGTCCTACAATTGGAGAGGAAACTCAAGCCGTGGTGCGCCATCTTTGCTGTTACTTGCCTGCTTTGTACTTACATCAATCCTGCTTCTTATCTAAATGGAAGGATTTATCCATGGACCAACTCCTCCAATGCAGGTGCAAGGATCGAGCAAAAAAAGTGGATTTAAGCAACAAGAGGCACTGACGCATCTCAGTGAAGATGGGATACACCTGCAACAGTAAAGACATTTTGTTATTACTCGTAACCTTGTCCAAGCTTATCCAGTTTTGAAACGGCTGCCTGCAAGGATGTACACGCACACACATGTGTGAATGCGTGCTTGCTTGTTTGTAAGCGTGCATGCGTCCGTACTTGCGTGTATGTGACAATGCGTGCGTGCGTGTGTGTGTGTATGTGTGTATGTGTGTGTGTGCGCGTGTGTGCGCGCGCGTGTGTGTGTATGTGTGTGTGTTAGGGTGAGGAGGAACACCCACTGCAAAAAATTGCAAATTTGACGCACTTGTAAGTACAAATCTTGGCACATGCACCAACCTATGGGTGTTGGCAATCACATACCTGCAACCTGTTCACATATCAACAGGCTTCGCAACCACAGCATTAAGAATTCTTACGGAGGAAGGAATCATTTTACAGAAACTATTTTCCACTCTAGTCTTCTGAGCGCAGGTGGGACTCCTTCCTTATCATATGAATCATATGATATGGAATTGGCTGCGTTTGGGCTGTGCAGTCTTTCCTTTTCCTTTATTTGGGAGGTGGTACTAAGTAGATATGTCAAAACTCTCAACTAATTATGTTAACCAAAGTGCGCACACAAACTCAAACAAAAGGCGCGCCATTAAAAACAAAAGCACCAATATTAAGGTCTTGACGCTGCTAGTTACCTTTTAAACTTGCTGGTGAAGGGAACTCTTTTGGTTTGAGGTTTTTTAGGTACAAGCCACCAGTGAATGACTGCACCCAAGATACCATCTTGCCGGACTCCCATATGCTTGCTTGCACATTGTTAGATTCCTGCAACTAACTCTTTCCTGACCTTTACGTAAATTGGACAGAACCTGTCATATCCCTGTCCTTGAGTGCAACGTGGGAGTGCTTACACATAGCTTTACTAACGACTCTTTTTTGGCTGGATATCAGCAGGTTGTCTGTGTCAGGGTCATCGCTGAATGCCTGGAAGCCGTGCCGCAGTGTGTTTGTGTGTGTATGTGTGTGTGAGTGAGTACGTCCAGTATGTAGGCCTAGGGACACCTGCATACAAATTCACACACAACTCTCAGAGGTTCCATGCAGGGTTCACATCCCAATGTCGGTGCAGAAAGAAAAAGAAAAAGAAAAACTACGTAGGCAGACAAACCCTCCCTACATCAATAAAGGAAAAGGGGCCACATTGGTGCAGACCGGATGACCTCCCCACCACAAAGTTCAGACTGAGAGAAGTAAGGCAGGCGGAGAAAGAAGACAGGTCCAGCAACAAGAAAGAGAGCAGGATGATAGCTGAAATACTGGTGATTACTTCACACTTGCGTGCCGTGCACAAAGGTTTACTGCATAGTCCTTTCCCGTTCCTCCCAACTCTCCCGTTTCCGGTCCATTCCTGCAGAGAGGAAACTAAACACCAAAACTTGCTACATAACCCCTGTTTAGTCTCTGCTTCAGAAGAAAGAGATCTCCAAGGCCAAGGCAAAACATTCCAGACCAACTTGGCAAGTAATTGAATTACTTGCCAAGGGCAGTGTTGCAGTGGTTCTATTAGTACAACTAGGGTCCTGTGTAAAGACCCTTTACAACCCTTTACAATGTCATATGATATAATTCATTTTATAATAAACCCCAGAATTCAAAAATTCGTATGAAAGTGGGTCTGGTGGGGGTTTTGCACCCCAGGAATTGATTGGTGAAGTCCCTCCAAATTCTGTTATGCCACTGCACACACATCAATTCCTAGAATTAAAGAAAAGAATTGGAGAAAAAGCTTTTAATCTCTTCCACATGACATCCATAACTGCTCACACAGATGCCCTCAGGCAAGGGCAGCCTACCATCCTGCCATCTACAAAAAGACGTTCACATAAAATCAAGAACTGGAGAGAAATCACCTGGCTCCAAGGTTCAGCCAAGGATATTCCAGAAGCAAAGTGGTTCATTTAAAATGTGAGGAATGACCCCATCCGTAATGCAAAGCACGCTGTCATGCCCGGGTTAGGGAAATGTGAAAAAGTTTCCTTAGACAAGAAACAAATTGCCAAGGTCCCCTGTAAACCAACCACAAACATAACTGCCTCTATTCCTTGTCAGTCCAATCCAAACCTCCAGCTCAAAGTTGCAGATTGGAAGTCCTGGGCCTACACAGACGGCAGCTGCCAGATCCAGGACGGCAAGACAGTTATTGGGGCAGGCGTGTACCATCCTACTAAAGTGACTCGAAGAATCTAGTTGAACGCAAAGGCGCTGGTATTATCAACACCATAGGAAGAGCTGAGCAGGCTGCACTAGCTGCTGCGCTCACTCACGAACACACACACATTGCCACAGACAGCCTCAGCTCACTTCACTAACTTAGGAAGCAAATCCTGTACCCAGAGAAGCACAGACATCACGTACAAGGAGATGTTCTGAAGACAATATCAAATCTTGCCTGCACCTCTTAAGGTTACATCTTTTTCTATAAGGTCAAATCTTACGCTGAATAGCTGGGAATGACTGCGCAGATAGGATTGCTAAATACCAGGCTAGCCTCAAAGATCTGACAGATACCGGTATTTCTGGCGCTGGCCCAGACGGCAACGCCTTCTTCCATATTGCTTGGCTGGCTCGAGAAGAAGCAAGATCGAGTACACTTGGATCTTTCTTCCCCATTCCCAATCTAATATACTTCCCAGACCTTAAGGATGCTTTGAAATCCCATATGCGTGCTAAACACAGGCTTGAGTATGCAGATTGCAAGGCAGGCTATTACATTTATTACCAGAGCTTGCGACTTCATGTAAGTAAGGGCATTGGCGATGCCTTCTGGAACATACCAGGTGTATAACCCGTATGAAACAAACAATCTTCCAATACCGCACAGCAATGCTTTTCTTTTGTTCTGGCAAAACCAAGATTTCATTACTGTGAGGGAAATCCCCTCTCTTGAGAAGTGCTATCTTATTACTTTTGCCCCCCAACCAAGCCCACCGCGAGGCCTGTGCCGCACAGGCACCCTCTACAGCTAAAAACATGCGGTCCGTTTCAAAAGATCCACTAGCCTTGTATGACCCCTCCCAGAATGTCACCATATGGATAGTGCTCTCCACATTCTCTCAGGTTGCCAGTGCCCCGTTATCCATAACATAGTAACTGAGTGTTACAACATTTGCCAGCAGAATGATCTTGAAAGTGGTTGGCAAAGGCTCTTATGGGTCAAACCTCATACATATGGATGTAGGCAGCGCAGACCGTCTGGCTCAGCATGACCTGCACATCATTGAGCAAATCCCTAATCGTGTTATATCTCCATACCTCTTTAAACCTAGCATTCCTTATCAAACTAGGCGCACCTTCAGCCGCCCTGACGCTGACTTGGTCGCTCCTTGCCCTACTAACTCAAATAGACCACCCACCCCTCCCTCACATTGGGTACTCCGCAGCACGAGAGGCAATGAAGAAGTAAGAAGCAGTACAGCTCCAGCCAGGCACCTTTATGAATTGAACGTCCAAAACCGCCATATCCACATAATAGAAATCAAGTATTGTGAAGATAGGAGCCCTGGTGCAGCTAGAAGCTTCACAGCAACAGCACAGTGATCTATGCAAACAAATTCAAGGTGCTGAGGTCACTCTTCACAAAATCCTTCTGCGCCCCAAACCGGGTGTTGGTGGGACTATCTACACTGCCCATCATGATATGATACCCTGGATCAACTAAAAAACTAGGTATTGACCCGCACAGGTCTACCTAGCTTGCATGGAAGCTCCATTCCCACTCTGTGCAATATGCGCACAAACTTACAACTAGATGTGCCATTGAAATCAAAAGTACTCAACACTACTCTGGTGCCCTGAAGCCGCATGCTTCAAGAAACCCACCAGACCCACACTAGCTTCCCTCTTACCCTCTGGTGAGGGAGACTCACGGCTCTTTGAGCCAATGTGTCTCAGACAAAGGAGGCCCCTTTTCCTTAATTGATGTAGGGGGTGTTCTCACTGCCAACCTAATAGCTACCGCATGCTGGCTGTCAGTGGCACAATGTACTGCTTGTATGCTAATGTGATTTGTTTTCTTGTCACTGACTGGTGTGTGGCCTCAAACAAGATTCCAGACACACAATTTGGCTTCTACCCTGGAAGGAACACCCTCTAGCCCCTCTACATTTTAAGGCACCTACAGCATGCTGCACGCACAATCAAGCCTGGGCGATCTAGCCGGCTGCACACTGCATTCATTGACTTCAAGCAAGCATATGACACCATCCCTAGGCAGGCACTCTGGCAGCACCTGCAGCGCACACGCATGCCCACTTCTTTCTCGTCCATCATTAAAAACATGTACGATGCTGATGAGTATATTTTGAAGGATGGAGAGAAGAATGCTCAGGTGCACCCTAACACAGGTGTGAAACAGGGCTGCCCTTTGTCCCCTCTGCTTTTCTCTCTGTATAGAAAAGAAAAAGAAAAACTACGCAGGCAGAGGAAGCTCTCCCTACATCAATTAAGGAAAAGGAGACAAATTGGCTCAAAAGAGCTGTGAGTCCCCTCCACCACTATATAACTGTATATTAATGACATTGATGAAATTGCAGAGGGGGTGCAAGGTGCTGTCACGGGTACAGCTGAATTTTATGTGACGCACATGTTATATGCTGATGACCTGACTCTGATGGCCAACGATCCTGTTGCGTTGCAGACCATGTTGAACCGCTTGCATGCATATGCTCAAAGGAAGCACTTAGTCATCAACACAGCTAAATCTGAGGTGGTGCACTTCAATTCCTCTGGGTCAGACCTGCCTGTTTTTCATATTGGGGGGGTGACACTGGCACACAAGGAGTCTTTTAGATACCTTGGCATGATATTTCACAAGTGAATGAGCATGGCCAAGTCCTCTGAGCATGCAACTGGCCCCTTCATGGCGTCTGCCTTTTGGGTTCGTCAATTTGTTCGTGAGAATTTTCTGGCAAGTAGGCCGTACGTGTCTCTGTGGCTTGGGAAGACGTATATGGTTCCAGCTGGAATGTATGCAGGCCAAGTGTGGGGCACTGAATATATTAAAGCGGGCAAGGAATTCGCAAGTGATCTGCAAGTGCGGCACATGAGTTATCTTAAGAGCACGCTGGGTGTTAAGCGTACCACTACAAACTGGGCTGACCTGAGGGAGTGTGGTCATGAGCCGCTTCAGTTTTACTGGTTCAGGTCCGTTGTCAAAATGTATAATAGCATGCTGAGGTCTAACAGTCACTGAGTGAGACGTTGAGGAGAGTGCTGAAAGCAGATTTGAATATTCATTCGCGTGAGCCTGCCTGCTGGACTGCTCAAGCTTTAGATGCTTTCCAAGGCCTACGGTGCTGTGATTCCTTTTTGCAAGCTGTGCGGCAGGGCACTCCTATCCCTATTCAAGAGTTACTGATGACCTCAGACACAGGTTGCGGGCAGTGTGGAGAGATGTTGAGGGAGTGAACCCGCGAGACACATATAGCTGGCAGCTTACCAGTCTCTTTTTGCAGTGCCTTTTGACCATAACGTGCGTGCCCCTGCCCGTTTACCAAGGCACATGCATTTGGATTTGTCTCAACATGTCATGAGGAATGTTAGCCGTTTCAGACTTAGGGCACACACACTGAAGGTGGAGACAGCGGCTTGGGATACTCGGAACGCTCTTTTGTGTGATTGTTGTTCTTGTGATGAGATTCAAGATGAGGCTCATGCCCTTTTAGTGTGCAGAGACGCAGATGTTTGTGCTTTGAGAAGAAAGTACGCTTACCTGTTCAACTGCTTCTCTGGTGATTCTTCAATGGAGCAACCTTATTTACAACAAGCCAGTGTCCATGATGTTTCTGATTTCCTCTTGCAACACAACAACAAGCTTTTCTCGTTTGTTTCTGAGCTTATGGACATTATGTTGACTGGCGAGGACCAGTCACAGGCCGATCAGCCGAACAGTCTGGCTGCAGGTCCCCCCATGTAAATCAAAATCTAAATCACTGCCAGCGTACTTTTTCTTCGTTCTTTTTTTGAGACACTTTTGAGGGATTAGAAAAGGAAAGAAAAAACCTACGCAGGCAGGGGGATTCTAAACCCTATTCTTGGAGCTTTTCTCGACAACAAGGGTCCATGGCAACAAGGAATGAGCCATGCTCACCTCACTAGTTGTCTCTCGTCAGCCCTAGCTTAGTTCAAGCTAGGCCCCTCACTACCCTGATCATTTGTCACTTGTCGGCTCTAGCTGGTTTAGGCAAGGCCTGTGAGCCTCAGTGGTGAGGCCCTAGCTAGCTTGCTAGTTAGGGAACCTTTCCTTCATGCACACGGCCTTATTGGCTGACTTTGATTTTTCTTCCACACCAGCCAATGTCATGTCCTGCAAAAACGGGATTAGTCCAGCTAAACCGAATCATAACTGTTGACAAGAAGGTGTTCGCCTGCATTAGTACATCAGAAAGTCACAAACAGTACGAAAACTTGGAAGATTGATTCTTACGGCCGGTTGGATCCTACTCCAGAACCTTCTTGCTGTGCAGCAATAAAATGCACCCTTTATTCAACACATAGTAAAAAGGTCATTGAGAATGACAAAATGGATTTAAAGCCGCCAACTACAAAAGCAAAAGGAGGGTTTCTGAATCAGCATCATGATGGGACTGAAGAACAGATGTTGAGCCTGAAGGACCTCCATTTATCACCTTTCAAAACCTGAAAGAGGATGGAGACAGCCTAATTGAATGCCCTTCAACAAATGTGCTTGGCAGTTACAGGTGTACACATGTAGAAAGACCCGAGCATCTAACACAGAAACTCTTTGGAAAAGCAAACTCTCTAGCTAAGGTGCATGGTGAGTGTGAGTGAAAACATATTGCAAACTTTTCTCTCTCATCTATGGGTTTGTGTTTGTGCACCTGCAGTCCTAAAGCACGTGAGATGGAACGGGCATTAAGAAAGACTGGAGTCCTGGGATTGAACACATGCAAATGGTGATTCAGGATAGCTTGTCAAGTTGGGATGTCCCCTTCAGTCATCGCTATCATTTCACTCCCTTCAAAGACCAAAACAGCAAAAAAAAAACTATCTCGCATCCCTCTCAACGAACCCAATGAGCAAGAACCACACACCACGAAAGGTGTTAGACAAACGCAACACAAAAACGTTGCACACATTCTTGCATCCACAGGCCTCCAAATGCTACCGATGACGCAGGTATAGGATCAGTGTCCGCGTCACTGCATGGCACAAGAGTCCTATGGGCCCAACAAAGAAGCAGAGGACCAAGCTGTGTGCACCGGGTATGGAGTGATTGGTAGCATCAATGAAGACCTCCCTGCAACAAGGGCATACAGGCAGTGCACCGTAAACAATGGCAAATGGATCTTTGCCAAACGTCATGTGACCTGGTAGCAATGCCAAAACCACTCCTTTGATCAAAAAAATGCACACATATGCAGATGCACTACCTGGGCCAGTATCCATTTGCCCAGACAAGGGAACATTCATTCTTCAAAGGTCCTGCTTCAGGGCAAAGCTAGCATTGAGATCTTTGGTTACAACCACTAGATCTTGGCAGAAGCATGTCCGACTAGCAGCGCTGACACCGCTCAAAAAACTGTGCTTGGCAGGCAGTTGGTAACACCGAGTAGATCTACCAACAGCTTTAGCCCACAATCACCAAAATGGCGCACCTTCCACCTGTAGTATGCATAACTGCTGGCACCTCAATTGACTTTGCCTTCACCGAGTAGAATTCACACCAAGAGAGTATGCAGTGCTGCGTACCTTGCCACATAGAAGTCCAGCATGAGAAGGTGCACCCAGACCATCAACGTGATAGGTGGATTGTTGAACAGGGGCGCCAAAAGGGCAAAGTCAGGCACCCAGTTGGGCGATGAGCACCACTTGTTAACTATGGATAACAAGGCACCCAGTAGACCATCCTGGCAGGCTGCCACAGCGCATAGTGTGAAGGTCAAAGCCAACGCGCCCAGAAGTAGGGGGGACTGGATGGTCTGGCGGGTCTGGAAGGGGGAGAATGAGCACAAGAATTGCAGACTGTCAACTGGTTCAAGCAAGTGAGTCTAAGAGTGTGCTGTACTGTGAGAGGTGAGGAAGTTTGCAATTCAAGCCTACTTTCAAAAGAGAAGTCATGCCTGAAGCACCTGATGTCAGAGAGCAAGAGTGTCCAAAAGTTTTTCGACACTCTTTAAAGCATGAACAAGCAGGCCGATGCTTGATTGTACCACTAACATGGTGCCAAGGTGCTCAAACCGCCATCAATGCCATGGAAGGAAAATTTTAACAATGGGCTTCCAATGAAACAAGATGATGTGAACCCTCACGGCAGATGGCCAAACGAGCCAAACATATGTGAGGGCAAACATGACTGCAAGGCGTTGATGCCACCCTCTTTGCATCCCCTCGCTCCAATCAAAGGCGACATCAACATAGCCAACACCATGGGAAGAAGGCGGCTTGTTAGTGAGACCAGGAGTGATGATTGAGAGATGAGCATTGTCCAGATAAGTGGAAGCTTATGACCATCGACTCCTTGTGCGCAAGCAAATGCTTACATTGTTTCGGTGTTTTGGTTCCAAGGTGTCCCGTTTTAGGCTACTGGGTAGTTTATGATGGACCTTGAAGTTGGCAAGCACGTTTATAACTTTTGCTCACACTGGCAAGCATATGTGTGTGTCATCGATCTTGATCGACTCACCAAACTAAGCCTGGTGGCGAACAGCATGAGGCTGTACACCAAGACCATCAACAACGTGACTGCGCTGAAAACGCTGTTAGCTGACCCATCTCCGGCAACAGGCGCAGGGAGTATGCTTGCTAGTTGCTGTGGAGGACAATGAAAGACCTTGGCTTGCTCATTCTGGCTGCTGGCCAAACTATCCGGAGCCCTGGATGCTGCCATTGTCTTTGTGGGTGAATTCCATCGAGTTTGGGCACTCCTTGGAGGCAAGCCTGTGTGTGTATGTGTGTTGTGCGTGTGTGTGTGTGTGTTGCGTGTGTGTTGTTCGTGTGTGTGTGTGTGTGTGTTTGTGTGTGTGTGTGTGTGTGTGTGTGTGTGTGTGTGTGTGTGTGTGTGTGTTTGTGTGTGTGTGTGTGTGTGTGTGTGTGTGTGTGTGTGTGTGTGTGTTTGTGTGTGTGTGTTTGTGTGTGTGTGTGTGTGTGTGTGTGTGTGTGTGTGTGTGTGTGTGTGTGTGTGTGTGTGTGTGTGTGTGTGTGTGTGTGTGTGTGTGTGTGTGTGTGTGTGTGTGTGTGTGTTGAAAAGCTTTGCCCGACCTCGAACGCTCCTGGCAGCTTGACACAAAGGTGCCTGCAGGCTGGAAACTTTGCTCTGACAAGTGACCATCGGCCTAATTGCGGCGCAATATTGCTTCACATCGTGTGCTTAACAGATCCAGTTGTTCTAAAGTTTGTAAAGTGTCATATTTTTTGTAATCGTTCTGCTCGAATTCAAGCACAAGGTTCTGAATCCTGCAACGGAAGTCAAAGAGCTGTGTTGAAGATTTAAAAATACCTCCTTCGAAGCCTTCGAGAGGTGCAGCTAGCCATAGCCATAAAAAGGATACCTGCTTGGTTGACTGACGTGTCTGGGCAGCCCAGAATTCACTTTTCCTTGCTGAATTTTGCCACAATGTGTGTGTTTGTGTAGAGGGGAATGGATGTGGGTGTGGATGTGGGTGCGCACGTGAACGGGCAACACCGATCAGGTTGCAGAATTCATGCACAGGCTATTCAGATCAGAGCCTCTATGCTTTTTAAAAATTGCAGAAGAAAAAAAAGAAAAACTGTACAGGCAGAGTAGGTCATGGTCCAGCGGGGAGACCATTTTTTCTTGAGAAGAATGGGCCCTAATATTTGGGCCCATTCTTTAAGGGCAGTGTGAATGTGGGTTGGCAGGACCCGCGAAAAGGAGTCTTTAATCTTTTTGCTAGCGTACTTGTTTTCAAGCATAGTCTTGCGAGCAAGGAGCCCCAGCAGCTCGGATGCAAAGCTAGTAGGAGCAGATTTTATTGCTTCATGTAGGCCAGCAACCTTGGCCCTATAGAATGCCTTGTAAAGGATTTGAAATCGGCTGGGGGTCATCATCCCAACACATTTACCTTGTGTGTTGTAAATGCAGGCCATTTGTGACTTGTAAATTTCTGGGAGGATAAGAGGAGCTCCTATCCTCCTAGGTGGAGCACGAAGGTGAAAGCTGCTTGATTCAATGTCTAGTGACGTTTGATTAGGGTATTGTTCAATTTTGTATTTGACGAGGTCAACGTCATGCAGCCAAAATTCACAACAGCCAGTGGGTTTGATGTCTACTTAAGTAAGCTTGTGGATTAGTGGGGTGCATATCAAAGGTGTTTTTGTTGCATAGTTCTGTGTCAAGTTCCTGCTTCCAAACGTTTATAACATCAGGCTTTTCAAAACCTTGTCTCTCAAGGTTAGAGAGGGCGAAGTCTGCTGTGGGTCGGGAGAGGTCCCTCAAACCTGAGTCAGGTTTGCTCTACCTGGCTTCAAATTCAAGCAAGCGCTGTTGGAATTTTGGCCAGGTCTCTTTAGTTTCCATAGGCTCCCAGGAGGGCATCCAGGTGACCCTCATGAGTTCTTGCCTAGACTGACATTCTCTGTCAATTTTCTGTGCATTGTTTAGATCTGCACAGGCGGGACAAGTCCATGTGTCAGCTGCGTCAATCTCTTGTCTATGCCTATCAATGTAGCATCCAAGTTCTTTCATGCGTTTCCAGTGGTACGTTCGTTGGCAAACATCAGAAATATGCATATTAGGGTACGGAGGTTCAGAGTTAATAGATTCATAACCACCAGGGTAATTGCATATTTGGCAGCAAGCACACTCAATATCAGTGTGAGCAGCAATTGTGGTAGTCGCAGGCTGAAGGCATACATGTTTGTGATGTCTGCCAACGTATTTATCACTGGAAATGCCTGAGAGAACATGGTTGCTACACAGATGAGCAAAGTCAAGAGGTCCACACAGCTGAAACCTGGGATTGCCCTGCCTGTGCTAGCCTCGGCAATGAAGACAAACAAGGGTTACAAGGGTTACGAGGGAATAAAGGCCTCAGTCAAGACGTTTGACTGCTAGCCTGTTCATAAATACACATGAGGTCATGAGGAAAAAAAGGAAGAAGATGAAGACAGACTCAACAGAAAAACAAATTCTAAAGAAGAGCTGCTGAAGGTTAACTGGATGCCGTCATGGGAGCCAGAAGATACAAAACAATCTGGCCAACCTTCCACCAGCGCATGCAAGAATTTTAAGCCTAGCAAAGCAAACCCAATCTCCTCCTACCCACAGCGGACCTAGCCCTCAGAGCTCTCCAATCTAGAGTGACAAGATCCAACAAACCAGATGCAAGCAGCACCTAGAAACAGATTAGACACAGAACTTCGCAACAAAATTATCTTTGATACACATCCCACAAATCCACAAACAGATATTGAAACACAGGCTCATGCAAGTTTTGGATCCAGGAAATTGACCTTGTTAAACATAACCCCAAGCTAACCCCCAATCAGACCCCACCAGATGCTGCAACCCATACTCCCCCTTGTAATATCCCACCTACCCTTATCATCCCCGGGATTCTGGGCCAGAAATCTACAGATCAAGGGTGGCATGTAGCTACAATACGGACGGCAAATGCGTTGGGATGATGACTCCTCACCGTTTTGATGTCCTCTACACAGCATTCCACAAAGACAAAGCACGTGGCATACACAGTAGCATCTGCCCTCCACCAGCAAGCTTTGCATCTGCACTAATGGGACTCCTAGTCTGCAAGACCGTGTTGCAGAAGAAATATCAAAGCAAAAAGATCAAAGACTCCTTCTCACGGATGCTTCCACCCCACATTCACAAAGCCCTCCAAGAACGGACACGCGCCACTCAAGAGGAAATGGCCTCTCCCTTAGAATACAACACTCAACACCTACACTACTGGAGCTCTGACCCCCATGAAATTCTTTTTGGTGCCCAACACAATTCCCTCTTGTCTAAATATTCGGGGATTTCCATCTGCCACCCCATCTATGACAGGAAGGCCATGAACTAGCCCTACTGCACGCTATCACTCAGCCATCCTTAATACAGAGGCTACGGCCACCTTCATGTTTCTGCCAGCAAGGGGTCAGCTGATGATAACTAATCCCTATTCCAAAGTCCTCACTGCTTACCTGCATCTTTGCTGCAAGCTTGGGACCACTCCAAAAGACAAATTTACCTACGACAATCCCCAATCCTGGCCCAGCCAGGAAATTGCTCTCCCTCAGCATACCTGGGACCTTCAAATTGTTGTAGTCTGGAATACAGCTACAAGAGTCCACTTGAACAACCAGAACACTACCTGGCTCCGAGTTTTAGCCAAGTATATTCCAGAAGCCAAATGGTTCGTTGAAAATGTGAGCAACGACCCCATCTGTAATGCAAAGCATGCTGTTATGCCCGGGATAGGGAAATGCGAAAAGCTTGCCCTAGACAAGAAGCAAATTGCCAAGGCCCCGAAAGTGGTCGGCGAAGGCTCTTATGGGTCAAACCTCATACATATGGATGTAGGCAGCGCAGACCGTCTGGCTCAGCATGACCTGCACATCACTGAGCAAATCTCTAATCGTATTATACCTGCAACGAGACGGCTGCGCTAGGCCACAAGGACCAGGCCAAGACCGGTGGCCGGATGCCACTTTGGCACCTTCCTATTCCTTTATTGCGGAACGGGGGGACTTGCACCCCATCCTTATGGCTTCCTGCGCACTCCGTCCGTGCTCACACCAGATATCTTCTTGTAATTGGTACCAAACTTGTACCATTACATTCTCCCACAGCCACTAAGCTTCGTCCCAAAGCTTGGCGGGGCCTACGCCATTTACTCACGATGGCGCCAAGTTAACTTGTCATCGGTGTGGACCAGAATCGTTCTCAGGAGGATTTGAACTGGGGACCTCCTGCCTAACTCGCTACCAAATGCAACGAGACGGTTGCGCTAGGCCACAAGGACCAGGCCAAGACCGGTGGCCGGATGCCACTTTGGCACCTTCCTATTCCTTTATTGCGGAACGGGGGGACTTGCACCCCATCCTTATGGCTTCCTGCGCACTCCGTCTGTGCTCACACCGGATATCTTCTTGTAACTGGTACCAAACTTGTACCATTACATTCTCCCACAGCCACTAAGCTTCGTCCCGAAGCTTGGCGGGGCCTACGCCATTTACTCACGATGGCGCCAAGTTAACTTGTCATCGGTGTGGACCAGAATCGTTCTCAGGAGGATTTGAACTGGGGACCTCCTGCCTAACTCGCTACCAAATGCAACGAGGCGGCTGCGCTAGGCCACAAGGACCAGGCCAAGACCGGTGGCCGGATGCCACTTTGGCACCTTCCTATTCCTTTATTGCGGAACGGGGGGACTTGCACCCCATCCTTATGGCTTCCTGCGCACTCCGTCCGTGCTCACACCGGATATCTTCTTGTAATTGGTACCAAACTTGTACCATTACAATACCTCCCTACCTCTTTAAACCTAGCATTCCTTATCAAACTAGGCGCACCTTCAGCCGCCCTGACGCTGACTTGGTCACTCCTTGCCCAACTAACTCAAATAGACCACCCACCCCTCCCTCACATCGGGTACTCCGCAGCATGAGAGGCAATGAAGAAGTAAGAAGCAGTATAGCTCCAGCCAGGCACCTTTATGAATTGAACATCCAAAACCGCCATATCCACATAATAGAAATCAAGTATTGTGAAGATAGGAGCCCTGGTGCAGCTAGAAGCTTAACAGCAACAGCACAGTGATTTATGCAAACAAATTCAAGGTGCTGAGATCACTTTTCACAAAATCCTCCTGGGCCCCAAACCGGGTGTGGGTGGGACTATCTACACTGCCCATTCCCTGGATCAACTATAATAACTAGGTATTGACACTGAGCATGCCCTTAACCAGTTTAAACAGCTGGGACTTGACCACCAACGCGCCAATAAACTTGCTCGCAAACTTTATGCCCATTCTGTTATGTATGCCAACAAGCTTGTTACCACTAGGCATGCTATTGAAAACAAAGATATTTGTTACAGCCAGGTTATGGAGCCGGGTGCTTCCAGTAACCCTCCAGATCCCCATTAGTGTTTTCACTTCACACCTTTGTGGTGGAGGGGACTCACGGCTCTTCTGAGTCAATGTGTCTCCTTTTTTTAAATTGATGTAGGGAGAGATCCTTCTGCCTACGTAGATTTTCTTTTTTTCTTTGTTGACCTGCACAGGTCTACCAAGCTTGCACGAAAGCTCCATGCCCACACTGTGCAACATCCGCACAAACTTTAACTAGACGTGCCATTGAAATCAAAAATACTTAACTCTGGTGCCCTGAGGCCCCTGCTTCTAGAAACCCACCAGACCCACACTAGCTTCCCTCTTACCCTCTAATGAGGGATATTCACGGCTCTTGAGCCAATGTGTCTCCTTTTCCTTAATTGATGTAGGGAGTGTTCTCACTGCCTACGTGGATTTTCTTATTTCTTTTCTGGGACCTGTTACAATGAGAATACCCTTAACCAGTTTAAACAACTGGGACTTGACCACCAACGTCCCATTAAACTTGCTCGCAATTTCTATGCCCATTTTATTATGTATGCCAAGAAGCTTTTCTTTTCTTTTCTTTTCTTTCAAGAAGCTAGTTAACACTAGACGTGCTATTGAAAACACTGACATTTCTCACAGCCAGGTTCTGGATCCGGGTGCTTCCAGTAACCAACCAGATTCCCAATAGCATTTTCTGTCTTGTAGCTTCGTGGTTGAGGGGACTCACGGCTCTCCTGAGCCAATGTGTCTCATTTTCCTTAATTGATGTAGGGAGAGTTTCCTCTGCCTACGTGGTTTTCTTTACTTCCTTTCTCCTTTTCTTTAATTGAGGAAAAGTTTATCTCCACCTAGCTAGTTTTTCTACTCTCTCTAAACAGTGCTCCTCTCAGTTTGAACTTGTGGTGGGGTGATAATACGGTCTTTGAACCAATGTGGCCCCCTTTCCTTGAGTAATGTAGGGAGTTTCACAGCCTACGTAGTTTTTCTCTTTTCTTTTCTTTTCATTTCTTAACCACATAGATTATTTCCCACAAGTTGTTGCATCAGAAAAAAACATACGCAGGCAGTGAAAGCACTCTCCACATCAATTAAGGAAAAGAGGACACCTGTTGCTTCAGATAATTACAACTCAATCAGAAACACTACTCAACCCTCACAACGGCCACAACTGAAAGCATGGGGGCAGGACCTCCTAGAAATAGAAAAGGGTAAGGGGTGTTGATATTAAGCCTGGGCTCCAGCCGACCTCGCTTAAATTTTGGAGACACTTACCTTGTAATGGTACAAGTTGGTACCAGTTAAGAGAGATATCTGGTGTGAGCACGGACGGAGTGCGCAGGAAGCCATAAGGATGGGGTGCAAGTCCCCCCGTTCCGCAATAAAGGAATAGGAAGGTGCCAAAGTGGCATCTGGCCACCGGTCTTGGCCTGGTCTTTATGACCTAGCGCAACCGTCTCGTTGCATACCTGAATGAACACGACCTTGTGTCAAGCACAATCACTCACTTAGTCTGAGACATAAAGAGACAACTATGTAGGCAGTGAAAAATACACCCCACATCAATTAAGGAAAAGAGGATACCTAGGGCTGAGGCACCATGCATCTCCTCCACTAAGTGAAGGAAAAAAGGTCAATGGGGTTGTATCACTTTTTTGCAGAGGCCCTTATGGCACATCGCTATGTCCTTGGGCACGTGCAATAGCAAAAGTAGGGATCAGGAAGGTTGCTAGCATACTCTGTGCCTGATCTTGTTGATAAGATTTGAAAGAAAATCTGAGATCAGAGGCCCCAAAACAAGCAGACTCCCTCAGCAGTACAGCTGGGTTTAGGGTTAGCTTGTGTGTGTGTATGTGTATGTGTGTGTGTGTGTGTGTGCGCGCGTCAGGAGGGAGAAGGAAAAGGAAGGAGAGGGAGAAGAGACAAGGAAATGGAAAGGAAGAGAGTGAGAGAGAAAGAGTGTGTGTGTGTATGTGTAGGTTAAAACTTACTAAACCCGAAATTAGCAGGGCTACAGTAAGAAAAAGAAAAAAAGAAAACTACGTAGGCAGAGAAAACTCTCCCTACATCAGTTAAGGAAAGAGAGACACATTGGCTCAAAGAGCCGTGAGTCTCCCTCACCAGAAGATGAGAGGGGAGCTAATGTGGATCAGGTGGGTTTCTGGCAGCACGCTGCTCCAGGGCACCAGTGTTATGATGAGTGTTTTTAATTTCAATGGCACGTCTGGTAGAGGTAAGTTTGTGCGCAAATTGTACAGAATGGGCATGGAGTTTTCTTGCAAGTGTTTCAGATCTCTGTGAGTCAATCCCTAACTTCTTGAATTGATCAAGGGTATGGGCAGTATAGATAGTCCCACCCACACCCAGGAGGATTGGGTGGATAGTAATCTCTGCACCTTGGAGTTGTTTGCACAGTTCACTGTGTTGTTGCTGTGAGGCTTCTAGCTGGGCACCAGGTCTCGTATCTTCACAGTATTTGATTTCTATCAAGTGAATATGGCGGGCTGGAGTTGTGCTACTCCCCATACTGCGCAATACCCAGTTTGAGGGTGGAGTTTATAAAACTTTCCAGCTGTCAGGACCCGTCACTTGCCAGAAGAGCTGGCTTATGGCTTAGTAAAATAGAATGAGCATGAGCTGCTTTTAACATGATTCTTTCAAAGTGTTTTAGGTTTGATGTAGACATGGATACAGCCAGAGTCCCGGGCTGTAGGCCACCCCTTGTAAACCCTTGTAGACATGGATGCAGCCAAACATCAACTTCAAAGGCCTCCAATACATGCATCCGAAAAGAAAGGAGAGAAAGAATCATGCTTGCCATTATGCCATGTGCAATATGAGAAGGCGACCGCACCGCCACATGTCCGACTCAAACCTGCAACTCCCACCCTATAAGATGGCTTAGGGATGCATCTGTACACTACTTACATATGCATGACATGAGGTTCTCAGAAGGTCAACGTAACGCGTGCGCGCACACACACACACATACACACACACACACACACACACACACACACACACACACACACACACACACACACACACACACACACACACACACACACATACACAGATAAATCAATGCGCAAAATAATTGATAATTCCTGATGATTTGAGGACGTCCGAAAACCGACAAGGAAGGAAAGCAAGATTTGACCAAAAACGTGATTTTGGCCAAGGCATCACCGTTCTCATCGACCGACCTACATGTGTACTGAATTTCATTTTATGGTTTAGGCAAGTTTAGGAGCAAGTTTGTGTGAACATCGAGTGAGTAATCCTCCATCGTGCTCACGATGGTGTCAGCTCCAAATGAGCAGGCCAACGAAGGGCACTGCCCGGACATGCCCACGGGTGAAGAAGGGAAGAAGGCTGCAGCTGGCGAGTTCGACTCCGAGGAAATCATTGCTAACCGTAAAGGAGAGGTTCTCCTGAAGCACACCGTGCTCAAGGCAGACCACTTTCCAAGTAGGAAGCAAGAGGTGTTTGTGTTGGATTGGGAGATACGTGCTGCAGCGGAGAGCAAAGCCCCATACTGAGCATGCTGATGCCAAAACCTAGCACGCTCTCAGATGTACGCTCTCAGATGTACGAGTGCCTTGTAGCCCATCAGCATCTCCTGCTCACCTGAGTGTCCATGTCCTGCTGCACTTCCACCTAACAGGCTGCCACAACACCAAGCTCACACCCATCCTGGAGGGTGCGCCAAACTTCCGCAAGGTGCTGTGCAATCCCAGTTCTTATTAGTGTTCTCCGTGTAGTTCTCAACCTGCTTCGGAGATGAATTACATTGCCAGCCTTCAGCATATCACACCAAATCACCTTGCTACTATTCCTCTCGGCAGGTTATGAAGGAAAGCTGCACCTGGCAACCCCCTAATGTTTGTTAACACGAGGCTAGGTTTATTTGCGCAGGTGGATGGGTTGCGTGTGTTTGGTGTTGCCATCCCAACAGTAGCTGGCCTGCGAAGGGCTTTGAACAGCATGGGTGCACAGAGAGGTGGGTCTGGGCATGCGCTGTAGGGCAGGAATCCTCTTCTGCCTTTTGCTCTTCCCCACCCCTGTTTGAGGGTCTGCAGAGACAATCCCCATCAGTCTGTGACATGACTGATTTGAACAGAAGGCTGCAGAGGCTCAAACTGTGATGAAACTGTGGATTGGCTGCAGGTAAACGCTGTGTTTACTGGCAGAACCTAAGGGAGGAGCCCCTGATATTCATCAATGGCCACCCGTTTGTTGTGCGAGAAGCTGACAAGCCATTCTCCAATTTAGAGTACACAGGTGAGGGAACAGGGTGCACAGTACTTGTATGCCGCTCGCTGCCCACGGAATCTCTGTGCTGATAATGCTGCCCTCTGAGGCACGTGAGCGCATGATGACTTCGCGCTGAAACCAAAATGCTCTGGGGCAGCTGTACTTCAGTGCTTGCATCGGTCTGTGCTTCACCTGTATTGTTTGGGTTTGGGGTTGTGAGGCCAGCTTCCTTGCAACTTGGTCACCATCTTGTGTTTTCTGCTTGTTGGGGACTAATATCATCTATATTGTCGCAGGCATTGACCGATCACGTGTGGAGGGCATGGAGGTCCGCTTAAAGCAAGACATCCTTACAGAGGTGAGCAAGATGCCATGGTCTCAATCGTCAGCCTAAAGCGAGGCACCCTTACAGGAGTGAGCAAGACGCCACAATGCTCTCCTGCCCCTACCAAACCTCACCAGCTTGAGGAAAGGAAAGAAAAGGGTGACATAGATGTACCCTCCTGTGAGGGGAGGCTAGGTTGGAGCAAAAAATGGTGCCTGAAACTGAAACGACTTGCACCCCTTGGTCTTCAAAGTCATCCATGCCCTGTTCTCCTTGTGCATGTTTGATGATGCCTGTGTGTCTTAGTAGGAGACTGTGTGTCTGAGTGTGTGTGTTGTGTGTGTATGAGCGCGCGAGAGGCGTGAACAGTTCAAAAGCCTTCAATTCGCTCGCTTGCCTTGCGCAGTCAAGCCTTTTTGGTACCCGTATCCTGGTGATTCACGAAAAAAATTGTGCGCATGCAGTGTAAACAGATCCAAGCTTTTAACTCACCTTGCTTGTTTTGCGCAGTCAAACCTGTTTGGTACCCGTATCCTGGTGATTCACAATAGAAAATTTGTGCGCGTGCAGTGCAAACAGATCCAAAGCTTTTAACTCACCTTGCTTGTTTTGCGCAGTCAAACCTGTTTGGTATTCGTATCTTGGTGATCCACAAAAACAAATGTGTGCGCGTGCAGTGTCAACAGATCCAAAGCTTTTAACTCACCCTGCGCAGTCAAGCCTTGTTTGGTACCCGTATCCTGGTGATCCACAAAAACAAATGTGTGCGCGTGCAGTGTCAACAGCTCCAAAGCCTTCAACTCACTCCGCTTGCCTTGCGCAGTCAAGCCTGTTTGGCAACCGCATCCTGGTGATCCATGAGAACGAAGACATGTCCCTGTATGACCATTGGGAGGTGGGTTGTGTACTGGACGGTTCGTTCTTACGACAAAGCACATGTTTACGTCACAACTGCAGTCTGAGTTGGTCCAAATTGGCTCTCATGGTCTGCTCCCAAATTCCATCCAATTTGTACACGTGCACAAACCCCATCATTCTGACTCTGATCCACCTCATGACTCTCTCTGTCTGTAGCCTGTGACACCAGATGATGTCCAAACGCCACAAGAGGTGTATGCAGAACTCAAAGGTACGCCAAAAGTGACAGTGCAAAGGTATCGATTTTGATTGTTTCCATTTTTGCTGAAATGCATGGGATATTTGGAAGGCATGTGTGCATTGCGCCTGTCTGACTGTGGGTACCTGGTGCACAACTCAGGGTGAGGTTGTAAGCAAGATGTGTGCAGGGACAAAACAGCAGGAGCACTTGCCGCCCAAATTAGACATGCGGTGTTTCTTGCCCATCCGTCTTGCAGCTGATGGTTATGATGTGGACTACCTGCGCGTGCCTGTGACTGATGAGAAGGCTCCCAAAGACAACGACTTTGAGGAGCTCATACAGAGACTGTGGGCGGTGCCAGATGATGCAGGCGTTGTTTTCAACTGCCAGGTCTGTGTGGTGGAAGCAGTTAAATAATCCAACAGCGTAGCACAGAAGTGGTTGGCCACAAGTTGTGAGTCGTGCCGGATGATGCGGGTGAGGTTTCCAACTGCCGTGCTTGTGTGATGGAAACTGCTGCAGAACCGCCTCGACCGGTCAGCACAGTAGTGCAAAGCCTTGCCACAAGCTGTGCAATGGAAGCAGGGTTGGCTGTCCAAAAAGCTGATGCAAGTGCCTAAGTGAGGTTCATGATCACAAAGGATTTTGGAGGTGCTTGAGCCTTCTCTTCTGTTATCCCTTTCACAAGTGGTACTTGCACCCAGGGATGTTCAGTGCAACGAACCTCGCACTTTCTCAAATTTAAACATTACATGCATTTATCGCATATGAAGGTTTGCTGTTTGCCGGACTAAACACCTCAATTGGCAGAATTCAGCCAACCAAGGTCACTTGAAGTCCGCTTCAGGGTAGAATGGACCTATTGAGGGCCTTTTCGCTTCATGTTGTGGTGCTGCGCAGACTTCAAAAGATTTAAAAGATGAGGAAAAGCTGTAAGGGTGGCTAGAAGCTCTCCTGAGGTTTGCGGGCCCACCCTCTGGGCCACCCCATTTATGACCATTCGTGCGATCGAACAATTTGAAGAACTCGAGCTTCACACGCATTTTGATCGCATTTGAGTCGTAAATCATCAGATCGAACATCCCTGCTTGCGCCTGCATCGCAACAGTGGTTGTTTGAGGACATGGTGGAGGCGTAGGAAGCTCGCCTGGTGCACGACAATGTACGCTTTACGTCCTGCTCGCGCAGGCACACGTGCTTCCTGCGCCAGTGGCACTTAGTACAGGACATTTTAAAATGAATGCTATCCTGCGCGTGCTCTGTTTGTAGATGGGGCGAGGCCGCACAACCACAGGCATGATCATCGCGTCACTACTATACCTGCGGAAAATGGGTGCATACCCCTTAACCAAAGGCATGGTGTTGGGAGGTGAGTGCTGGCGCTGGGCCCTCTCCTATCCACTTATTGACCCTACCTCAACAGCATGCCCATAAGAAGCAGCTGTGGGTTTGGAAGTCAGGTAACCCCCCTGAGCTCTCAGCAAACCCATATTAACAAGCACGTGCGCATGCTGCTGCCTAAGCTAGGAAAGTTGTAGTAGAGGCGGCGGGTTCCCTTGCTGCTTTGTGTTGATCTCACAACACACACCCAATGATATGAATGTCCACTGGAGGAAATGATCAAAGAATTTGGTGACTGCTAACTGGGTCAAGACCATGTGCATCCTGAGCTTTCTCAGCCATTGAATATTGCAGCACGAGTTACATCACTACATAGTCACGATGCATCGCAACGAGTCATGTCTTAGCCCATCACTCTGTAACAGGAGTTTCGGTACCCTTTGAGCTTATTAAATGGCAACCTCCTTTGCTCTCATGCTCACCCCCCACAGACCCAGTGCCAGAGTGGTTCAGAGCCATGGCAAAGTCCCGCCCTGCCCCACCCAAAGAGGATCAAGAGCAGCTCAAGGCAGGGATGTACGGGGTGGTGCGCTCTCTGCTGAGGGCGCTTGAGAAGGTGAGCGCATGCAGAGGGTGGAGAGGACGCTCGGACGCATAAACGAGGAATGTAGGAAGGGAGGGATGGTTCATGTCTCAGGGCATGCTTGTGTTGCTTGTTACTCACATGAGGTGACGTGTCCACCTGCTTTGTTTGCTAGTTGAGATGCAAAACAAGACTCCTTGCTGACGTTTGGCGTTTCGTGCCGCTCAGGATAGGGAAGAACCAGAAAGGGAAGGGAATGGAGGGGACAGGAAAAGAAGAAGTTGCACAGCTTACTGCCCTCCAGGACACAGCTGGTGAAATACACAGGGTGAATTTGTATGGATGCTTGAAGGGCCCAGAGGCCAAGGTGATCCTAGATGCAGCGATCGATGTCTACACATGTGTTTGGATGCATAGCTTTCACACGTTCTACACATATTCTGCTTTCAGAGCTCAGAGGCCAAGATGATCCCAGATGCGGTGATCGATGCCTGTGCATATGTGTGAGTACGATACCTTTCATACATGCTACCTTTCGTACATACTGTGTATGACCGCTTGCAGGGCCCGGAGGCCAAGATGATCTTGGATGCGGTGATCGATGCCTGCGCGGGCATGCAGAACCTGCGGGAAGGCATCTACTCTTACCGCCTGCGCTTCTTGAAGGAGGCCCGCGAGAAGCAGCGTAACGTGCTGCTCAACGTGTGCCTGGTGCGTGTGCTAACCTGTACCGCTCAATGTGTGCCTGGTGCGCGTGCCGTGTTGTGCTGCCTGATGAGTGTGCTCAATATGTGGGTGGATATGTATGCCTGGTGCGTGTGCTTTGATGTGCAATGTGTGCCTGGTGCGTGCGCTGTGCTGCTCGATGTGTGCCTGGTGCATGTGCTGTGCTGCTTGATGTGTGCCTGGTGCATGTGCTGTGCTGCTTAATGTGTGCCTGGTGCATGCGCTATGCTACCCCATGTGTGCCTGGTGCATGTGCTTGTTGGCAGGCGCAAAGGCATGAGACGCACATAGGCAGGGCAAGTGATGTAATGGAAAAGGGTGGCAGCTTGCTGCTGAGCCTCAGATCCAGGGAAGACCCCTTTTAGATGTTTGGCAGGGGTGGGGGTACCCTTAAGTGAGGTAATTGCTCCCTCCCCTGCAAGCTTTGCCACATGGGTCATGTAGCATGGCCTTAGTTATGGTGTAAGCTCAAGTGATCTGTCTCTTTCGCACAGAACCACAGCCTGCCAACCTTCAGGTGCCTGCATCCTCTGCAATGCAGGAGTACCTGGAGCGCTACTACATGCTCATCGCCTTCACGGGCTACCTGACCTCCTCTCAATTCGACCCTGGCTCTCCCACGCATGTGCCCTTCCCCCAATGGATGGCAGAAAGACCTGAGCTGCGCAGGTGAGCATTGGAAAAAGTGTGTGTGTGTGTGTGATGTTAAGGAATAACATGAATGGCAAGCCATTGCAGGACAGATGGTAGGCCATTGCTGGGAAGCCTGGTGGCTGCTTTTGCACAGCATGCCTTTTTTGGCTTATTTGCGTGCTGTAGGTACTGCCTGTGATCACAAATTCCAGTGCATGTGTAGGACTCAGTACATGGATGCTCTCTGGCAGGCGTGCACGTAGAGCCTACCCCTTGTTTGAAAAACCTGCATGCACGCAGCATTCTCATCCGCCTGCTGCACCGCAGTTCTGTGGACATCCCTGTGCATACATGTATGCATGGCGTGCATATTTTGTAGATTTTGTAATACATCTACATGCGCGCAGCATCCTCATCCACCTGCTGTGCTGCAACCCCATGAACATCCCTGCGCATACTTACACGCTCTACATCCATTTTTGTACTGTCAACACATGCGCACAGCATCTCCATCCGCCTGCTACGCCGCAGATCCATGATCATCCCTGCGTTCACTCTTACACACTTCATTCATTTCGTGTGTGCTTTATGCATGCGCGCAGCATCCTCATCCGCCTGCTCCGCCGCAACTCCATGGCTGCCCTTGAGCTGCATCAGCGCACGCCCATCAAGTCAAAGGGTCACGAGGTGGTGGGGCCTGTGGAGGATGACGGCATTGCGGGCGGGGCTGTGGATAAAGATGGCCTGGGCACACATGACAAGGATGTGGTGGCCACGCGCACAGGTAGCATTACAGACCTGGGTTCAGCTCATTTATGATGAGGGTATGGTGGCCTGTCTGAATGGCCATTATCAACCTAGTGGCCACCATCAATATATTAAGGATGTTGTGGCCATGTGCACAGGTAGGATCTAAGTCCCAGGCTCCCAATCAAAACAAGGATGTGGAGGCCCCTCTCAATCTTGACAAGGGCTTTGTCGTCTCGCATACGGCTATGTTTATATTTACGGCTACATAGCCGTACGCAACCCCTGGATCCTGGGTCTCACCGGGAACCTCAATGTTTATGCTTGGGATGAGGAGGCTGAGTAGTGGCATTGTGCTCAGACACGAAGGCTTTGGGGTTGGGCTCTTTCCTTGCCTCTGAAAAGATGTGTGGTTATGCTGCATATGTTGCAGGTGCGGTGCTGGGCGCCTTCAGCATCCTGAAGGAGGACAACTTCCCGGGCATGCAGAGCTCCAAGATCGCGCAGACCATCCCAGGCGCTTCCAACTTCAGGTGTGGGTGCTTTGATCTTGCGCCTTGGAAACAGCTGTTGCGAGGCAGACTGCTTGCTTGCTTGTATGTGGGCGTGTGTGCGTGTGTATATGGTTAACAAGTTGCTTGCTTGTACGCGCGTGCGCAGTCAAGCACGTCTGAAATGAGTTGAAAAGCCCTGAGCCTTTCTGTTGGACAGGGTTCCTCAGAATTCTCTGTCTCTCTCTGCCTCAACCCTCACCTCTGCTCAAATTGATCCTTGCTTCCTCCCTGCTGACGACATCAGTGGGTGTCCCAGCCATGTTGACTTCATTCCTTACTGCTTGCATGCCCACACACTGAGGCACCAATAACATGCCCACTGCCCCACTTGCAACATTCTTCACTCCGCGCATGCCACATACATGGGTGCCCCCAGCATACCCATCTATTACTCACATCTTTCACCTCATACATGCCACATACACAGGCATCCCCAGCATACCCATCTACCTACTCACATACACAGGTATCCCCAGCATACCCATCTACCTACTCACATACACAGGTATCCCCAGCATACCCATCTACCTACTCACCTCGCACATCTTTCGCTCCACGCTTGTGTGCCACGCATAGGGGTATCCCGGGCATGCCCATCTATGGTGTGGGCATGCCCACCGTGGAGGGTGTGCGCGGAGTGTTGCGCAGCGTGAGCGGCTCCAGCAGTCCAGGGGCAGGTCGGCGCGTGCATGCGCTGTGGGTGAACATGCGCGAGGAGCCGATGGTGTACATCAACGGGAAACCGTTTGTGCTGCGGGAGGAGGTGCGTTGACAAGTTGGATGCGCTCCAATGTGACTGTGAGCTGGTGCAGCAATGCTGAAACATATAGCTGCTTTGAACTGGTGCTGCGGGAGGAGGTGTGTCGGGAGTGGTCCTGCTTGGTGGGGCCCGCACTGCGTCAGCTGCTTGGGAATGCTGAGGGCTTACAAGATTGGATGCCTGCTGACCTGGCTACGGCCTGGTGCAGCAACGTTGGAAAGGTGCTTTTCGCACGTGCTCATTCTGCTGTTGCATGCGGTTACATTCTGAGGTTCTGGAGGACAAGTGTCTTCACATGCGCAGACATTGGTGGCCGCAGGAAAGCATGGTGAAGTATGCAGGCATGGTGATGAAAAAAAAGTAGGCGTGCGTGCTAAATCTGGCCAACACACACACACACAGGTGCGGCCGCTGAAGAATATGATGGAGTATGCAGGCATCGATGCTGCGCGCCTGGAGGCCATGGAGGAGCGTCTGAAGAAGGATGTGCTGGCTGAGGTGGGTGAGGCATGAGGACGTGATGTGTGTTTGTGTGACAGGGTCAGCGTCAGACTGAGAGGCGCTGGTGTTGTTCAGTAGAGGGCCAGGTGCCTATAGGCTGTGGACTCATGAGAAACAGGAGGCGGGACCACGTGTGGCACTCTGTGTGAGGGCAGTCTGGAATGCCTCATGCCTCCAACTAGCATCTGTCAGCCCTGTAGCTTGATGCTGTCATGTCAGATTTGGCGGGAGACTGGGGAGGAGTGATTGCCGTTCAGCTGCACCTTGAAAGGGATGTGCTCGCTTGCTGGTGGCCTCCGCTCCCACTGCATCCCCTGGCAACCTGAGCACATCCCCCCCTCTGGGTGGCCTGGTCGGATATTGGTCACTACTATTCCTGCCTGATATCCCCAAGTGTCTCCCAACTGGTTCCTTCCTATCGGCCAAAGAGCACACCAGATTTGCAGCCATATAATGAATGAGTAGTGAAGCTTAACAGGCACAGATTGGTGCACTGTTTGGAAAGTGGTGCATGTTTTTGAACTGCTCAAACTACAAATCTGCAGCCAGATTCTACACCCCAAGCCTGCATCTTTGCACTGACACCCGGGGAGAAATGTGTCCAAAATGCTTTTGTTTGGGGTCCAGGGGCCATGGGCTGTGCAGGGGTGCTGAGATCTGTTAGCTTGCCACTGTTTGCTCAACCAGGGGTGTTCCAGCCGGTCTCTTGTTTCTTTATGAAGGCAACGGCAGTGGTTTGCCCCTGTTGCCAGACTTCTGCGTGCATGATGTTGTTGACCGCACTGCCTTCGTGTTTTTGCCCTTGGCTGTTCCACATCTTCATCTGACTTGTGTGCTCTCCCCAGTTGCTGTGATGGTTCAAGGCTGTGCCACCTCATTGTAACGCGCTGCGGCATGGCAGCCACACTCCTGCGACGCTCAATCCTCCTGCACCTTGACCACACCGATGTGCCCTCCCCTATAGGTGTAACAGCTCAGTGCTGTGCCACATAAGTGCAGGCACTGCAGCATGGCTGGAGCATCTTGATGGATGTTGGGTTTTGTGTCTGCCTCTGACTTTTGTGCCCCACCAAGAACAACTGTGCCACATGAGTGCAGGCGCTGCAGCATGGCAAAAGCATCTTGATGGATGTCGGGTTTTGCGTCTGCCTCTGACTTTTGTGCCCTACCAAGAACAACTGTGCCACATGGTTGCAGGCGCTGCGGCACGGCGGCCATATCTTGGTGGCGCATGAGTCCTTTGAGCGCGGGCACTATGGCCAGCTGTTTGACACGTGAGTAACTGCTGCTTGGTGTATCATGCCTTTCAGCTTTGGCATTTGGCAGGTACAGCACGCTAGAACGGATGTGGCAATGAGGACACTTAAGCCCTCATGTGTGCCTGCAGCACATCCTCAAATGTTATGAGGCGCGCCCAACAGTAAATGCACATCAGGGGCACACAAGTAGGACTCGTGTCTGCTGTTCAGGAGCGCATCTCTTGATATACTGTTACTGATGGCTAATAATATGAGCCAGTGAAAAGGTGCTTCATGCTATAAATGTGTCATAGTTGTTGTATGCATGTGGCACACAGGTTGTGGTTGACACATCTCTCCTTTTGCTCTGCATGCATCACACAGATGGGAGGAGATCGACCACCCAGATGCCGTGCAGACCCCTGCCAATGTGTACAGCAGCTTGGCGCATGAGGGCTTTGCTGTCAAATACGTGCGAGTGCCGGTCACAGACGGCACAGCGCCATCGGTGAGTTTGGGGCTCATGGGGCAGGGAGTGGTTGCAGTCACACAAGGGGCCGCCAGTCACAAGACAGTGCCCTAAAAAGGAAGAATCAAAGTAAGTGCTTAGGTGTTAGCTATATTTGACATACCTCCCTTTTCAGGGCTCATGAAAGGGTCGAGCAGCCTTTGTCACAGGCCAGCACCTCTTTGAGCAGGCACGTCTGATCGTGAGCTGTGAAGCACATCCGCACACAACAAGTGCAGGGGCTAATCCTCGCATGGCAGTCTGACTGTACATCATCCATGCTCCACTGCGCAATTACGCATTCAATTTGTATGTGCGTGAGTGCAGTACGCTGATTTTGATGCCATGGTGGAAGCCATGGTGGAGTGGGGCCGTGATGATCCTATGATCTTCAACTGCCAGGTAAGCCAAGTACAGCGTTGTGACTATGATTCTGATGAATCAATTACTTACTGGAACAAGCTTTAGAGTGAGGCTGTGATGACCCAATGAACTTCAACTGCCAGGCCAATCAAGGGGCGGATACCTGGGGCGGATACCTGTGGCTGGGTATCCCTCTTATGGATTTTGGCCTTATACAAGCCACTCTTCGCTATGCATCCCTCTTCTTCCAGCAAATGCATACTTTTTGGAGCGAATGAGACTGCCATGTTTGATTTTGTGCTCATCGTTTTTGTTGTATGAAGGAATGAAGCGATACTGCTATGACTTTGTCTTTACTTTAAACGATGCCAGGTGTTATGATGACAAGTCTACAGAATTCTGCATGGACGCTTGGGCGTTGATCACGACCTTCTGGCCCCGCCCTGAGTCAATCTCTCCTTAACAGCTGTGCCTTTGGGACTTGACCCCTAGAATGCCTTCGCATCTTCCGATGAAAGCCATCCTTTGTACCATATCCTTGTGCATAGTTTTGACAACTAAGTCTGTCATGCACTGTGTGCAGATGGGCATTGGGCGCACCACTACCGGCATGGTTGTGGCCTCCTTGGTGCACATGTACCACTTCCAGGCCCTGGCAAGCGTGCGGTAAGCTATGCAGCGATCATGCAGTATGTACCTTGATAATACCTGTGGTGCCTGACAAGCCGTGCATGCGACCAGGCTGCTCATGACCTTACGAACTACCGAGCACCGCGCTTTACTTTTGGATCCTGCGCTGTCTTCCTCTTTTGCTGGGTGCATTTCTGGTATGATGACCGGATGTGAGCACAGAGGCTCAATTGGATGTTGTGCTTTTCAAGCCTCATAACGCATGGTTGGATCAGCTTGGGTCCCCTGCAGGCAGCAAAGATCATTGTCCTGCTGTATATTGTTTCTGCAGGCTTTCAGGATGAAGCAAGCAAGAGGTCGCAAGATCAAGTGCAGCTCCTGAAAGTTTGCAAGATGCGTATGCTACAACCAAGCTTAAAACAGCCTGACATAGGCACCCTACACAGGTTAAAGCCTTTCTTGGGCCTCAGATAACTTCCCCAGCAATATTTTCCAAGCACCATGACAGCCCCCTATGCCTGCACAACATACCCATGGCCTGCATGGCTACATCACTCGTTCCCACTCAGGAAAGGCATACTCCTTCAAACGGGCTACAGGATAGGACATGGAGCCCTGGGGGAGTTATTCCTGCCTAAGAATCATGGCCTGTAAGGCCACATCCCTGCTGTCACTAAATCAAAGGAATGCTTATCCTATTGGATATGGGCTGCAGGACGGGACCCAATGCCCTGGAGGAATTCCTCCCGCATGACACCTACAGACTGCGAGGCTACATCACTCGTACCCACTCAGAAAATGCAAACACATGCGAAAGGGCTGCAGGACGGGACCTAATGCCCTGGAGGAACTCTTTCCACATGACAGCCATGGACTGCAAGGCTACCTACATCACTCGTACCCACTCTGAAAATGCAAACTCCTGCAAATGGGCTGCAGGACGGGACCCAATGCCTTGGAGGAACTCTTTCCACATGACACCCATGGACTGCAAGGCTACATCGCTGCTGGCATGAGCCCGCGCTCAGACCAGGACGAGGAGGATGACAATGAGTTCGCGGCACAGGACGACGAAGAACGCAAGGACCAGCACTCCAAGGTCATGGTGGGTGTAGAATTGTGCAAGGACTGGCGATTCTAGGGCATGGTAGGTGTCCAGCTGCAGGGACTGGCAGTTCAAGTTAAAGCGCAAAGACACCAGCATTTAAAGGTAAAGCACAAGGACCAGGCACTTCATGGTCACGGTGGGTGTTCAAATGCGCAAATAACGGCACTTCATGGTTGAGAGCAAACACACCAGCACCTGAAGGTCGATGTTGGGTGTGCAACTGTGGTATCGGTTTAGAAAGGAGGGCCTTGAAGCTTGGGAAGATGTGATGTTGTAATACTGGACATGCGACTGAGTCGGCTGTGATGCACATAATTCAATGCCTTGTTAGGCAACGCAGGTCAGGAGGAAGTGCAGGCTTGCCTTGGACACCACGGGATCGGACATGAGCTTGTGAATGCTATTCGTGCACCTTTTGTGCATGCACATCATTCAGTGCCCAGTTTGGCAATGTAGGTTAAGGAGGAAGTACAGGCTCTCCTTGGACGATCGTGCGGCCTTGCTTTGTGGTTAGCCTTTTTGCTGAGAGCATGCGGTGAAGGACCCCTTACGGCTACGTCCCTCCAGTCTTCATTTGCTCAACATCCTGTGCCTGCACCTTGCTAAAGAGCTGGCCTAGGAGGACTCTTTTGGCCTCTCTCTGTACATCCCTCATTGTTGGACTTGCAGCCCAAAGAGCTGGATGAATGATTCATCAATTGGTCAATGCTGATTTGGCATCAGATCCTTTTGCAACAGAAGTTGACAGGCACTCCTGTTTGATCAAACGTGTTAGAGCTGACATTCTGACCTCCACCATCTCCATACCCAGGAGTGGGACTTGCAGCCTGAGGAGTTGGAGGAGCAGCGCAGCTTGGCTTCTGGAGGATACGTGGGGGTGCGCAGGGTAGCCCGCTTGTTAGAGGTGCGGTATTTTTCAACCGCGTACATCATTTTCGAAACATGCAGGGGCTTGTCTCAACAAACACGGGAGGCAGTGATAGAACAATCTGCCCAAAGCCTCAACACCCTTTCTCATTGAAGCAAGATGTTAACTGGGGCAGAGAAAGGGTGTCCCACTAAAGTCCTTACCCAACAAAGTTGGATTCGTTGAACTAAAGCTGGGGTGTTTAACAAGGATTTGCTGGACACTCTTCTTAATTGTCCTTCGGACTTCATATTGGGTTCCATGCAAACGGCCTGGTGGTTTGATTCACTGGCAGCCTAGTGCTGTCCCTGGCTGGCATCCTGTGCTTGCAACATTGTTGACTGCTTCATTTAATCATGTCTTGCATTCACAGACAAGCACAGTTGGTGCCCTCACCTCTAACCCCTATTTGTGCTCTGCGAGAGGGTGAAGCTGCCAAAAGCTCCCCACATTCATGCCCCACATTTGTGGCCGGCTGCCTCACAGCTCTGCCCCACATTGGCGCCCCACTGCCTCACACGCGTGCCCGCATTTGTGTCATGCTTGTGCCTCAATGCACCACATTTGTGCCCCACTGCCTCACATCTGTAGCCCATATTTTTGCCCCACTGCCTTACACACGTGCCCCACATTTATGTCACATACTCGTGCCTCAATGCACCACATGTGTGCCCACCTACCACACATCTGTGCCCCAAATTTGTGCTCTGCAGGAGGGTGAGGCTGCCAAGCGCACTCTGGATGCAACACTGCCTCACGCACGCGCCCCTCTTTTGTGTCACATACTCATGCCTCACTGCTTCCCATTTGTTGCCCACTGCCTCACATCTGTGCCCCAAATTTATGCTCTGCAGGAGGGTGAGGCTGCCAAGCGCACTCTGGATGCAGCACTGCTTCACGCACGTGCCCCACATTTGTGTCACATACTCATGCCTCACTGCCTCCCATTTGTTGCCCACTGCCTAACACCTGTGCCCCAAATTTGTGCTCTGCAGGAGGGTGAGGCTGCCAAGCGCACTCTGGATGCAGCGCTGGACGCGGCATCGTCCCTCATCAACCTGCGGGTGTCTATCATGAAGTGAGTGGCTATCACAAATTGGCTTTCATGAAGGAAGTCGCTCTCATGAAGTCAGTGTGCAGCAGGGAAGGGAGGAGGGGTTTCAACGCTACTGTACCTGCCTGTGAGGGCAGCTTAGTGGAAGCACCAAGTGCCTGTATCCAAACCAGTCCTATTGGGAGAGCAGGACAACGCTCTATCACAGCATTTCAGGCACCCAGACATAGGCATGGCTACCCATAGAGCACGAGCTTAATTTATTCAAGCGTCCAGCAAGAGCTTGTGTTTGTGTATTCGCGCGCTGGCTGTGATGAAAGGCGCTCACAACTAGAGATCCATGCAAGCTGAAAGGTTTCCACCATTCATTTCCTGAGGCGTGTGGTCAGCTGCGTCTGTTTATGATGCGTGGCCATCATGGGTTTGGCATAGCAGACCTTGCGCCTAGGGTAAAATCATGTTGCATACCGTTGGTGCTTGCTGCATGACAGCAATGCTCCAATGGAAACTCCAGATTTCCTGCCTTCCGTAACCTTGGCAAGCAGTCGTTTGGCATTGGCGGTCTGGTGCTCTGAGCAACCTCCCTCCTGGCTGTGCCTCCCACACTCCCAGCACACCATGGAATTGATGTGTGCAGGTACCGCAAGCCTCGCTCCTCATACAAATACATCCGGCCAGAGCTGCAGCAGAGGGATGCTGCTTTCAAGAAGGGCGGCGCGTACCTGGAACGCTACTGCAAGCTCATTGCCTTTGCGTACTACCTGGAGCACGTAGGGCCTGAAAGTAGGTTTGCCTGAAATCGAGCTTTCTTTTCTATCTGCGTAAGGCCGCATGGAGGTGAATTGCTGGTGCCCGAAGATAAGCAAGGTGCTTAATGTGGGATTAAATAAATCCTCGATTTTTTTGTTCTAGGGAGCATGTAGGGCCTGAAGGCGAGCGGGTGGTGCGTTCAGCAGGGTACAAAATGAAGGACTAAAAAAAGCTCCACGCTTTCTGTTGGGGAGCAAGTTTGAGATCCAGCTGTATTGCTGCTGGATGTAGGCGAGGCCAACGTGGCGGGAAATAAATGGTTAAGCACAGACTGCGTCACAAGTAGCAATTCACCTGATACAGCTTCTTCCCTGCATTGGCTGTGAACACTTGCCCAGTCGCTTAATGAAACCCTCTGGTGCCCTTTCACTTTCTGTGTTTGCAACTCCCAATGCACATGACCCCCCTGGGCATTGCTGGCGTGCACGCAGTCAAGTTTGGTGACTGGGTGAACAGCCGCCCGGACCTGAAGGCTGCCCTCACAGCCATCCACCAGAACCCAGGAGCGGCGCTTGCCCCCCTACCAGTGCCTGCAAGGCCCACCGTACTACTGGTGTGTTGTTTTACGCATGGCTTTGTCCTGTGTTTTCTGCTGAGTTGCTTGTCAATGGTAACTGCCCCTGAGTTGTTCGAGCACACAAGGTCTGCGCAGGTGTGCTGTCACAACTGCCCCATGTCATTGATACTTAAGCGGGGCCTGCCATCGCTCCCCAGTACCTGCCATTAACATTGAATGTCCATGGTGGGACAGAGTTTCCAAGTGCTTGCGTTGCATGCCAGCTCATGTGTGGTCAGAAAATGCCTCCGACAATCACATTTCATAGTAACTTTCATAGCAACAAGTTGCTGATGAGGGCAGCAGCATTTGCCGCTTGGGCAGAAAAAGGCACTTGTGTTTTTAGGATGATGAAGGAAGGTGCTATGTTAGGGTTGCTTGCGAATTGAAGGAGAAATGCACCTTCCTGTCAAACCCTGTTGTTTTTCTTGACGGCACGCAGGATGTGGCTGTGCAATGCTCTCAATTCTATGCGCTGCACCCGTTCATCATCTCTTGTCCAGTTTGCTCTGCGTGTTTTCTCGGTTATTACTGTCACTGCAGGGCAGCAGTGACACAAAGGACGTGGCGGCCGTGCAGATGGGTGTGCTGAAGAAGCGGCGCGGGCGGCTGCTCAACAGGCGCACCATCCTCAAGTCCTACCTGTTCCATGAAGAGCAAGGCAGGGGACCTCCAGAGGTGTGACGCGCTTGCCATTCGTATGCATGCATGCATGCCCCAGCACCGCATTGAACACACCTCTACCATGACATACAAAGCTAGGAGCCCTCATAGATGTGGTGCTCTACACTTGTCGTGCACACATGCGTTGCTCAGTGCTGCTTTGGTCACACACTCGCTCACACATGATTGTGATCATATGTTGTCATGTGTTCCAATTGTGCATATGCCTTGCCGCATGTTCTTGGTGTCCTCTTGGACCCGCCCTTTTGTGCTTCATGGATTTGCGAGCAAGCATAGCTTAGGCTCTTCTTCATCGCTTGTCACCCATCATGTGGGAGCGCCTTGCTGGCCAGGAGATGTGTGGGTGTGGGTGGGTGTGGATGTGAGTGTGGGTGCGCGCGCACACGCATGTTTCTGGGGAGCTGTACCGCCACTTGTTCTCCTCTCAGCGCCTCAACCACCATCACTGGATGTGGTCTGATGTGCAAGTTGGACAATCTCCATAAGTCGCTGCATCTGTTGCATGCACTCCGTGAGCAAGCATGCACATGCTCCCTCCTCCACCACCGATACACCAATGGCCCCATCCACCCATCATCCCAATCCTCTGCATGCCTACCCTTTTTTTCTGCCAAACTCCCTACGCACACCCGCCCCTGTACTCATATGCCATCCCCTCGTCCTGCACGCAGCTGCCCAGCGCTCCAGATCTCCGGCGCGTAGAGGTGGACCGCCACAGCATCCTGTCCTGCGGGGGTGTGACCCTGCAAGGTCTGCGCGACTTGCTGGCACACTTGGGGGCAGGACCACAGGGCTCTAACCATGTGGTCATGACAGACCTGCGAGAGGTATGTGTGCATGTGTGTGTGTATATGTCAGTGATTCATCTGTCTTTCCCAAGCACGTGTTCCAGGCTGGAGAATGTTTCAAAACCTTCTCGAAGGACAAGTGCTGCAAACATGTTTTGAACATGAAATTTGTGCTGCTCTGCGCTGCACAAGATCTGGTGTACGTTAATGGCATGCCCTCATGTGTACTTTGATGAGTGCCTCCATTTGCAGGAGCTGGTGGTGTACATCAATGGCGTGCCATACACCCGCCGTGAGCTGGAGATGCCTGTGGCTGCTTTGCATCATGCAGGAGTGCATGCTGCCCAGGTGTGTGGTGTTGGGGTGGGAGCATGCATGAGTTTGTGCGTGTGTGGGGGGGTGGGGGGTGGGGGGGGGGGGGGGGGTACATGTGTGCCTTTCTTTGCACTGTGTTTACTTAAAGAAGTGTGCATGTGTCTGTGAGTTCAGGAGGCGTTTTTCACTGCATTGTTTATGGTGGGACAGGAAGGTGGGAGGAATTTGTGAACAGTAGCACAGCTGCTGTGACTACTCACTTGTCCACGCTTCGTTTGTACCATGCTTGCCACACTACTCATCATCCTCACCTGCTCATTGCACTCGCATCCAAGTACATTCTGCTCATGGCACGTGCGTGTCCCTGTTGCTTTGGTGCTGCCACACTTTTGGTGCATCCCACTCATGGCATGTGCGCGTGCGTCCCTTGTGTTTGGTGCTCATTCAAAGCACCCAAAGCTGGAAGAGCAAGAGGCCTTGATGTGAGGGAGTGCTTGCGTGCACATTGTTCGGGGAATAGAGACTGTTTTTTATTGCCTTTCTGGCTTCGTGATGGCATTGCAGCTGGAGGAGCAAGAGGCCCTACTGCGAGAAGATGTCACTGATGAGGTGGCCCGCTACTCTGGGCAGCTCATGCTGCACAAAGAGGTGGAAGCGGCGGTGGGTGCAAGAAGGGGACATTGTTGCTAGGTGCATATCGAGGTTAATATTGCTGTTGATATGAAGCTGCTCTTGATGTTGATGCTGTTTGCGGTTGCAAATTGAGCAGGGAGGAGGGTGGAGGGTTTTGCTCAAGCCTCAAAAGCAGGTGCATGCATGATGGGGCAGATCTAACACAGCAAGTTCATGGAACCATAAGGGTGGGGAATGATGGGGCAGGTCTAAGTCATAAGGGCGGGTCATGATAGAGCAGACCTAATACTGCAAGGCATGGACGAAAAGAGAGCGGCCCGCAAGATGGGCGCAGAACCCTGGGTTGGTGCCAGGGCAGATGGCCTGTGTGTTAAGGAAGGTTTTCCATGAGCTTTTGTCTGCCCAAGTCTGCTGCAAATCCAGCGCGTGCATGAAGGCTAACCAGCCCCTGGCTGTGCACACATGCATGTGGGTATGAGGGTAGGTGCTGGTAGGCATGAAAAGTAATGTATCAGCACAAGCATTAGAGTGTGCCGGTTTCAGGCATCAGACATCGGCACGATCTGAGCGCCCCACGGCTGTGTGTTGTTTGCCGCTCCATCCCTTGAGCTCAACCCCACTCCTGCACCCCGCCTGCTGTGCCTGCCACTGTTGTGTTAGACAGCACGCAGCTGCCCAAGCACAGCCTCAGCAGCAGCTGTCACTGCCATCACAACCTTACCCGCAGCTATCACTCCTGTCACAAGGTTAGCCACTGCTGTCCCTGTTGTCAAAGCCATAACCGCAGCTATCACTGCTGTCAAAACCTTAACCACAGCTGTCACCGCTCTGTCATACCCTCTGCCACTGCTGTACCTGTTGCTGCTGCTGCTACTATTGCAGACGGCCGCGCAGCTGCCCATGCACAACCTCAGCTTGTCCGCTACCGGGGGGCAAAGCAGGCAATCCATGGACCGCAGCGCGCTGTCGGATGCCATCCGCGCAAGGACGCCCACAGGCGCGCCGGCCACGGAAGTGCCCGCTAGGTGAGTATGTGTGCAGCTCAAGAGTGCACGCAAGGCGCGCACGCCCACAAGATAAGAGTATGTGCTGTACAAAATTGCCCTCAAGGTAAGAGTGCGCGGCGTGGTCGTGCTCGACAAGAGCGTTTCAATGGGAACCATGGGGTACGCCCTGCTTCTATGCACATGGTCCTGTGTGCTTTCTTTGCGATCCCGCCAGGTGAGTGTGGGTCCTATGCAAGTGTGCCCACGAAGTAAGGGTAAGAGTGCGCAGTGTGGTCGCGCTGACAAGTCGTTTCCATCCAAGCCTTGGGAAGCGCCCTGCTACTATGCACATGGTTTTGTGTGCATGCTTTGCAATCCTGCCAGGTGAGTGTGTGCGCAGCGCAAGAGTGCGCGCAACACACAAGTGTGCCCACAAGGTCAGATTGCATGCTGGATTAGACTGCCTGCATGAGGTAAGTGTGAGACAGGGTGAGTGTGCTCGGTTTGGCTGTGATTAGCAAAAGCATTGTGACCAAAGGCTTGGGGTGTGCCCTTATTTTTATGCACACAGCCTTGTGTGTGCGCATATGAGCACAGGCTTGTTATGCCCGCAACTTAGTGCGCGCTTCCCAACGTTAGTGCAAGAAGCGTATCGCAGAAACATTACCACCGATTAGCATGGCCTTCATGCATGCTACCAATTCAGTACACTGCCGGTCCAGCGTGTCAGCTGCTGTCAGTGTTGTCTGCTTGCTTGCCATCTGATGGGGCAAAGGCGTGATCGCCCAAAGCCAGGCACTGCCAAACACGGTAGCACGGCTCATCCCCTACCAGAAATGTGTCCCTGCGCACCCTCTTGCTCATAACCCACAGCAGCACTGCCGCCCCAGCGCAAGACCCAGCAGATGCCATCCTGGCAGCCTACCGCGCCGCTGAGGAGGACTCGCAGCAGCAGCAACAGCAGCAGCAGCCGCAGCCATCCCCTCCCTGGTCCTCGAACGCACTGGGTGCCACATGCAGCTCGAGCGCGCGCAGGTCGTCCATGAGTATGGTTCAGAGCACGAGCCTGGGGCTGGACATGACGGCACCCGTGGATGTGTGCCCGGGAGCACAGGTGCGAGGGGGTGAGGGCAGTGTTGGGGGCGGTGTATGTGGCTGTGGCTGTGTCAGTGTGGGGTTGGACATGAGCCGGGGGCTGGGCGTGACGGCACCCGTGGATGTGTGCCCGGGAGCCCAGGTGCGAGGGGGTGAGGGCGGTGTTGGGGGCGGTGTATGTGGATGTGGCTGTGGCAGTGTGGGGTTGGACATGAGCCGGGGGCTGGGCGTGGCGGCACCCGTGGATGTGTGCCCGGGAGCGCAGGTGCGAGGGGGTGAGGGCAGTGTTGGGGGCGGTGTATGTGGCTGTGGCTGTGTCAGTGTGGGGTTGGACATGAGCCTGGGGCTGTGCGTGGCGGCACCCGTGGATGTGTGCCCGGGAGCACAGGTGCGAGGGGGTGAGGGCAGTGTTGGGGGCGGTGTATGTGGCTGTGGCTGTGTCAGTGTGGGGTTGGACATGAGCCTGGGGCTGTGCGTGGCGGCACCCGTGGATGTGTGCCCGGGAGCGCAGGTGCGAGGGGGTGAGGGCGGTGTTGGGGGCGGTGTATGTGGCTGTGGCTGTGTCAGTGTGGGGGTGGACATGAGCCTGGGGCTGTGCGTGGCGGCACCCGTGGATGTGTGCCTGGGAGCGCAGGTACGAGGGGGTGAGGGCAGTGTTGGGGGCGGTGTATGTGGCTGTGGCTGTGTCAGTGTGGGGTTGGACATGAGCCTGGGGCTGTGCGTGGCGGCACCCGTGGATGTGTGCCCGGGAGCGCAGGTGCGAGGGGGTGAGGGCAGTGTTGGGGGCGGTGTATGTGGATGTGGCTGTGTCAGTGTGGGGTTGGACATGAGCCCAGGGCTGGGCGTGACGGCACTCGTGGATGTGTGCCCGGGAGCGCAGGTACGAGGGGGTGAGGGTGGTGTACGTGGACGTGTCTGTGGCAGTGTGGGGTTGGACATGAGCCCAGGGGTGGGCGTGATGACACGTATGGATGTGTGCCCGGGAGCGCAGGTGCTAGGGGGTGAGGGTAGTGTACATGGACACGTGGCTGTGTCAGTGTGGGGTTGGACATGAGCCCAGGGCTGGGCGTGATGACACGTATGGATGTGTGCCCGGGGATGTCTGCGCGGGGATGTGAGCCCTTCGGTGTGGGGCTGTACATAAGTTTAGGAGGGTGGGCACGAGTGTGGGGCTGGAATGATGACACCTGTGGATGTGTGCCCAGGGGCGCAGGTGTGGGAGGGCAGGAGGTGGTGTACGTGGATGTGGGTGTGTCAGTGTGGGTGTGTGGTTGCATGGGTGCGGTGTGTGTACGGGGTCTTGTAGGTGCAGGTGCGTGTTGCATGCGTGTTGCTTCCTGTGCATCTGGATAAAAATGACATGGTGCTCTGCAGACAGGCGACACACGGCTGGGGTGGATCAGTGCCGCCACAAACACACATCCACTGTCTGTGTGCACAGGTAGCGGCTTTCTTTGAGAACGTGGACCTCAACGACCCCCTGGCCCTTGTGACCCCTGCTGAGGTGAGCTGAGCTGAAGTACACAGGGGCGCATGTGGTTCTGCGTTGCCAAAGAGTTCATTTGTGTGCATCAACAGCGTGCAGCGCAACCTTCCTGATTGTTAGCCAAGTTTTTGAAGCTTGCCCTGGTGAACTCAAGGGGCAAGCTCTCCACAGACCAATTGACATTGGTGCCAGAACACAGAGCTTCCTGAAGTGGCAGGAAGCACTGCACAGTGTGCAAAGGCAGCCAAAAAGTCTCATCAGGTCCAAGCTACCTCTCTCTGGATTGCTCAGATGTGCGTCTCATGCCTGCCGAGAGTTGGGCTCACTGCGTCTCTTGCCTCTGCTGAGATTTGGGCTCACTGCGTCTCTTGTCTCTGTCTAGACTTGGGCCCCTTGCCCAGCGCACTCGCAACTCATTTTTTCGCAACTTGCGCATGCTCCAGTCTGCCCTGATGCTACTCATCCGTCACTCAGTTTAGATGGCAATCGCTGGTGCTGCCTCTCTGTGTGCTTTGTCTTTGCTGCTGCAACTTTCAAAGGTAGCTCGTTGGCCACCCACTCAACGGTCAGTGTTGCTGCTGCTGCTGCTGCTGCTGCTGCTGCTGCTGCTGCTGCTGCTGCTGCTGCTGCTGCTGCTGCTGCTGCTGCTGCTGCTGCTGCTGCTGCTGCTGCAGGGTTCCCAGCGGAAAACACTGGGTAGCTATGCACAGGGACGATAGAAGCTGACGTTGTGGACTCCCTGCATGCTCAGAGCACCTTCCTCTCACTGCGTGTGTTCCTGCCCACCCATCCTTGCGCAGCTCATCCAACATTTGGTTGAGAGTGAGGGCTTCAAAGCCTCCTACCGCCGCATCCCTCTGTCCCGTGAGCGTACGCCCGAGGCTCTGGACATTGAGCAAGTCCATATCCAGGTGTGTGGACGACGCAGAGGACTTGGCATGTGCATCTCCATCTGTCCTAGCTTCCTGTGCATGAAAACTCCCTCTGTCCAGTGAGTGTGCCCCTGAGGCTCTGGACATTGAGCAAGTCCATATTCAGGTGCATAAACAAGGCAGGGGAAATGGCGTGTCCACCTTCACCTGTCCTAGCTTCCTGTGCATGAAAACTCCCTCTGTCCAGTGAGTGTGCCCCTGAGGCTCTGGACATTGAGCAAGTCCATATTCAGGTGCATAAACAAGGCAGGGGAAATGGCGTGTCCACCTTCACCTGTCCTAGCTTCCTGTGCATGAAAACTCCCTCTGTCCAGTGAGTGTGCCCCTGAGGCTCTGGACATTGAGCAAGTCCATATTCAGGTGCATAAACAAGGCAGGGGAAATGGCGTGTCCACCTTCACCTGTCCTAGCTTCCTGTGCATGAAAACTCCCTCTGTCCAGTGAGTGTGCCCCTGAGGCTCTGGACATTGAGCAAGTCCATATTCAGGTGCATAAACAAGGCAGGGGAAATGGCGTGTCCACCTTCACCTGTCCTAGCTTCCTGTGCATGAAAACTCCCTCTGTCCAGTGAGTGTGCCCCTGAGGCTCTGGACATTGAGCAAGTCCATATTCAGGTGCATAAACAAGGCAGGGGAAATGGCGTGTCCACCTTCACCTGCCCATGTTGCGACCTTCCTGTGCGTGATAATGCTGTGGGCTGCACGTGTTTCATAGCAAGCCTAATGTCACAATTGCGCAAGCTGCTGATTTTATGGCATTCAGCACAATCTTTCTCTGAAGGACACGTCCATATCCCTGGCATTGGCTTTGTGCCGCTGTTGCACACCCTGCTCACTTGGACTCCAAAAATGCCGCTTTGCCGCTGTGCACACCCTGCAAATGCCACTTTGCTGCTGTTGCACACCCTGCTCACTTGGACTCCCAAAACAGGGGAAGCACACTTGTGAATGACAAGCACATGGATTGACTTGCACACACGCGCGTACGCGCACGCTCCTTTGATTTGCAACTCATACACCTGTCCTTCCCTGCTGCTTGCCCTGCAGATGCTGGATGCTCATGCTGAGCATGCGCATGATGGTGGGTCACCCTTGGTGCACCTCATCCTCTCGCGCACTGCAACAGGATCTAGTGCAAGGTGGGCAAGCACAGGCACCACATCCATGCCGACACAGATTATATGTCTTGTGCACTGAGGCAGTGTTGTTCCGTGCAAAGGTCTGAGATGAAAAATGCGATAAAATGCATGTAAAGCTCAACTTTGTCGAACTGTTCGATCGCACGTCGAGGTCGAGGAGAGGGTGGCCGGGGAAGGGGTCAGCAGAGCCCGTACAGGCTTGCCCCGGCCTTCCATCCACTTCAACTTTCTATTTTAAGCGTTTCTCATGAAGATGAGAAGTCTTGATGAGTTCATGTGCCAGAATAGTGGCCTTCAGAGGACTTTGCAGGCTGCATATCGCAAATGAGGGTTGAAGTTCGACAAACGGCTCTTCTAAAATGCGATAAAATGCGTGTAAAGTTCGATGAAGTGCGAGGTTCGTCGCACAGAACAACACTGCACTGAGGATTGTGGTTTTGTTTGTTTGATGCAGAGGTGCAGCCTTGAGGGTATCCTTGCACGCAACTTACACACACACACACACACACACACACACACACACACACACACACACACGGACACACACGCAATGTTCCCTTCTTTCCCTTGCATGCACTCATCACAGCTGAGAGAATCCCATGCACTGCGCAAAGTCTGAGTCGGCTTAATGGCGGTGTCATCGACCCCCCTCATCCTTTTCCTCCCCCTCCCTTTCCACACACAGGTTTGTGGCCGCAGCCCTGGCCGCCTCCTACATGCGTGACCCTGTGTGCGACCCCCAGTCTGGCAGTGGCTTCTGGGCAGCTCCCCAGCTAAGAAGAACCTCAGATTCAGGCGAGCGTGTGTTAGCGCCAGCCACGGCGTCCCGCTCGCTGGATCACGGCAGTGGGGAGTACCGGGGCATCATGTCACTGTGCAGGCTGCTGCCTGGAGGCTCGCATGTGAGTGCGGATTGAGGGTTGCTGCACCCTGGGAGCTTGCTTGCATGTTCCACTGGGGAGAAAGGAATGAGAGGTTTGCTGCCCAGAGGCTTGCTTATGCTTGAGCAGTGAGGTGTGCTGCCCAGGGCTCAGATTGAGTAAGGAATAGATGGGTGAATGCGGGAAGAGGGTTTCTGCACCCTGGGAGCTTGCTTGCATGCTCCACTTGGGGGAAGGAATGAGAGGTTTGGTGCCTGGAGGCTTGCTTATGCATGAACGAAATGGTGTGCTGCCCAGGGCTCACGATTGAGTGAGGAATGGGTGGGAGGTGCTGCTTCCTGGGAGCTTGCATGCTTTACTCGATCGAGGAACGAGAGGTGTTGCTGCCTGGAGGCTTGCTTGTCAGGGAGCAGTCTGGTGCGCTGTCCGGGGCTTGCAATTGGATGAGGAATGGAGGTGCTGCTCCCTGAGAGCTTGCTTGTATTTTCCGCTCAGGGGAAGGAGTGGGAGGTGTCGAGGCCTGGAGGCTTGTTCGTGAGCAAGAAGTGAGGTTTGCTGTCAAGGGGCCCACAATTTAAGTGGGAAGTAGGGGATGTTTCCCTTGGGGGCTTGCTTGCATTTAAGTGAGGAATGAGAGGTGTCTCTACCTGGAGGCTCATTTGCGAGTGAGAGGTGAGGGTTGCTGCCCAGGGGCTTGGAATTGAGTGAGAAGCAAGAGGTGCTGCTCTCTGGGAGGTAGCTTGTTTGTGAGTAGGAATGAGAGGTGCCGATGCCTGGAGGCTGGTTTGGTCATAAGAAAGGAGTCATGCTGCCAAGGGGCTTGCATGTGAGAGGGAATTGAGGGTGCTGCCTGCGGCCTGGCACTTGAGGGTGAAGTAGGAGATGGTGTGAGGCGTGGTTAACCTACAGGCATGGCAGGGACAAGCGTGCTTGGGCTACCCGTGGTCGAGGAGACTCACGGCTCTTCTGAGCCAATGTGTCTCCTTTTCCTGAATTGATGTAGGGAGAGTTTCCTCTGCCTACGTAGCTTTTCTTTTCTTTTCTACCCGTAGCACGGTGCACAGTGGTGGACATGTGGGCGCTTTGGCAGTGCACCCATCCAAACAGAGAGCATTAAGTGGTTCTTCCTACTGGGTACTTGTGCTTAGCGCTGGCTTGCGCTGGCTCCATCTGACGAGCTAGAAACGCAGTCGCTGCCACGTGTGCCTGCAACCACAACGTCTTGCTGGCTTGCACTGGCTCCATCTGACGAGCTGGCTCAGTAGCTGTCTCGCTTGCCTTCTGCAGCCAGAGCCTGGTTGCAAAAATTTGCAGGTAGATGAGGGGAAAGGATGACCTGCCAGTGCTTATGCACACACACACACACACACACACACACACACACACACACACACACTCGCATGGTGTACCCTCCCTGCTGCCTGAGGGGGTGAGAGTCGACAAGCATGGTCGCCTAGATGCTAATGACGTATATATAGAATAACGTACGTAGAATGACGTATATAAAAGCATGGTCGCCAACACGTGAATGACAGAGCCAGCCAGCGGCCAACCTGCAATTGTTGTTGGACAGATGACAGGAAGCGAGTGTCCGCCCAGTCCAGGTTGCTGGGGTGTGCACTGGGAAGTGTGCTGGCATGCTGGGGTGTCCATGCACTGGGGGGTTGTTCTGGCAATTGTGAGAATTCACAGTTGGCAAGTGTGCGTCAGACCCCGTGCTGGCTTTATTTTCCAGACCGGCAGGCTGACTGTGGGCGTCTGCTCATGCTGGCTGCTGCTGCAGGCCAAGCACATGGTGGACCAGTCCATCGGCGCAGTGAGCTCCATGGGCAACATCCTGGAAGACATCAGGCAATGCAAGGTGCGCCAGGAATGCCAGGGTCATGCCCTCAGGTATCATGTCTGCCTTGAAACCACATGGGTGAAACGTTGTGTTCCTGGAGGAGGGTATGGACTGCAGGTCCCTGCCAGTCGTCTGCGTAGTATTGCACGCACGTGCTCGCTTAACTCTGGCTGCTGCTGCCACGGATGCCCAGCAAGATGCTGTGGCGCTGTAGCAATGTCTGCATTGTGGCCACGTGTCCAGTGTTGCAACATGCGCAGTACAGCTGCTGCTGCTGCTGCCACGGATGCCCAGCAAGATGCTGTGACGCTGTAGCAATGTCTGCATTGTGGCCACGTGTACAGCGTTGCAACATGCGCAGTGTAGCAACATGGGCTTGAAACAAGCAAGTACTCTCAGGCCGTCCTCACGCATGGCCCTGTTCCTGGTCTGCCTCTTACTGTACACTTAGCTTGCTCATTCCTTCATTGTCATCACGCCCGCGACAGTGATTTGCATGGTTCATTACACACCTCACACATACACACACGCACACGTGTGCACGCATCTGTTCATTCATTTTTTCCCTCTTGGGCCATCAGTGGCCCCCCAGTTTTCATTGCAAAAGGCATGCCTGAGTGCGTGGCGCCTGAGGATGCAGTGGGTTCCCAAAGGAAGCAGCATGGGCTGGGTTGTGCTGCTTCCAGCATCAGCTTGCGCACCCTCCTGCCTTACATGCCATCTTGGGCAAAGGAAGCGTGCACACATGCCTCAGGGACCAATGGCCTTCAGCGCTCTTAAGCTCTGGATGTGTGTATGAGCTATGGTTGTGCATCCGAGTGTGCCTATTGTGTTCCATGTGACCACCACCTCCACTCACCAACACCAACACTGCTCACTGCTGGAGCAGTCTGTTGGCTAGGCAAATGTCTGTTGCTTGCTCCTGCTGGGACAGCCGGGAGTGAAACAGCTCCTATGGCCTCGGTGGGACCCTTGCTAGCTTGCTGGTCCAGGAACCTTTCTGTAATGCACGCAGACCCTTTTTGGCTAGCGCGGACTTACCTTTACTTTCAAACAGCTTGTAGCCACGCCACAAACAGCATGCGCCCCAAACCAGTGCGACAGAGATGCCCATCATGCAGAACAATGCACATGTCACACAGGCAGCTGGTACAAGCCGACTCAATGTGCTGCAGGAAGCAGGGCATGTGCTGCAGTAGGCATGCTTGTTCCCTCTGCCTTGCGCTTGCGCTCCTTCAACAATGCATGCCACACAGGCAGCTGGTACAAGCCAACCCGATGTGCTGCAGGAAGCAGGGCATGTGCTGCAGCAGGCATGCTTGTTCCTTCTGCCTTGTGCTTGCGCTCCCTCTGCCTTGGGCTTGTGTTGTCTGCTTGTGTTCCCTCTGCCTTGGGCTTGCGCTCCCTCTGCCTTGGGCTTGCGTTCCCTCTGCCTTGTGCTTGCGCTCCCTCTGCCTTGTGCCCACAATCGATCATCATCTGCACGCGGTCTTTTTGGGCTGACGCAATCTTTCCTTTTGTCCTTTCTTCTTTTCATCATCACCACTCTCCACCGTCCTTTGTTGCGCACAGGAGACTGCAGACGCGGCACCAGACACGCTGCTGCAGGCTGACCCCCAAGCTGTAGTCAACTCGTCGCACTCAGCTGCCCGGCAACTGGGCCTGCATTACCTCAAGCGCTACTTCCTGCTGATCACGTACAGGTGTGTAGCACTGATCAAAAAAGCACACAGGGGCACTTAAAAGTGGCGAGCCGCTGCCTGCATCAATCAATCAGGGATTCGAGGTTAGGCAGGCCCATGTGCAGGAGGGGGTTTTCATAAGGAGATGAGTAAGACTGCGGCGCACAACAGGGAGTACAGATGGGTGGTGCAGTCATTGGCGGCATGCAGACATCCAAGCACACTAGCAAGCAAGCAAAAGCAGTTACTGAGGGGTCCTTGAGACAGGCGTGACTGCTCGGTCTAGCAAGGCTGCATTGTGCTGCTGCAGTCACGAGCGATCAATGGGGCTGCTGTGGATGCGCGTTCCGCGATTGTGAATGTTGCAGGCATTATGGTGCACACCGCTTGAGTGTTAGCGTAAGTGGCGCAGTCAAAGCCACACATTTTTTGGGTTTCCAAGTCCAGGCAGTCTACTGGAAGAATGGGGTCTGATGCAGGATGGTAGCCAGACCAGCCTGCACCCCAGGCTTGCTGTCACAGCCATCCACTCGATTTGGGCACACAGCCATCCACTGGTCTTGATGGCTACGTGCTTTACATCATGGACCCCTCAGCCCAAATTTCAGATTGATCCTTCCTAGAGTTCCCGATGCATTTGCCTGCTTTTTTCTATTGACTGGATGCAGTGTTTCATTGGCGTGTTGACAAAAGTAGGCTGCCCTGTGCTCTATCAATTGCACAGGTGCACCCGTGTGTGCGTGGTGAAGTGGCCTCAACTTGTCAATTTTTACATGGCATCCCTGCTTGATCATGCTTTTTCTATTCCCCTCAATGCTTACCAACCTACCTGCCTAAAGAAAACATTATGGACCTGTGTCCTCGCCGTCTCATAAATGTAACTCGCTGCTTGATCAAGGTCGTATCATTCGCTGGTGTGAAAACATAGGTCTGCCATCACTGAATTTGAGACCATACAGACTAGTCTATCGCATATTTGCCTGTGGGGAGGTAAAGGAAAAATTCATCAGCTGGCCCCCAACCACCCACCCCAGCTCTCCCCCTTTTCCCTTTGTGCTCACTGAGCAGTTGATGATGGAGAAGGACAAGGGTCAGTCAACAGAGTGCCAGGGTGTCACAGGGGGTTGTTAATGAGGGGGTCAGGGAGTGCCTTGTCAGTTATGAGCTTCATTTGAGGTCTCCAACAATTTAAAGTTAGCGAAGGATACAACCTTGTGCTGGATGCCAGATATAGCTGCATATGCTTGCACATTTCTCCTGCATTCAAAGCTCGCTCCAACTGTGTGCCATCTCCTCAGGTGCTACTTGGAGTCCGGGGGCTCCAACCAGTGTGGCTTTGACAAATGGATGAGGCAGCGCCGAGAGCTTGGGCACCTGTTCGCTTTGTTAGCATCTGAAATCTGACATTCTATTTCGTTGTCCCTGTTTGGCTCGTTCTGAAGTTGCATCCACCTCCTCACTAACTGCAAACATATTCTTTTGTGTGCTTTTCCTCCATTTTCCTCACTCTGTGGCTTGTTGTGTTTTGAGAACGTGTTTTGCCCTCTGTGTTGATCATCAGAAAAAAAAGCAAGTTTAATGCGACCAGGATATTTTTGTTCACCAATTTTTTAATAGTTGGTGAATTTGGACTCCTTCATAAGCAAAGAAAAATAATTAGTAAGCTAGGTCCAGCTGCGTGCATGCAGGAAAGGTTCCCTAACTAGCAAGCTAGCTAGGGCCTTACCGAAGATGCTCACAGGACCAGCCTTAACTGGGCTAGGAGCCGGCGTGAAACAACTAGTGAGGGATTGGCAGGTTGTCAGCCATGCGCCTGCGGGCGTGGATTCTCCCCCTGCTATGCATACAAACTGATTCAAATTTATTTTATTCAACTGGTGAATGGCACAGCCCTGTTTGAGACTTACCAGCATGCACGTGTGAAAGAAAGAGAGGAAAAGCCATGCAAGCTATGAAGGGTTACAACTTGGAGGTTTACAAGGATCAGGTCTTCAGTCAAGGAGTGCGACTGCTAGCCTGCTCATAGAAGGCAATTAATTCATGAAAGGAAAAGGAAGTTTGTTGTTGTTCTGGTTCAAAAAAGCAGACGCATCATGAGATTCTGCCTGTGAGAACAAGGAAGCATATTTCCTGCGGAGAGAGACCACCTGGGGGTATGTGCAATGAAAGCGGACATGTTCATCCTGGACATCATCATGAGCCGCAGAGGTCACAGCTTGGGGAAGACCTGTGAATCCAGGTTGCTGTCTCGTTGCGAAGGGTGTGAACACAGAGTCTAAATCGAGCCACGCTGCGAATGACATCGTGGGGGAGGTCAAGAAACATGTATTTGGGGAGACTATAAGGAGAATGCATAACCAAGGCTCTTTTAGTAGGAGGAGCGCACCGCTGGTGATAGGTCAAGCATTACTGTTGCGCTCTCTAGGGGGTGTGTTAAAAAAAGGCTCCCAATATTGTAGACGCCTGGTCCTGAGATCTACAACAAAACGACTGAGATCAATGGGACCACAACTCAGCAGCTTCTGTTTGAAAATATGATAGTGTGCCAAACCATCCATGGCTGACAGAGGTTTACAAGGGGTTTACAATGGCTGACAGAATATGGGAGGACCAAAAATCATCAGATCTCGAGCTCAGCCGCATGTCAGCCTGCAAAATATTTTTCATTGTGGAGCTGTTGCATTGGGTCAGGGAGTTTTAAAGACGCATTGCTGCTCGGAACCAGTTGAGTTGTAAGGGCTCCAGACCACATTCTCGCATGATGCACCAAGAGGGAGTAGCGTCCCTGACCCCCAGAGTTGTTTTAAGCACTGTTAGCAGCCACTTCTGTATGGGATTGTCCATCTTTTTGCCTTGTGTGTGAAGGGTTACAAGGGGATTGGCCTACAGCCCGAGATTCTGGCTGATCGGCTGCTGGTGAAACATTCTCATTCAGCATCAAAAAAGGAAAAAAAGAAAAAAAAGATAAAGAAAACGCTACGTAGGCAGAGAAAATTCTCCCCACATCAATTAAAGAAAGAGAGACACATTGGCTCAAAGAGCTGTGAGTCTCCCTCACCAGAAGATTAGAGGGAAATTAATGTGGATCAGGTGGGTTTCTGGCAGCACGCCGCTCCAGGGCACCAGTGTTATGGTGAGTGTTTTTATTTTCAATGGCACGTCTGGTAGAGATAAGTTTGTGTGCAAATTGTACAGAATGGGCATGGTGCTTTCTTGCAAGTTTTTCGGATCTCTGTGAGTCAGCTCAGCCAAGCTATGTGTGAAAATGAGGAGTTAATGCCCCGCTGCAAACTGAGTATGCTAAGTGGTTGAGGGTGCCTAAACTGGTGCTTCTGCATCAAAAAAGTGAGGGTGGGGCTCTAGGATTGAGCCATGGGCATTTTAGGTCATTTTTGACCACTTCCAGGAAAATGAGTGCCAAAACACCTGCCCTGGCCCAAATTCTGCCCATATTTTGGCTCTCAGGTAGGTTTTAGGTCAAGCCTGATCCTTCGGAGTGAAAAAAAAGGGGGGGCAAATTTTGGTCCGGAGCACTTAGAGCATGGTCACCTGTGCGCACCTGCTAGGCAAAAGTGGTGAGAACAGGGAAACCAGGCAAGCACTGTGTTTGGCCACAACCTGAGTATGAGGACTTGTTCAGCATGCTTTCTAGGTATGCCTGCCGAGTTTGGGGGCCCAGGTGAGCAGGGAGTGGCTCCTGGCGAGCAGTGACAGCTGGGCGTTTGACCAAAAGATGAGGCTCTGGTCAGCCCGCCTGAGCTTGTGCTCACATGATAGACGCATTTAAATTTGAAGCTCTGTGCAAATTTCCAGCGAGCCAATTTTCTTTAAATATTTTATTTGTCCCAGCTAAAGTGTCGCGACCCTGAATGGTGCAGTGGTTGCTCTGCCATGTTAACTCGCCATTTTCCCTGCCAAAATCGAGGTCCGGGGAGCGATTTTCTGGGACCCCGCCCCAGCCCCCCGGACCCCCCAGGATGTGGTCCTGATAAAGTGCCCAGCCATCGCTGCTGGTCAGGTAAGCCGGGGGGGAGCTTCCTGGAGACCCCATTTTGGCAGGGGTTTTGCTTGATTTCTGGCCCCACACCCTGGGCACCCCCCGGCACAAACTGAGTATGCAGAGTTGCTAAGATAGGTCTAGACAAAGGTCCTGCATACTCAGAATCATCTGGTTGCAGTGGGGCATTAACTCAAACCTACTTGGCTAACCTGACTGTGAGTCAATCCCTAATGTTTTAAATCGATCAAGGGTATGGGCTGTGTAGATAGTCCCACCCACACCAAGGAGGATTGGGTGGATAGTAATCTCTGCATTTTGGAGTTCAACTCCAAGTTATTTGCACAGTTCACTGTGTTGTTGCTGTGAGGCTTCTAGCTGGGCACCAGGCCTCGTATCTTCAGCATCAAAAATTGAAACCAATTCTGACAAAAATTCTGAAAATCTATACGAGTCTTGATTTAGAAAAGCGTTGATCTCAAGATCATTCAAAATGCGAGCTTTGAAGTAAAGAACAAAAGCCTGGGCAAACCAAGAGGCCGTGTGCATACAGGAAAGGTTCTTAAAACTAGCATCTCATCAAAGGGCTCTCAGACTTTTGCGACACACAGCTAGCCTAGGAGAAGCCAGTAGCAGAGTTGAAGTAACATTACACCGCTATGTCCTGCAAGAGCAGCTGAGTGAAAACATAGAGGCCTGTAATAAGATCTGGCCCAAAACTCTGGAAGCTGCAACTGCACAGCATGCCAATACTTTAATAAGGCTCAGAACCCGCAGCTCAAGAAACCCTAACAGAAACAACAAAGTGACCTTGCACATCACCTTAGCTGGTGTGGCGGGCGCTATTTATAACGACTACACCATTCAACCTCTTATCGACTTGGGTTTAACCAGGCAGAAGGCTAAATCATTAGCATCCAAGCTGAGTTGCCATGCTATCCAAAGATTAACAACTATTATTAACAGACATGCACTTCATTTCCAGGGGACTTCTGGGGGAGGGTTTGCTGGTCGCGCGGCAGAGGAGAGCAGGAGAAGAAGAGTCCGGGCATCCAGGAGCATGGCAGCCAACCCTCCAGATCCTCATTAGCTCTCGTTTCTGGCTTTCTCCTAGGCTAGCTTAGTCTAGTTTAGGCTTGATGGCCCTTTGGTGAGACCCTTTCTAGCTTGCTAGTCAGGGAACCTTTCCTTAATGCACGCGGCCTCTTGGCTGGCGTAGACTTTTCTTTTCTTTTCTTCTTCTTTTGGCCCAAAAATGCTCAACTCACAAAACTTGGACGGGAAAAAAAGATGACAGATAGTGTTTATTGCAGTCTGGTGTTTGATGGAAAAGCGCAGGATTATGCTCAAAGGCGTTAAAGTTGGACCAGATAAATGCTCAGAACACTTGTTGGACCAAGTATTGCTGCCATATGCAGTGCGTGTGGTCTGTAAGTAATCGTTTTAAACATGCCCATGCAATGCTCCACTAGGATAGTAGTAGGATTAAGGGATCTGTGGGTTGTTGGCCATGTTTCTGGATGCCCAGGCTCCCCTTCTGTTCTCCAGCTACACCCCCCCCCAAAAAAAAGGTCCCTAATAATGAAGAGTATGTCTGGTATTAATGATAATAGTTAATCTCAGATGGCATGGCGACTGAATTTGGATGCGAGCGTCTTAGCTTTTTGACTGGCAAGGTTTGACTTTATAAGAGGATCGGAGGCGTAGTCATACACATAGCGCCTGCCACTGTGCAATGTCGCCCTATTGTTCCTGTATGGGTTTCTCGAGCAGCAGGTTTGGAGCCTAGATATGGTGGTAGCCCAGTTATACCACAAACTTTGTACCACCACGGTCTGCTGACTAGACGTGCCATTGAGAACGTTTGCAACACATTCAGTTATAATCGGACGTCCAAGGGTGCTTCTAGTAACCCTCCAGATCCACAGTTAGTTTTATCTTTCTTTTCTCGTGGTGGAGGGGGCTCACGGCTCTTTATGAGCCAATGTGTCTCCTTTCCTTAATTACGTAGTTTTTCTTTTCTTTTCAAAGGTGCAACGGAAAAGGAAATGGTTGATTTGTTGTACCTGCATATATGGGCAAAAAGGGACAACCATGACTGGTGACCCTGCTTGCGTTAGACAGCCAGAACTGAGTGCAAAAAGAGAGCCACATGAATTTAATTGAAATCAAGTACTGTGAAGCCTCTCAATGCTTAGGCAACGGATGGAGGCAGCACAGCAGCAGTGGAAACACTCCCCACATCAATTGAGGAAAATAGGATACCTTGGGCCAAAACATCGTGTATCCTCTCCACTAAGAGAAGAATCCAATGAGGATCAGGAGGGTTACTAGTAGTACCCCATGCCTGATCTTGTTTGGATATTGTTGAAAGAAGCTTTATCAAGAGCGCGTCTGGTGGTTGCAAAATTAGAAGCGCATCCGGGCTGGACAGAATGGGCATGAAGCTTTAGAGCAGGTACGTGGGCAGCACACTGAGCTGAAGCAACAAGGTGCATGCAACCAGTCCAAATTGAATTTTAGAAAATTGAACTTTAGAAACATCTTCTGGGACTATGACTGCCAGTGGCTCGTCCTGTTCCAGGAGCATCAGATGAGTGTGAGTCTTCCTGGCTAATACATAATACTGCAGGAATCCCCCACCGCTCCAATCAGGCTTTGATCGTTGAGGGGAGCTTCAACTCTGTGAAGTGCCCAGTTGCAGTAAGGATAGACTATGTCTTCTCCTGGGCTTGAAAAACTCAGGCAGGGCAGGTACTACAAGTGCCGTTACAAGTTCATCAGCCCCACTAGCCTAGTTGAGCAAACACAAGATTAGAATCGGAAACAACTTCTTTTGAAAAGAAAAACTATGTAGGCAGAGGAAAGAAAAGAAAAGAAAAGGAAAGACTACGCTTGCCAAGTCTGGCCGCGTGCATTAAGAAAAGGTCACCTGTCCTGAAGGCAGGGCCCCACCACACAGACCAAGTGGGAGAGCAAGGCAGAGGAAACTCTCCCTATCATCAATTAAGGAGACACATTGGCTCAGAAGAACCATGAGTCTCCTCCACTGCAAAATTAGAATAGGACATATATTAACGTCAAAATATGATGCTTGCAATGAAGGAAAGGAAAAGCTATGCAGCTGAACCTGCCTACAGGTGCAGCTTAGCTGAAAAAAATGCCCCTGTAACCAGCCAAATTTGAGAACAACAACAACAACATCACCACCACCACCACCACCACCACAACAACAACAACAATCTCCAGGAGCAAGTCTGTCGGGTTTTGAGAGGGACGATCCAGAATGATGTGCCCTTCAGCTTGTGCAGTGAGCCTGGCTGGAAAGGTGTGTGCACAAGATAGAGCGTCATGATTCCTCATAAATGAGGAAGGTTGTGTCATAGGCTTTCTGGCTTTCTTCAAGACTGCTTCAGCTCACCTGGTATATTTCAGCCTTGAGAGCCCTAATGTGAGAATTTAGCTTGCTAATCAAGAAGCCTTTCCTTCTTCCTTGATGCACACGACCAATCTTGGTCTATGCAGTCTTATCTTTTTTTGTCGTCAGTTCGAAGTGCCTATATACTTGACCTTTCACTGTTACCACACAGGTATTGCTTGCATTAATGCAATAATCCAGGGATGTACAGCAGTGGGTGGAGTTAAGCAGCACTATGGTGCACTGGCAACAAATCGACTTGCACTCCTTTTGTGAGCTGAGCATTTTTCAGCCAGGTCTGGTTACAGGCCTCAGTGTTTCCGCTCAGCTGCCCTTGAAGGCAGATATGGCGATGTAACCTTATTTTAACTTTGTACTCCATCTGGAAGGGTGTTCAACCTTGCTCCAGTGCATTAACTAAATGTTTGCTTGCAAGGCTAGCGCGGGTTTAGCCAAGCAAATTTAAAGATCTGAGTGCAAACCTGCATTCCGTGCGGCTGCTAACTCTTTCTTTCCTCTCCTTAACTTGCAACTGTGAGACTCCCTGTTAGTGCCAGCTCTGACAGTTAAGCCTTTCTGTAATGGACCGCTGGTCGGTGTCTGGCGTAGGATGTCATTCCTCGCAGCTAAGTATAGCTGCAATCAAAAGAGCGATCAAGGCAGGGGTCCTGAGCTCCTGTAGCCACTGCTATACCTCATGCATCTCAGCACCTGCACCTGCCACGTAACCCCTTGCTCCTTTTCTTGGCACCCACCCTGCCAGAATTCTAGTTATCACACCATGCATTCTAATGATACCACACCATATTTACCAAGTGCACCCCTGTCTATTTGCTCCCTTGTGCCTGTGTACATCTGTAACAAAAACTTCGACATACATGCACATGAGATACATACACACGCGGCTGTATGCTGGGTTGTGGCAGAGGTAAATATACACCTTATAGGGATCCCCGGTATGCTGCCTCTCCATGCAGCTTGAGTGTGTGTGTGTGTGTGTGTGTGTGTGTGTGTGTGTGTGTGTGTGTGTGTGTGTGTGTGTGTGTGTGTGTGTGTGTGTGTGTGTGTGTGTGTGTGCGCGCGTGCACGTGGGAGTGTGCGTGTGTGTGTGTGTGTGTGTGTGTGTGTGTGTGTGTGTGTGTGTGCGCGCACGCGCGTGCGCGTGGGAGTGTGCGTGTGTGTGTGTGTGTGTGTGTGTGTGTGTGTGTGTGTGTGTGTGTGTGTGTGTGTGTGTGTGCGCGCGCGTGCGCGTGGGAGTGTGCGTGTGCGTGTGCATGTGTGTGTGTGCGTGCGCGCTTGAACTGCTTATATACTAGTGGACAGCGTACATGTGGCTCAAAAATCCCAGGAAGTTGTTTTTTTCGCACATAAAGACGGGGGAATTTATTTTCACATCCCATAGGTATAATTAATTCCCTTTGAGTTGCCGAGCCGTTCGGAACTGCACCGTTTACACCGTTTGCTTCATTTCACTGATCCAGAGGCAATGCAAAATAACATTGTTGATTAATTAATAATGTTTAGAAGGACACTGTTCCTCTGCATGTAAGCTTTCTGCCTTCCTTGGTGAACAGGTTCACCACTTCTCGCGTAGTTCGGAGGCACATGGGACTTGTATGTGAGTGGGAGTGATTTGGAGTGTGGATGTCATGAAGTGATCGTAGCTGCTGACTACAGTACTGTGTGTCTCATCACCCTTCAATTTCTGGGTGTCGCAGCGTCTTGTGTGAGGCAGGAAGAGGAAGGCCGCCGGGATGAGAGAAAGCCTGGTCTGGGTGCGCAGCAGGGACGCCTTGTGGAAAATTTTCGGGGTACGTCTGTCCTGTCTTCTTTCACTTCAGGGTATGCTTGCATTCCGGCATTCAGTGTGTTCTGTTCAGACATCAATGTTCATTCACTTCACTTCATTCAGGCCTCTCTACCACTGATGCAGGTCCACTTGACCTCATTGCTCTGCTTCAACAAAGCCACAACGACGAGACAACGAGCCATGGTGGGAAGGCCCTGCTTGCGCACACACACACACACACACACACACACACACACACACACACACACACACACACACACACACACACACACACACACACACACACACACACACAAACGTGCAAGCAAGGTTGCTGGCCTTCTTTGCCCAACCCATTGCCATGCAAGGAAAATTGCTGCCAACAAAATATATGCTTTCTGGACGCACATTTTGTCTGTTAAGCCTGTTTTGGCACCCCAGAGTGGCAAGGGCACATGTATGCAGCTGCAATGTACTTGGATGTAATTGCCTGTACTTGCGTGACCCATAAATGTACTTGCCTGTACTTGCATTATTACCCACAAGTGCAATATGTTAGCAAGACTCCAAGTGCTTGGATCAACAACATGGAGTGACTGCTTGAACCTGTGTCAAACTTGACATGTGCCAGCACACGCTCGCTACTTTTCCGCCTTGGCAAATCTTACTGTGGCTGCTGCTTTCATGCAGCTATGAGTGACAAGTCTGCTGCACTTTTGCCTCTGCTGCTTGACAGCTGCGCTTGAGCTGGCCGCCCTGGAGGTGCAACTTGCCCACAACTCACATGCCATCTTGGTCGTCCAACCCACAAAGGTTGCGGCTGCGGTTGCACACCCACCACCTGGGGATGGCTACCTTGACAAGGCTACCAGCAAGAGTGCTAGACATGTAGCAACTGCAGACATGTCAGCCTATGTCAGCGTGGTCCGCAGGCTGCAGCAAGTTGCAGCACCAGCAAGGGATAGCAAAGCTGGCACGGACAGCATTGCCCAGCTAGAGGCCCTGAAGAAGAAGCAGGCTTTTGGCCACACGGGCATGCATGAGCACCAAACGCGCCTTGCCCTGCTCTATGCAAACGCAGTGGCACATAAAGTGCTGGGTGGTGCAGAGGGGATCAGATCTTGGGTGGACGTGCACATCTCGCGGAACCCCATGCTGCTTTCTCAACTGAAGGGGTAAGAATGCAACAATGCTTCTTCCCTTATGTAGCTGGTTGCGTGCTGGCCTGCTGTGTTTTTAATATAAGCATCGTAACCAAAGACCATGGTACTGTTCATGCATGCTGTTGTAAGGATATCTAATCTGCAGTGCACATGAGTCAAACACAGCTATGCTGCCGTCTCTTTTTGCAACGAAACAGCCTTACACCTATCTACCAAGCCCAAGTCACATACCGGTGCGCTTGCTTTCTGGATCTCCGCGATGCTCAGGAGTAAGCACGAGGTGTACAACCACTACATCCCTGCGCAGCAAGTGAAAGGGGAGCTTTTGCAACTGGACGTGGTGTTGTGTCATGTCTCCAAAGAGCAGGAGGCAGGGCCAGCATTGGTCATTGGCCTCCACTTGCAAGAGCGAGACATGGAGCCAAATGAGGTGCCCGTGCAGGCCTCACTGCAGCCAAGGGTGCAGCAGCAGCAGCACGCCCAGAAAGTTGGAATGAGGCGAGCAAGGTTTCGGGGCTCCAAGTCACTGGATCTCACTCATGCTGGGCAACTCAGGCGACCGGGTCTAAACAGCGAGGACGTGTCCATGGGGGGCAGCACCTCTACCCAGCAGCAGCAGCAGCAGCACCAGCAGCAGCACCTGTACCTGGCGCTTTCTCATTTACCTGTTGCCGTCACACTGATCAGCTCATGTGGCTGCATCACTTGGCAAAATGGCAGGCAAGTGCAAAAGGGTTGGTGGTCATGTATTTCACACTCCCTCCTCGTGCTTAGGAGATGTGTGCGCCTTCCCGAAAAGAGGTACCAACCCCAAAAGAAGTCTCCCTGTTCCTCTCTAAGCTGAGTATTTAGCCTATAGCACTGTGTACAGCGCAAGGAAAGGAAAAGGAAGGGTTGCATTTGCTGTACTTGCCTACGAGGGCAGCTCAGCTGAAACAGGAAAGGTGCCTGTAAACATACCAGTCGGTTCCGGGGGACAAGTGCAAAAAACATGGAACTCAGTCACAGCATTACAGGCATGCTGGTACAAATCTCAGAGAGCGCAAGCACATGTGTCGGCTGACCTCATTGGGCAGGCTGCATGTTCCATGAGAAGGTCCAATGGGGCCCGATAATTGATTGCTCTGGAAGCCCCCCTGCAGACCCCCTTGTTGAGCAGGTTGCCACAGCTGCAGCATTGCTCTTGGCCCTTTATTCTTTTTTTGTTTGTGCCCATCCTTGTGCTGGCTGATGGTGACCCCTGCCTTTGCCCTTTTCCTGCAGGTCTGCCGAACTTCTCGGGCTGAGGAGTGGGGCAAGGAGAGAGGCATGCCAAAGCTTGCAGCACATGTTCATGCTGGACCCTGAAGCACTGGAGAGCTTGCTCCTCGCTCTGAAGAAAGGAGAGGTGAGGTGGCAAGTCAAGGCTTTGCTTTCATTCTGGTTTTCATTTGCTGCAGAGCGAGTCTGGAAAATAGCAAGGGGCTCCAGGTGTGGCTGAGCAGCACAACATTTGTGTGTCTTGGTGTCACACAGCCAAGACAGCAGTCCTGTAATCCAGGGGTTTGAAGGAGCGACTCGATCGAAAAGCTGAAGCAGGAAAATGAAAGCAAGCTCTTTTACACGTCTGGGTTCTTCCCAAGTGTTGTCATCTAAAAATCTATGTCATCACCTCGTCGGCCACTCTTTGCACAAAGTACAGTACCAAGCTGTGAAAGTACATTATTTTGCATTTTCACTTCCAGGAAAGGAAGTGGGAGCAGGAGGCTGTGGGCTTTCCTTGTGTTAGAAGCTCAGGATGCTTTTGTGCGCCCTGTGATGCCTGCACATGGGGTTGGCCAGTTTCATTGATACATAAAATATGCAGGAGTATTGGTACGGCAACGCAGATGTGACACAGCCGCTTCCTCCCACAGCCTGTCATCCTTACAAGGAACCCATGTGCACAGGGAGCACATGGATTCTGGGGGATATCAACATTTTTCACGTGCGCTGTAGCAAAAATCCAGTGTTTCGGCTGATTTCCTAGGCTTGTGCAACATAAATGTTTAGCCCTTAGGTGTGTAATTTTTGCTAGGCTGAGGTTTAAATCTATGATGCGTGGACAGCATGAGTTTCAGGGGCAGTCACCTGCAGCATCAACGCAGATGAATTGGGCAAGTGCACATGGGTACAGACCTCTGGCAGGGATGGGGGTTCAGCGTCGATAAGGGCAGGACGAGGCTCAGCATTGGTAATGGGGGTTAGCGGCAGCTACAGTACATGAAAACGGAGGGGCCCTGAAGCAGCAGCTGCTGTGTGTATGTGTGTGTGCGCACGTGTGCGTGTGCGCACGCATGAGTGTATGTGTCTGAATGTGTGCACTTAATACCCAGCACTCCAGGAACTGTTCCTACTTTAAGTGTTGCTGCATCATCAAATATAGCGGGGAATAAATCTGGGGGAGTGTGCTTATGATGAGATCTGACAGAAAGGTGTGCAGGAAGTTACGCTTTGGCAGAGTTCTTTTGCGACGTGAGCACGTAGACGGGTGCAGCTTGCAATTATGCAACGAATACAGCTAATGCAAGGACACTTGGTGGCCTCCTTGAAATTTGTTTTGCCTTTTTTGTGACTTGACAGTTTTTGTGCCACAATGTTGCTTCTTCAGCTCACTCCACGCCAATGGTGCGGTCCAAATTGGCAAGAATAGAGCTATACGTGGTGCTGTTCAGCTCATGAAGCTTCAAATGGGAGGCAATTGATGATGTTAGTGTTTTCCTGCTTATTCAACGCAACCCATCTTGCCACCTTTCTTATAAGAAAAGGCAGTCTTTCACACTTACTCGGTCCTAAAAGGTTGCATGGAGTGCGGAGCTGAGGAAGTGGTTTGTCTAGCAGAGGGGGAAGGGATTCATAGTGATTAGCAATCACCAGCCATCATGCCTGATTATCTCATCATCATTGTTATCATCACCATCATGAAAACTCAACTTCCCAGCATCACCGCAAAGTGCAGGCAATTAGTTGCACTCAAACTTTTGGAGGGGGCTGAAATTCCCTTCCTTGTCCTACGGCTCAGCATGTCCTATAGGGAGGGTGCCAGCCTATAGCAATGATTGCTTTGAGGAGCGAACGTCAAATCCCAGCAGCAGCTTTTAGCAGGCAGGGGCAAAACTCACCTGTGGCTGCTGTCCTGTCTTTGTGCAGGCTTGGAATGGTTTGGTGCAAGTGCCTGGGAGGGAGGACATGGAGCAGTTTGCAGTTGACAATGCCACCAAGGTTGACACAGGTAAAGCGAAGCAAATGCACTCTCAGACAGAGCAGAGTTCTCTCGTAATCTTGATCAGAGATCCTGCTGTTGCGCCTTAGACAGGCCATATTTCACTGCAGCTGGATTCACCTGATACTTGTGAGTTCCAGGTTTTGCAGGTCGCAAGGAATGGCTTGCCCCTGGTGGAATGTGAGGGGATAGATGTAGTCATCACAATGCATGTCCTTGGGTTTGTGCTCTGGAATGCAAATCTTCTATTCCAGAACTCATCCCCATTGTCATGATCATCTTCTGGTATGCCATGCAAATTGTGCTTGTGCAAGGAGGTGCTCTTGCTTGCATGCCTGCAGTGGCGGGAGGCAACGAAACACTTGCAGGCTCTGAGGGACACTCTAAAAGAGAGGGCCATGCAAATCAGGCGTGCTGTGATGGGAGCTGCAGTCGAAAAAGGGTGTGTTGCAATAATGGTTGGCAGTGAACTGCGTGGTCAGCAGCTTCCAGCTATTATAATACATGATAAGCAGTGGAGTCTGCCCTGCGCCAGCAAAATCCTGCACTTCTGTCTTGCTGCATTCTCTTTCCAGCTCTATACAGTTGACCATGGAAGTTTGAAATTAAATTGCTCCACAACTTGTGATAGCTCAGCTGGCTGTTAGGTCCTCGCCAGGAGGCTAAGTACCAGGCTGAGAACCCCTGGACAACAGTGTATCGCCCTCGCAATTTTTTTGCGTACAAATATTTTGGCCTTCACGCCTTCATTTTCTTAGCTCCTGATTGACTGCTTGCTTTTCAGGCATGCCCGGATGTGTCCCTCGCCAGTGCCTCCAGCAACCGGACACAAAAACAAGAACCTGATTCGGCACCTCAGGGTTTGGGGATGGGCCCTAAAGGCCCCCCAGGAGGTCCTGATGCCAGTGAGCGCCCCTCAGTCTTCTCCTTCCCTGAATTTTTTGCAGGTGTGGAATCAAAGGTAGCATGCATCAATAGTTGCACCCTGCCCTTACAATAGCATGAGGCTGAGAGTGCGCTGCCTATGCAGACACACATATCAATGCATTGCAACAAACAAAAGCTCAAAAATGCTGTAGGTTCATGCAAGCACAATTTGTAGAATTTTCAGGAGAAGCTTTGAGGTTCATAGAACTATCTTGATGCAATGATTAAGGTATATTTGTCTCATATTATTCTAGCGCAATGGCCTGTGATAGTTGGTCTGCTGCACTTTGTAGCAATGCGTCTACCATAAAATGCGTCTATAATAGTTTAGGGTCATGAGATATAGTTTGGTTAAAAAGGGTCTCCTTGTTTCAGTCTGCTGAGATCCTTAACATTACAGGATAACCATGTTGAGTGCAATTTACTTGGAGTCCAAAATAGTTTTGACAAGGCGTACGTTATGCAACCATGCGCAGTTAGCACTCAGTGACTGCTTCTCCAATCCAATAGGAAAAAACGCAACCAAAGCGGCTTTGAAACACAGGTGTGTTTGCTTTTTCTGTTTTTGTTTTATGCTTGCAGGACAAGCATCTGAACCTCAATCTTCTGGGCTGCCCTCTGCAATTTTGCCTGTCTTTGGATTTCCAGCTGAAGCTGCAAGGGATGGGTAGGTGACTGTCACACTTCTAGGTTTCATAGAGGACATGAATTGCCAGATATTATTAAGCCACACACATTTCAGGCAAGAAAGCTCCGTATTTCAATTCGATCAGCATGCAGAGTGTAGGTGCAATCAGCATCCTCTGTCCAAAAACATCTTCAGAGCGACAGCCTCTGATGGAGAACAAGTCCCTCAAATCAAGCAATGTTCAGTCACGATGGACCCCTCAATGCAATTTTAGAAGCGCAATAGTCTATGATCATCAAGTTTGGAAGACCTCGCTCAAATGCCAATGCGTGAATTACCATAAAAAAGGAAGATTTGACAGGCATATTGCAATAGGTCATCAACTACAGAGATGTAATTCATTAATTCAAGCCATGCTCATGCAGTCTTCCTTACATCTCTGCCTGGGGTGAGTGCCATTTATCATTCAGCTGAGAAATTAATGTGTTGCTTTTCTCAAAGCGCTGTCCTGGTGACGCTTCCCCTTATTGAAACTGCTTGCTGTTGCTGCTGCTGCTGCTGCTAATGTGCTATTTGACTTTTCTTTCATTTTGGCATTGCAAATGCCATGGTGCCCAAATTTCTGGAGGTCCTTTCATTTGTGGCACTGAAAATGCCGATGTGCCCAACTTCCACACACTTGCAATTTGTGCTGCTTGCTTTTTTTCCAGATCCGAGCGCTCTCCTTCTTTACAGAATGACGATCAATCAGCAGGGAGTGGCCGTTCCGGGATCAAGAAGCAGGTGAGGCTGAGACCAGAGGAGTACTAATTTCACAACATTTTTATTGTAATAACATACAATTGTAACATACAATTGTATGCTAAGAGGCAATACAATTGAAGCTTGAAGTCTGCAACTTATGCCAGCCATGGCTCAATAGCATGCACTTTTCCTAGCGACCTGCCCTGTTGAGTTTGGTATGGGAGTGTTGGTAGCAGCAGCACAATTGCTGGTGCCTTTTACCAGCAAAGCACACCTTCGTTTCGTTTGCTAAGCCTTCTTAAGCATGCAGGTCCACTACGGAATTTTTAAGCGCCTGATGGAAAAGTTTAGCTGTCAGTGTCTTGGAGAAGCTCATTTGTGCCGCAGCAAAAGCAAAGCAAGCAAACTCCTTCTCCAACAAAGAGAGCAAATATGTTGGTGCCTTGAAGATACGCGTTTGTGTCACAGCAGAAGCAAAGCAAGCAAACTTCTTCTCCAACAAAAAGAGCAAATCTGTTGGTGCCTTGAAGATGCGCGTTTGTGTCACAGCAGAAGCAAAGCAAGCAAACTTCTTCTCCAACAAAAAGAGCAAATCTGTTGGTGCCTTGAAGATGCGCGTTTGTGCCGCAGCAAAAGCAAAGCAAGCAAACTTCTTCTCCAACAAAAAGAGCAAATCTGTTGGTGCCTTGAAGATGCGCGTTTGTGCCGCAGCAAAAGCAAAGCAAGCAAACTTCTTCTCCAACAAAAAGAGCAAATCTGTTGGTGCCTTGAAGATGCGCGTTTCTGTCACAGCAGAAGCAAAGCAAGCAAATCTCCCCTCTACTATAAAGTTGAGCTGTCAGTGTTCTGTGAAAGCATGTTTGTGCTTGAGCAGAAGCAAACCAAGAAAGTACTTTTTTCTCGGTTGTGCGCAGGCAGAGCTAGGAACCTGTTTGAACGACAGGTCAAACAGTGTATGCACAAGCAGACAGCTGGAAAAGCCATGATCCCAGGCTTTGCTGTTGCTGTTGTTGTTGTTGTTGTTATCACTATTGCAAGCTGCACAGGGAAGCAAGGAAGCTGAGAAGCAAGGCCAGCGGCGAGCTTGGTTCTGAAGTTCTTGTTCTGCGAGCTTGTGACTGGCAATTTCAAAAAATCCTCAGAAACTAGAATCTTGCACATTGGTCCAGGGAACCCTTTCCCCATCCCCCTCATTGCTGACTTGCTACAGACACTTCAACACTGAACGTATGCCTGGCAGCTTTCTTTTTGCAAGAACATAGCCTCAGTAGTGATGCTCCCCGAGGAAAGTCTTCTGCTGGAATACTTTGTCAAATTCAGGCTTCGGTATGGGACTCAGTAACCACCACCACTTTTAGGATGGAAAACCACCTCGCGTACTACTTATCATCATATACACACATATTCCGCAAGCCAAACGAATCAATAATAGTGCAAGCGCTCAACATGGAAATACATGGCAGGTCGTTGCTGGCAGCAGCAGCTTGTTAGAATACCTCCATTGTTATATTATTGTTATCACCATCAAAATTATTATTGTTTAGACAAGTGCCTTACAGGCATACTCTTACAATTCTGATGTGTGACAGGGACAAGCAAAGGATCAGCAACGGGATGATCTGAAGAGGTTATGAAGTAATTAATTATGGACCCTTAAAACAAGTGTTATGAAATGTGTGACAGGGATCAAGCTGAGAAGATAGTTCTGGAAACCCTCCAGCTCCACTTCATGTACAGGCATGCAAACATTCATGTGTGTGGGACGCTACGACCATGCGTGTTCTCTGCAACATGCCCCGTGCAAGCATGTTCTCTACAATCATGCCCTATGCATGCGTGTTTTCTACAATCATGCTCCATTGCATCCATGTCCTCTGCAAACGTGCCCCATGCAAACATATGCTCTACAACCGTGCCCCATGCAGGCAATGCCTGCCAAGGCTGAAGAGCGCATCTCGCTGCCTGCATCATCTGGGCCCTCTTCTCTGCGCGCCAAGAGCTGCATCTTGCCCCCCCGGCCAGGGAGGGTGCAGAATGGAGAGCCACTCGGGCCCTCCAGCATGCGGACCTCAAGTTGCGTGTTCCCTGCGCAGATGCAATTGGGGCAACGGCCCTCAGGGCTTGTCCCGCCCCAGGGTATGATTGTGGGCAGCACGAGCCAAATCCCGGACTGCGCTCTCAAAGATGGCTTAGGCGAGGCACCAGTGCTGCACAACCGACAGGCAGCTGGGCGAGATGGTGGGTGTGCATTTCAGAAAGCCCAGCTTATGATATGAGCAGCGACGACGGTTGCTGCAGCTGCTGGGTCTCACTCATGTAGCTGGGGCTGCTACTAAGGCGAAGGCGGCCCTGGACTCTGACAGATGTTACAACAAGAGCTAGCTCGCAGCTGTCTGGTCACAACCCTTAATAAAATGGTTGGTGCAACAAATCCCTTCCTCTGCCTGTTCCAGGTGCTACTTTTCCACATCGGGACAAGTCAACCCTACCCATGGGCCTCCGGCATGGTCGGCGGCGTAGTGTGCACACTTCAGGGGCTCTGATTGTGCAAAACCAGGTGCGTTTGCACTCTCGCTACAACCTTTTTCCTCAGCCTAGGCCAGTACACCGGAGGTCTCTAACAGTACACATGGGCAAGCAAGCTTGCTCCTGCCCAATGCTTCACCACCAATTTTTTCATTCGAGTCCGTCGGTCTGTTAAAGTCCTTGCCGGCCTATCTCTGGAAGACCAAATTCTATTCCTGGCAGAGGAGCCCAAGCAAAGGCACTTTGACAAGCCGTTTAAGCACATTTGTTCCAGGATCCATTTCTGGGCTCCTCAGGCCTTGCCACCACCATATAAGTCAACATAGTCCCCCTCTGCACTCACGTACGGGGTGGACACGCAAGTTGGCACTGAAATTTTGGTTCAAACTGGGGGGTATAGGGAGGCTTCAGGTTGAGGGTTCAAGGATGTAGGGATTGAATGCAGCATCGCTTCTTTTTGCATGCGAGCGAGAAATGCCTCAATGTGCAAGGCATGGTGTGCTAAAGGAGAGGTAAGGCAGTGGGTACATGTGAAGGGAGCTTTTCTTGGCCCCATCTTGGCTTTTGAGCATGCAAGAAAAAGTCTACTTGAGGGCAAGGTATAGGATTGTCTAAGGAGGAATGTGCATACGAAAGAGACACATGCCTCCTTTTGTCTTATGGGCCAGCAAGGTCAAGGGAGAAGAGTCGGATTCCAAGGATGCAATTGTTGCCCTCAGCCTCAATGCAATTGTGCAATTTGATAAGATTGATTGAAGATTGCAGCACTGAATGGCCTGTGGCTTCAAAAGCCAATAAAGAACGGTTCCTCTTTTGAGGTTTGATTGGTTGGAACGCTGTGGCCAAGGAGCATGGTCGAACGCTGTGGACACGGTTGAATGCTGTGGACATGGTTGAACGCTGTGGACAAGTGACATCGTTTAATAACTGCTTCGTACATGAGGGTTACTCCCTGCAGTCCTGCCATTGCACAAATCAGTGTTTCATGGTGCAGATGTCTACTTCTGAATCTGCTTGCATGCTTTTTTGCAGGTCTGTTCAGGTGCATCCCGCGCGCTTAAAATGTCTTCGTCAAACGCCCAAATCCCCGCACCAATTAGTCCACGCTTTGATAAATCAAGTGTAGGCGTGGAAACTTGCAGCTTGAATTGGCTGGCTCAGGTGCGTCATCCTCATGTGCATTTGTGTGTATGTGTTGTGTGTGTGCAAGTGTGTGCAGGCCTGGGCCCTGCCCGACTGTGCTGCATTCAATTTAGACATTGATGAGTCACTCATTTGTGCAATGGCATGCACACATTAATGTGTTTAACTTTTCTTAAACGTGTGTGGAGACCAGCGGTGCAACACGGCTTCAAAACTTGTGCGTGTATGCTGGAGCAGGTGCATGATTTCTTGTGCCCTTTCTCATGTGTTCACCTTTGGCAATGTTGCACGTCTGCCGTGACAAATTGCTGTCGTTTTTCGGCTGCTCATGTGCTGCCCTGGGTTTGTGTCTCAAACTGGCAGGATATGTTCTGCTATGTACGCTGCAGGGCAATGTCGGCACCGAGGCATCTATATCCAGTGGGACGTACTCACAGCCATCCCATTATTTTGAAAGCATCCCTGAAGGTACTGGATGTTTTGTGCGCACAGCCATGCCACTGTTTTGAAAGTAACCTATTCAGGCATCCCATTATTTCGAAAGCATCCCTGAAGGTACTGGATGTTTTGTGCGCACAGCCATGCCGCTGTTTTAAAAGTTTACCCGTACTCACAGGCATCCCAATATTTTGAAAGCATCCCTGACAGCACTTGATATTGTTTGCTCAAGCCTCGGTTGTTGTCAATGCTGGTATATGTATTCCAGTAATAATTGCTTTCTTTTGTTGTAAAATACTGTGCATGAATGTGTTGCTAGGCTGGAGCATGATGGAGGAAAAACACTCTGATGGAATGCATGGCAGATATTGGGTTGGGACCTTCTTACCCTTCCCCTCCCACCCCCTTCCTTCGTCCCAATCAGACGATAGGGGGACTCTATTGCTCCTTTTCCAATCCTGCATCCGTCTCCATATTCAACACAACCTGAAGTTGAGTTATTGATAAGTCAAGTGCATGGATTAGATTTTTGATGCTCTTTGCATTTTCAAGATACCAGGCACCAAACACTGGCTTGCAAATCCGCAAAAACTGTAACTAAAATTGTTTTTACTCACATTAGTATAGAAATCAATCAAAGAACGTGCATTTGAATGTCAGAAACATCTGAAGTGACCTGCCTGCACCTTTGCCTTGCATCAACTCAAGAGTTCTGTCCAAGGCTAACCAACTCAGATGACTGGCCCTGGGGTCCCTATTGCATATCTGGACGGAGAAAGCACCATGGATCTCCACTTCCATGCAGAAGTCTCAACTCATCAAAATGATGGATGAACCCTCCAAGAAACTAGACAAGCAGGCCCGGCTCATTCACTACAGCGCGACAACTATGGACAAGATTGCAACGGCCATAACTCCAAGCATTGCCTGTGCTTTCCCAGTCACACCCTGCTCAGTGACCTTCCATGCAGCTGCAGATCAACCCTGAACTCCATCACACAATTGTACAAACTGCCACTAAGCACAGCCACAGCCATCCTGTGTTAAGACACAGTTGAATTTGAGCTTACCAAGTTGCAGAACCAGGTCCAGCAGTACACCTGCATTCACATCAGTGCCTTGATATAACTTTTTGAGGAACACCCTACCTGTTGTTTAGCATGTTACTTTGTCCTTCAATGCACCCTCAACACCAGTGCAAGTCTCCCTCAAAATCTGCAGAGCTTTTAATATCTTTAATGCAAGACTGCACACTTAATTGACATCAAGGAATGCTTAAGGAACATCTCTATCCGTTTCAGATGTAGGCAGACATCTCTCTGTCTGCATCTGAACCTTGCTCTGGAAGTATCATTGACATTCCTCTATGCTGCAATCTTGTTTTCCGGCTCCTCACACTGGTGCCGCACCTTATCCAGTCATTATGCTGCTTCATTGGACCCCTGCTCTGTGTTACTTCAGTTTGGTACCATGGATACCTCATTCACCAATCATTTGCACGCATAAAGGACAGCCAGAGTTAGCCAGCTGGGCGGAAAATGCAGCTATGCATTCACCTGCAATTGCCCCTGATCTCAAGTCACTCATGTTTTGGGTTCTCAGGGAGGTCTAAGGAGGCTCCCAACTCCCAGGTCGACCAGAGCAATGGCAAGCTGCTGGAGACCATCGTTAACAGCAAAGCTGTGGACCATACCAGCTTAGGCGTTGCAGTTGCTAGCTCGCAGGTAGGTAAGGAGTTCAGCGATCAAGCGCTGTTGAAGGCTTGCCACTGATTTCCTTGAGCTATTTCTGACTTTTAAAGCCCATCCTATGGTTCGAATGGCGGGCTTTCATGACACACTAAGAAAAGGCCATCATATGCCCTGCAGTCCTGAGTGTGCAGATCAAGAACATGTGCCCGAACTAGGTATTAACCCGCATTGTCGACCTTCCCCACACAATTTTGGGTGAGACTGACACGGAGGAATCTCTTCTTGCTTGATTTCCTCCATATATACCTGTTGGTATCTGGGTGGTCCTGGCTGCAGCTTTCCATTAAACGTGCTTACGCTGAAAAACAGCAGCAACAAGGACCAAAGCATGCGCTTGCTGCTCTTTTCTATCCCCTGCAGCCCTTGCCCATGCCCAGCAAAACCCAGACAGGCAACCTCCCACCACTGCAGCTCAAGAACCTGTCTGCATCAGCTAGAGATGTGAAGACCACTGGCTCAGGTTCAAAGCACAGTGTGGGATTCGTGGAGGATGTCACCAGCAAACCAGCTGCAGGAGATCGCGAGTGGCCCACTTGGTCTTCATGCCAAGTGGATGAGGTACCCGCCATAGTGGCCTTGTCTCCCCCCTCTAAGGGCCCATGCCAGCCAATGGGGCCAGCTGCACCACCAACACCACCAGCTGATGCGCCTCTGGATGCCAAGGTAAGGTGGATGCCGCCTTTGGATGCCAAGGTAAAATGGGTGCCAAAGTGTGCCAAGCTAGAAAATCCAGAAGGAGCACTTCCGGCTTGCGTGGACAGCGCCCCCCATGTTCCGGGTGTGAGTAAGCTCATTGCCTGCATAATAAGGCGTTAGCGAACAATTAAGCAGCCATTGAGGCGCAGTGATTCGGCAGCCTGCAGCCTGGAGTGGGCGTCTGCACGAAAGACACCTGTGCGGTCTTGCATGAAAGTGCATTGCATCCACAAGGAGATACAAGGTGTGCTCCAGAAGGTTCGGCTGGAGTCCTGATAACAGTAGCAAGCTCTGATTATGAGTCTGGTCTGTCTTTGAGTCAGCATGCATAAGTCCATTATTTGGATTGCATGCAAGTGTGACTTCAGGGCGTTTTGGAGGTTGGGATGGTGAATGAGTTTGAGAGCGGGCGCAGGGGATAGAGACGTACCTGTAGGACACTGGTTCATGTCCGCCTTGGCTACAAAAGGACAGGCTAGTGATTTTTGGAGTCGCCAGCATCAAGCCTGCTGTGTGGCAAGATTATGGAACGCAATGACATTGACACCAGGCAGTTGCATGGGCTGATTCCAGGCATTGTCATTGCCTTTTGAGAAGCCACCTCTTGTGGCTGGGCAAATGCAAGCTTGTAAACAAAAAGCGCCTTTCCATACAAGAAGGTGTCTGACCACACAAGACAAGTCCGCAAATGTGTCACTGCTGTGCAAGGCTCTCATGGGCGTGTTGTTCCCATTCTCACGCATTTGGTGCTCTCGCCCCCTTCTTGCAGGCGTCTGTGCACAGCATGGTGCAGGAGGAGAGCATCATGGCGCATGAACATTCTTGGTAGGTGATCCAGTGTTTCTACTTGGCAATGAGCGCACTGAGAATGGTGAGAAGATTCCAGAGGTGGACAAAGTCCCTACAAAGTTGGATGCGCTCCCTCTTGTGTTTTTGTCTTGGATCAAACCATTCCAACCAGTAATATCTCAAGACAATCCATGTTCACCAAAAAGAGGTATGAATAGGATGTCCCCAGATCAATCTCTCAGCCTCAAATCACCCCAAAAGGCCCGCACATCCTTTACGGGACCATGTTGATTCCCAAGAAAAGCATCCGTGACCCCCATATACCTTGCTAAAGTTTTGCGTTAAAACAAAATCTGAATGATAGAGGTCCGAAATTGACCTTTGGTACCTATTACCCAGTATGTGGCAACGCCCTCAGAGGCAGGCAACGCCCAAAGGCTTGTGGTGCAATCCCTATGGTTGAATGGGTTCACACTTTTGTTCACATGAGGCTGCTGTGGCTCACCTGCACCACCTCAAGCTCTAATTTGGGACGCCCCAACAAAAAATAAGCTGTGAGGAAGCCTGCCAGAGTTTGGAAACTCCAAGGCACGCAGTGCTGTGTTCTGTCAACTACTTTGGTGAGACAAGCCAGCCAGAGACTGCGTTGTGCTAAGATTCCTGATTGTCAAAACAGCAAAATAATTTGGTGTGTTTGAACAGGACAGGGTGCACTGGTTGGCCCCCAAAAGGGTTTGACCAAGCTCCAAAGCATCATCCAGGGCACCACCAAGACCAGCTTCTTTCCCATCCGTTGGCGTTGCTGCCATGGATGCCGCAACTCAAGAATGAGTGCCTGTCCAAGGAAGGCCAGGAAAAAGTTCCTGAAGCTCGCTGAATTGTGCTGTGCTGAGTTGTATCATACAATTACATACAATTTGTATGCATGTTTTGCGGTGGTCTCTTTTGGCAAAAGCTATGCATTAACAAGACGATTGCACTTTTTATCGAAAAAATGTACTGTACCCGTAAATAGCTGGACGATGTCAATGTGGCAATAACTTGTGGTGGTTGACAGGACCGCCAAGTATGCAGCAAAGGGAGTTGCCCAGCCCGAAATTCTACTGAACTGTTCCTGGACTCCTGCTAAATTGTCACTTTGGTGCTGCTGGACTCCCGCTGGCAATCGCGCGCATGTGCACACACACACACACACACACTCTCACACACACACACACACACACACACACACACACACACACACACACACACACACACGCACGCACGCACGCACGCACGCACGGGCTTTGCCAATTTTCAGCATTACTTGCAACATCCCCCCCTGTGTGTTGGCTGGAATTCTGTACCTGAAATCGCAAATTCTTCTTACTTCATATCTTATGCAACGGTATTCTTTAGGTGAGAGGACTTTGAATTACCAAAAAAATCAACTGAGAGTGGTTTGTGGTCTGGGAGGAAGATTTGGTGGTAAAAAATATAGTCAACGCTGAGGCTGATTAGGTCTGTCTCCCCCTACTTGAAATTGTCGAGCCTAAGGTCTTTTTGCCGCCAAGCTTGACAGTCCCAGGTTGGGGGAGCCCTGTGCTGGGAGCATTTAAAAAATGCCCATTTGGAGAGGTGTTGTCTACCTCTAGAAAGATTCAAGGGTGATGCACCTGTGGTATGCTGGTGTGGTCCCTGTAGACAACTCGTTTTGGATGCTGAATAATGAGGGAACAGAACACACCAATTTTAAAGTCTGAAGGTAAGTAAGTGTGCAGCACAAGCTTTGGAATTGCGCAAACAGTGCACAAAATTAAGAGATGGCAGCTAAGCCATCTGGTCCTCTATCCATTCAGACTTGAAAAGCTTGAAACATGAACACCGAGCCCACAAGTTTAAATGTCCCTGCGACATCAAATATGGTCGGATGTGAGGAAGCTGATACTCTAGCTGTCCATTTGCTTCTTCCTGAATTGCACTTACGCTTCCCTTTTTTTGAAAGGAGCAAGTAGCGAGCATGTTTGTTTAAATGGCACATGGGTGGCTCCCTCTTGCTGTTTCTGCGTCCTGATGGTACCCTTTCCAATTGCTTTTTTAAGAAGAGCATGTGGCAATCAAAAAGTGGCAAGTTTGTTTTTCTGATGGACATAAGTGCCTCCTTCTTGCTGTTCGGTAAGACCCGTGCTAGCAATTGCTAGTCAGGGTACCTTCCCTTAATGCATGCAGCCTTTTTGGCTGGCGTAGCCTTCCTTTTTCATTCATGCTGTTCCTGCGTCCTGATGATACCCTCTTCAAGTGGTTGTTGTGATCATTCATTTTGCTGGGCGTGGCAGGTCCTCCTGTCTGTTCCTCTACCCAGCAACCCCTTGCTCACATTGCGCCAAGATCACACATGCTTGTGAACATGTCAGGTCTTCAGGTACGCTTTCTTCTTGTTCTTTTTGTTGCTATGTGCTCCACTGCTCGCTTGCTTCCTCATCCCTTTCTTCCAGGCACTACATAGACGCCTTCACCATTAAAGGCCCGGAGGGCGAAGAGCTCACAGTGCTTACCAACCAAGATGTCACTTCCTTGGTAGAAACGGAAATCAGCTTGAAGCAGGTTGGTTTGTGTGATGATTGTCGTGCCTTGTGTCACCGTGCATTGCGCAAGTCAGCAAGTTGTCTGCTTCCAGCTCTGCAACTATTGAGCAGGCACTGCATTTTGGCTGAGGACCATGCTTTAATTCCTCTTGGCCCTAGAATGCAGCACAAGGTGGCTGCAAGCCGCGCGTGATGCTTGCAACGCGCTTTTGCTTGCAGATCCTGGATATTGAGCACAAGATACTGGAGGACATCTATCCAAAGCATGTGCTGGAGGTAGGTGCCAGCTAGGTGCTGCAAGACCCAAACTTTATGCAAAAAAAGGGGACATCCCTGGCGCTCTGCCTTCTCCTGTGTGGCATCAAGTCTGGTTGCACGAAGCAAAGGGCACAGGGGTTTGCAGCCAAGGTGAGGTTGCCTAACGCCAGCAAATGATCATGGAATTGGATATTTCAGCCCACCCTTCCCTAAGGCACTCTTGATGTGCACGCATTTCAGCAGTGATGAATGATGCAGCCTCTTGCATAGGACATGCATCCATCCTTCATGTTTACCCCTTCCTGCTTGTTTTATTCAAGGTAGAATGTGTGCCTTGCAATGGCAAAGACGTGCCTGATGAACAACTCATTATGCATGAGTGTGGAGACCTCCTCGAGTAAAACATGTTCCGAGGTTTTTTTGTTGGCACATAAATTTCCTCACCGATCGCTTCAAGCTTGCATGAATCGTCGTGCTTCCGGGTGTACAAAGCCTGCACATGCCGCCATCCTAAGATCCTCTTTTGTCGCGCTGTGCCATCTCCTCCCATGTATTGGTTGTGAAGTCGAGAGCTTACAAACAGGTGCCTTTTAAAAAATTTGTCATGCAAGGACAGCGCTCTTCCACATCACACACCTACGCCATCACCCTATATTGTGAATGCTCCTCCTGGACACAGGGCCAAGTGGCGGCTGGAGCCAGCATGGCAGGAGCCTCGTTGCCAATCTGTAGTAGCCGGCGCCAGAGCAGTGGATCTCACCTTTCTTCAGCCACTGCTGGCCGAGTTCCAAGCATCCCCAATTTGCATTTGAAGGAAGACAGAGGTGTCGATGACTTGAGCCCAACATGGACAGGTGTGTGAGAAGGGCTGTAAGGGTTGGATTGAGAGGTGGCTGCGGGGTGGAGGCAATGAGGCTTTGTGTGACATGCTGCTTGGAGGATGTTGTGCATCCCAGCATATCCCGGCAAGCATGCAGGGGCCACCAAACCTTGCTGCAAGAGTCATCTGGCCATTGAATGGAAGAAACAGGCATTTTTGTATTGGTAGTTGTGGAGCGCATAGACTAATAGCAAAATCTGGCTGCAGCTTGGGCCTTCAGCAAATCAGCATCCATGCGCAAGCGCACACGCGCGCACATGCGCGCGCACAAGCACACACACACAGACACACACACACGCGCACACACACACCACTTTCGGCTCCTAACAATTGTGGTTGACAACGTGCTTCCCTTCAGAGAACTGTATCGGGATAAGGAGCGCAGAGCACAATAGAGGAAAGCAATTTGAAAGTGGAACATCCTCGCCACTACCCAAGGTATTCATTCCAACAATTTCTTTCTGCTGTTTTCCACTGCCAGCACTGAGCGCGGCCAAATTTCCTGCATGTCATGCATTCAAACAAATCACTTGCAAGGGCAAAGCATACAATTATAATTTTGCAAACAAACAGCTTCACTGTGTTTGTGATTGTGCAAACAAGCAACTTCACCGTGCTTATAATTGCAGCTTCACTCTGCTTATGAAAGGTGTACTGCTGTTCAATTGCTGGATCTCCAGGCTACTCAAAAACCACGCTGTTGATTGAGGAGCATACTTGCTGAGCAATGGGTTTTCGAGACAGCTCCTAACAAGGGTGCTCTGTTCCTCCCCTCCTTGGCCTGCAGAGTTTAAGTACCGAGTACTCCAGACAGTTCATCAGGAATGACATGCTGCCTGTGCAAGAAAGCAGCCATTCACACCAACTTTTCTCAGCTGACACGGGCAGCCATGATACTAGAGGGGATGGGCGTGTCCACAGTGAGTATGGCATGGGCACTGCAATAAGGGCATTTTTGTGACATTTGTGTATGCTGGGCAGAGGTATTCATCGACAGTGAAAGTACCTGCTTGAAGAAAGGGCAGACTCCCTTCTCTGCAGACTGTGTGAGACGCAGCCTTCGCAAATGGTTTGGAGTGGTTAGGCTAATCTTGTGTTTCTGGGTAGATGGCCATCGCAGTTTTGCAAATGCTCCATTTCAAAGGCAAGATTGCGGCCTGTTTATGCCGAGGGTGCACAGGTCACATGCTCACGCGTACTTGAATGTGATGCACAGTACCACACTGTATGGGCATGCATATGCACCTGTGTATACATGAGGACAAACGAGCTGTGTTTACATGAAAATGAACAACCTTAGGTGCATTTGCACCAGTGAATACACCAATACAAACGAAGTAGACTGCACACGCAAGTGTGTTTTGCGAAGTCATGCTTAAATGCTTTGCTAGGGTAACCAGTCTCATGCAAGCTGAAGCGCCTGTAATATGGGAACTGGGTGCTCAACAAAAGGCACTGGAGATCAGAAGCGAAATCCATCATTTTCCCTGTTTATCTGGGCCTACCAGATCTTCTTTGTTCTCCCTACCAAGTATCATTATTCCTTTAGTTGCTGGACAGTTGGAACTCCCTTACTGAAGACTTCCTGACCCTGCATGCAATGCTTGATGCTAGCTGGGGAGCCTGTGCCCTCAGCTGGACTTCAGCTGGCATCGGAAGGCCTCAAGTATGCATGTCATCTGAGTGCCGTGCACGCTCTAGTACACAACATGGCGCAACGCTTGCACCTTGACCATCTGCTGAATGTCTCTGAACATTGAGAAGCACTCGTCTGCTCTCTATCCTCCCTGTACTTTTTCTGCTGCATGATCTGTCTGGGCCCCTACCTTGCATTCTCCGAGGCTTTTTCAAAAGAACTGTACCTTTCTGCTGCTCTCCCAGGCCTCATGACTGCTCCCTCTGCCCCCACCTCACAAGGGCACAATTCCTGCAAGCACGAGGGAGTTCTTGCTTCTGAAGCTGCTGGACTTCTAAGGACACGACATTCAGAAGGGTGCGTAGGCCTGGCTCCTTTTGGGGCTAAATACTAGTGGCCCAACTTGGGCTTTGTTCGTGCCTTGATATATTCCACCCTAATATTGTTCAGGCCTTACAACTGTTCCGTTGAGTAAGCCCATGGGTGGAAGCTTACAGGATGGCCATCTTTCTCAGCAATCCAGCATCGCTTGGATACAGCTGCAGCTGCATTGAGCAGCAAGCAACAAGCATGCTTGCAGTAAGCTGATAGTTTCCAGGCTGCTGTTGATCAATGAGCACATGGTCATCCTCAAGGTAATGACATCAAAGTGCTTGAGAGTTTTGAGGATGCCAACCGCGGTGAAGACGGCCTGGGGTGACCGGCTCATGCTATGAGTCTAGTGCACTTAACTTATATACCCACATATATGGGTATAAAACTCTGCTCTTGTCCCGAGGTTTACAGGAGCTTTCAAAATTCTCCTGGTGCAGACAAAGGAGGAGCACAAGATCAAGAAAGAGGACAAGATCGAGATGAAATAGATAGCTGCAAGCGCATGCATGACAGTAGGAAGAAGTTGAGAGTGCAAGGTGTGCATGCCGTTAGATAGGTTACAGAGCGCCCAGCCGTCGCGTTGTTTCAAAACAAACCTGTGTTCAAATGCTCAGCACTGCATGCATTAACTGCTGCCGCCCTTGATTAAGGATAACATCCATTTACGCCCTTGATTTGTACCCTGCACTCTTTTGAAATATTGATCCTGTGCAATTTCAAACTTCGGTCGTGCACGCTACACTCAAATTTGTCGCCCTTGATTAAGCACGGAATCTATTTGCGCCCTTGATTAGCACCTTGCATTTTTTCTGCTGACCTTGTGCATTACAAACTTTGGAGGTTCATGCTATCTTGAGTTACCCACCCTTGCTTCAGCAATGGAAACCCGTTTGCGCCCTTAATTGGCACCTTGCGTCTTTTCACTGCTGACCTAATGCAGTGCAAACTTTGGTTGTGCAGGCTGTCTTTAAATCAAGGACCTGGAAGCAGTGCAACAGACGCCCCCCCGGAGCGCGCAAACGTAAGAAATGTTCTGATTAAAGCCTTTACAAGCGAGATAAGTGTGACCTCCGTTATGGGATTTCCTTGAAAGCCTTGCTTTGCTCCTAGTTGAAAGTTGAAATTCATTTTACTATACAATCTTTTAGTTGATGGACCAGGCTAAACCAAAGTAGCAGCCAATGTCTCCTTGTGAACGTCGGAACAAGCCTGTGCCATTTCAAAGGCAACGTCTTTTTGGGTAGACAGAGGTAGTAACACTATTTATTACATGCGTGCAGTAACGGCTCTGCCCTGGTGAGGATGGCAATAGGCACGGCGCTGTTGCATGTTTGCATATATGCATGCTTTGGCTTTATCGGCATTTCATGATTGTAATGTACAGCTGTTTCATTTTGCCTCACATCTCTTTGCATGCTGCTGTGCTGTTTCTTTCAGTAAAGAATCAATCCTTACGGCTCAATAATTGCTGCACATAATCATGATTGAATCCATATCATAGCTAATGGGCAGTACATGTTGAACCTCTATGGCCAGGCCCGCACTGTCACGTCTACCCACAAAGGATTGCAGAACTCTATTTGATCTCATGCGCAAAAGCTGCAGGAAGGCAACAACAAGAAGGACGTGGCCAAGGGTCCCCTTGGGAAAGTCCGAGCCCCACCAAGGCGCAATCAGAGTTGCAGCACAGTGTTACAAACATCCAGGTGATTGGGAAGCTGGTTGTGCTGGCTGTGTGTGTATGTGTGTGTATGTGTGTGTCTGTCTGTGTGTGTGCGTGTGTGTGCGTGCGTGTGCGCAATGTGTGCTGTCCTTTGACTACAACAATACATGACCAGTTGGTAAATTTCTGGAATACTTTAGAACATATCATGCTCTGTTTTACCTGCTTAAGTTATGATGATTAATTTCAAAAGGTCCGCTTAAAGATCATTAAGTCAATTTATAGGGGTTTCTTCAATACAGGGATTCCAAGTACAGGGATTGTATCTGAGGGGGTCAACTTGCCTATATTGTCGGACATGCTCTTTCTCGTGTTTCCCTCTTAGATCTAACCACGCCAACCATTATTTCCCATGAAAATGTTGAAAATATTGCATTCATCAAAAGATGATGAAAGTTGGGGGTACCCCAGACCACTCTTGCTTAAAAAAGGCCTACAGCTCCACCCTGGGATCATTTTCCAACCCCACAAATATGTTTTTTGAAATCGCCATATACCATGATAAAATCTTGCCCACCATAGAGAACGTGCATAACTGCGCAAAAATAGCATTGTTTGCCCTGTGCGGTGACTGCGTGCTGATAAAATGAACATCGCTCTTACACGCAATCATCCTGCACCCCCCCAAAAACAATTTCATGATGATTCCCGCCTAAATCCTACACTCCTACATTCAGCTACACATTGCCTTGCCTAATATACTACAACATGCTCGTTGCATTGTGCTCTATCTGCTGCTTGAGCTGAAAAGCAAGCTTCTACTTCCTCCTCCTTCCTGCTGCTTCCACTCTTTAGTTGAGCAAGCCCGCTACTAAGGCTCAGGAAGCTTCCTTTCCCAGCTGTCGACGCTCCTCAGGTGTCTCAAGGCTGTTGTTTTCATTCATAGCCCAAAAAATTTTAAACTGCTTATTTTCACTGTTGCGCACATCTTCGCATGCTCCAAAATAATTTCTTTTCTGGTGTCCGCAATCATCCCGCACCCCTTGAAAACATCATCTTGTGGGATGGTATCGTGTTACGCTATTTACGCTTTTTATTTTGACGGTGCGCAATGGTGCATGATCATGGAATTTGATGTCTTTAGAGACAGCTTGGAGAATGAGTGATCAGGAACGTCCCGCCCAACCTCATTTTGCCTCTCTCTCTCCCCCGGAGAAGCCCTCGCATTGGACAGCCTTCCCATGACACGCCCTCGTAGGAGCAATAGCAGGGGAATTGCCTGCAAGCACGTGCAAGGCCAGCACATGCAAGGCCATCACAGCAGGCGAGGTCTGCAATCAAAGCAGCAGCAGTGGGGGGGAGCAGCAGGGTCCCAATCAGCCACAAAGACAAAACAATTGAGTATGGAGGGGGGAACGCATAAGGGAAGAGGTGATTATTTACCTGCCCAGAGAATAATGCTTAGTTATTGATTGCCTTGACATCCTAAGCTTCTTTTGATGTCCCTTGAGCTTCAGTAAAGGTTTCCAACAAGTCCTTTAAGCTTTTGGGGCAGAAGCAACTGCATGTTTGATGTGCAGATGTGTGAAATACTGATTGCAGGGGTGCGTGGTTGATGCTTGGTTGCATAGAATTTGTATTTTTGGGGGGAGCGTGATGAGTACATATCTCTGTGGTATTCAAAAAATAAAATTTGACCTTTCTGGCCCCCCTTGTGCTGGATTCCCTCAAAGGGAAACGCCTGCAACTCTGTCTCACCAATCACTGGGTCTTTTCAATTCATTTCTTGCAATAAAATTCTTTTGACACAAGGACTCCAAATCACTAAATATCACCCACTTTGCTGCAGTGGGTGGTCGGTGTGGAGACCTTGTGTTGGAAAGTAGGGTTCACGTCGCAGCCAATGGAAGACGTTCTCCGTAACTGGCAGGTTACAAACCCTAATGCTACAGAAAACAGGCTACCAGAGGGACCCAAGCTTGCAACTGCAAGTTGAGGGACACTTATGCAGGGAGCAAATAGCGCCTGTATGGGGGCCCCAGATAACCCCCTCTGGGATTGTATCTGAGTACTGATGCCATTTGTGGACTTTGACGCTGGTTTTGCAAGGAAAAGTCACTGGCTGATCATTCGTTGCAACGTGACGGTGCAGTTTCTCCCCAGAGGGAGGAATCTGAGGCCTGAAAACGGGTTTTTATTTGCTTGCTCCCTGCATATGTGTGCCCCAACTAACACTTCTCAAGCTTGTGTTCCTTGTATAGCCCGTATTTTTGGATGAAAAATAAAAAGTGTCCTTAACAAAATGTTCTCCTATATATAACTTTAATTTTTTTTAATTTTTTGAGGTGCCAATTGGGGCGCACATGCCTAATTAGCCACGGCGTGAATCCTATTTTTTAGGAATCTCCATATCTGATCACCCACTGCACCAAATTGGGTGATCATTGTAATTTGGGGTCCTTTTTTTTAAATGACATCATAAGAAAAGCAATGGTGGAAAACCCAGAGGTTGAGATACTGAATTTCAGCCATTTCTCTTGAGAGGAAATCCAGCACAAGGAGTGTCAAGGAGGTCAACTTTTGACATCCTTTTTTCCTTTTTGAATATGCAGGATGTTAGCATAGTGTATTGAGGTTACAAAAACATATCCTGGGAATGAAAATTGGTTTCAGGGTGGAGCTGTGGGCCGTTTTGGGGTGATCTGAGGCTAGGACAGTGATCTTGGGTCCTCCAATTTTCATCACTTTTTGGTGGATGTAATAGTGTATGAAAATTGAAAGTTGGCATGTATAGGTTTGAGAAAGAAACACGAGAAAGAGCATGTCCGGCAATGTAGGCCAGTCAATCCCCTCTGTTTTCTCCCCAAAATTTAATTTTAGTTGATTATAGAAGTGCAAACAGGTCAACCCTGAAACCATCCTCAGCTCTGCACTGAACAGCGTGTCTGGACCAGCCACATGAATGTCGTGTGTTCAAGCCAAAGCCTCTCGGATGCAGCAGCTCATACATCAGCTTGGTCCCCTTGTGTGTAGGGGGAAAAACTATGTGAGCAGCAAACACTCAACGTCAATAAAAGAAACGAGGCATTGTGATTCTCAACATCGTGCTCCTTGCTTGCTTCACCTGCCTAGATGTACAGCTCTAGGACCAGTGGCCTCAACAATGTTGTTGATTATGCAGAACGTGTTTTATTTTTGAATATAACATAGAATATCGAACTGTTTGAATTCTTGCATCACCTGCCCGTGTACCAGCTTGAGGCACGGTGGCCTGAACAATGTTGTATTATCTGTACATTATTCAGTACAAGCTTACTAACATAACAAATCCTTGCGTCACCTTTCCGCATGCAGCTCAAAGAACAGTGGCCTTCAACTTCCTTTCGACTATGGGGCTGGACCAAACAGCTTGGCTAGGTAACCTTGTACTTCATCACGTCATGATTGGGCCTTGGCGCTCTCTTCTCCCTGTGCTCCTCCCTGTGCTTTATTTTGCCGGGGTCCCTGAGCAAAACGTCTTTAGGGAGCCTGTACAGGCAGCTGGACTGTCCTTATCCATTTATCTCCTCTTTCTTAGAGTTGAGGAGACCTGCTCTCTGTCAGCAAATGCGACACGTTGTTGGAGCAACCTGAGTATGAAGCCCTCCAAACCTCCCATCTGTTCTTGCCAGTTGTCAGCATGATCATGGTTCATTCTGACTGGAGACCATATGGACAAGAAATGTGCAAATAGGTCCACATGAGAAGTGGGTATGCGCCTCAAGGTGGCAATACAAATTTTAAGTGTGTGCTTAAAGGAAAGCGGTGTGCCTCTAAGGTTACAACACGAGTGTTGGGTGTGCGCTTTGAGATGAGTGGTGTGCCTTTGAGGCTAAATCATAAGCGTTGGGTGTGCGCATTCATTCATTATGGGTAGGGGTCGGCATTTGCCTGTAACGCTATGTAACAAATGTTGCGCTATATAATGCTGCTGAAAAGACCTTCATATAGCGCTGTATGCCGAGCATGGGATTCGACATTGGCAAATAGTGCTATCATGACATAGTGCTATACAATGCTGAATAGTGCTGTAAAATGTGGCGTATTAGCACTATGTGCCGATACCTTAATACAGGCCCCTATGTGGTTCCCTATGCAGGTCCTCGCTGGCACGCAAGCCAACACTCAGTGGGATGGGACGTCATCATGACAACGTCACGGTCATGTTGTAAGTATTCACGGCCTGGTGGATCCAGTGATTATTGCATGCTTACTCCATGTTGCATTGGGCTTCTAGCCACCAAGAGTTGGGAATCGGCGTGTTTGCAAACACATGCGCGTCCTTGTAAACCAAAACTTCACATGGCACGCAGTTGCACAGCAGCTGTTTGGCAAGGCCCTAGCTAGCTCGCTAATCAGGGAACCTGTCCTTATTGCACGCAGCCAGGCCTGGCATGCATAATCTGTTCAATTCTTTGCACGACAGCTCCTCCAGAAGCCATAAACCCATGCACGTCTGATATGCTGTGAAGGTTAATCGCCTGCGCTTTTCATCCCTGACCCCTAACCATATGCCCTAAACCATCACCCTAGAGAAGCTTCTAGGCTAGCGCTTGGCATCAAGCCATGCGCACACTGTAGGGCATGCTATGACTATCACAGCACAGTCCACAGGGTACCGTGATCTGCTCATACAAGCATCAGAACGCCAGCTGGACCCCAAATAGGGATGGTTTCCCATGTGTCTTGCGAGATCACTGTCATGCACATTTCACTGATCTGGCAGCACACAACACTATGGATGGTTTAAGGTCCAGGGGCTAGGTAACTCTAGCGCAAAGGACGGAACCGCTGTTTCCAGCAAGTCCCAGGGGAAGTGATTATGTGTTGGTTCAGCTGCTCTCCCCATCAGAAGCAGCACACAGAGGATTCCTTATACCCTAATCATACTCCCTGTGGTTGCTTGACTGCCTGCCCTGCTCTCCCCGGAGCTTAGACAGCTCTCTACTCAGTCATCGATCGTGCTGTACATGTTATATGAGTATGTCCAATATCAATTAGGGATAAGTTAACATTCCCAATAACTGGCTCCGCACTTGCTCCAGGGCTAGATAAATATCTCATACAACCGACCAAACTACCCGATCCAGAAATCTGCGGCAATCTAGCAATAACAATGATATGACGTGACACATGCATGATACGTTGAGCTCATGCATGTGCTGCATTTGCTGCCATTCAGTGTTGACATCAAGAACTTCACCGCCATGAGCCGAGCGATCTCTAGTGCAGAGGTCATGCATTTTTTACACACGCTCTTTTCTCGGTTTGACGCTTTGATTGACTCCAAGGAAGAGCTGGGCCTGTACAAGGTGGAAACTATCGGAGGTGTGTTACAAATTGTAACTCATTGCAACTTACAATTGGTCTGATTGGATTTTGTTTGTCCAACACAAGAGAGGCTGTTTGTAAGTGCCCTGCTTTTGCTCAGTCGCCATCGGAGGCGTGCTCTGATTGATTGCAGCCATTTGATCAACACAAGAGAGGCTGAGTGTAACTAGTCTGCTTGCTCAGGCTCTATTGGGGGTGTGTTTTGATTGATACTAGTCAATTGTGCAACACAGGGGAGGCTATTTGTAAGCACAGCCTGCTTGCTTAGTGCCGGGCCAGGGCCTTGCTTTGGCATACAGCATGACGTGGCCAACAGCAATAGAAAGAAAGAAATATCTACGCTTGCCGTTCGGCCGCGTGCATTAAGGAAAGGGCCTCCCAATGACTCCAACCGATAGAGGGCATCTTTTCTCCACCCCGGTCACAAGGATTCGATCTGGGGACCTCCTTGCTGTCGCCCTCCTCGCGCTTGACCAGGGCTCCGTAACATGACGGTGGCTGAGCTCGATGCTTGAGGTAACAGCAATATTCATGCATGCAATGCGTGTTGTGCACTGCAGATTGCTATATGTGTGCTGCGGGCCTGCTGACACGCTGTGAGGATGGCGCGATGATCCTGTGGGATGGTGATGGCAGTCCTGTGCACCACCTGTTCACACTGGCAAGAGAGATGCTGGAGGTGCGGGACTTTTTTTCTGGACCAAAGATGCTTGAAGGGCATGTGCGTAATATAAGAATTGTTTCAGCAGCGCAAGATGATTTAATGAATGATTTTCAAGGAGTGCGTAGCGAGTGCGCAGCGTGCATATTAAATTGCCTGAAATGGGTATGTTTCCATTCCCAAGGTGCGCAATGGTGAAAGTAAATCAAGGCAAAGCTGTATTGAAAGGCTGCTTGAACACTTTCCTGTTTCCGAGGGAAAAAGTGCTATCTAGCCGCCCAATCCCGCCGCAGGATGGGGGCATTCACAACCCCTGAGCAGCAGCACCCAGCCCCGGGCTTAAAAGTTTGCGTGCGTGCAAACATTGCCCTGGCAGGACACTTGAGCTGCATGATGTGAGTTGCATTATGGAATTGCCTCTTAGCTACCAAGGAGAGTGGGTTCTGAAGAGTGTGGAATAAGGAACTGCCTCTGAGCTGTCAAGGAGGGTGCGTAATAATTTTGCGCACAGGTGTGCAGAAAGGACAAAAAGCCTTGGGCTGGACAGGCTGTTGCGCTATTAGATCTACTTTGCTGCCAAGGAGGGTGTGCTATGGCTGCTTACTGGAAAAATGAAATTACATAAAATCAGGGGTGCGGAATGGTGACCATTCTCTACAGTATGCCAGGCGTACCTGCCTTGGGAATACGGAGAATATGTCACATTGAGTGAGCTGAAGGCCGCAGTGTGTTATATCGCTGGAGCGTACACCATATTGAATGGAATGCGCATGGTGCGCAACATGAAAATAGTCATCCTGATGCTCCCCATTGCAGGTGGCAAGTGAAATGGAGATGCCTGCATCTGGGGGGCAGCCAGTGGTGCTGCGCATCGGCATGCACACGGTAAGCAAACTTGCGTGCAGCGGTGCTGCGCATCGGCATGCACACGGTAAGCAAACTTGCGTGCAGTGGTGCTGCGCATCGGCATGCACACGGTAAGCAAACTTGCGTGCAGTGGTGCTGCGCATCGGCATGCACACGGCAAGCAAACTTGCTTGCTGAGGGCCTAGATCAGCATTATGCATGCTGACATGCATCATGAGACGTGCATGCTGTTAGGGCGATGTCATTTGATCAGGCAGTGTACATCATCTCATTGTTCAGGTCATCAATTCATGCTCCGGCATCGGCACGCTCGGTGCTTCCGAGGCCGTGCATTCACCCTTGTTCATCTTGCATGACATGCATTGTTGTTCCCATGCTGCCCTGCATTTCATTTTGTGCACGACTCATGCGTGCTTTTATAGCCCACAATTATAACCTGCTGCAACGTCACCAGGGACCCGTGACTTCTGGCATAGCCGGACGCAAGTGCCCACGCTTCTGCCTCTTTGGGTGGGTGAGCTGGATTTGGCTGTGTTTCGCTTATCCGCTAGACGGAGGTTCTTGGCAACCTTCCAGAAGCTTTGCAGCATGGGGCTCTTCCTCTTCTTGACTCGTCCGAAGGCTGTCATACCTGTCAGTAAGCCAGTCATGGTTGCCAATGAGGCAGGATTGTAGTCTGTTTCTGGCGTCCCCTCCCATGTCCTCGTCTGCCAGCACTCCACTCAAGGCGCCATTCCCTCTGTCACCTCGCAGGGACACCGTCAACTTTGCTGCACGCATGGAAAGTACTTGCTTGGCTGGGATGATACATGTGAGTCAGGCCACGTGGGAAGCTTTGGGCCCACCTGACCAGGCAGCTGACCCTCGCTGGTGAGTGGGCCCCCCAGCATTCAACATGTGCTGGGAAATTTCTTAGTGTTACAGTTACATGCACACAAGGTTTACAAGGAAAAGGCCTTCAGTCAAGAAGTGCGACTGCTAGGCTGATGTAAGATGCACACAAAGAGGCATTGACAAACAGTTGACCGCCCACTGATCAATGGAGACGGTGCGCTTCTCCAAAATTTAAGATGGCACGTAAGTGCAGGCACCACGGTGTTTTGGACACAGTGTACGGAACATGCCAAGCATCAACTACTTTTGCAGAGGGGAACACAACCGGGCTTCAACAGAAACCCCCGTTTTTTCCCCTCAAGGCAGGAAATTGCCTACCTAAATCCGTGTAGTAAGCTATCGCAGGCTTCCACTGCCCAAGTAACACTAGCAGGGCTTCACAGGAAGGAAAGATTGTGAAGGGCTATCACTTTGCGTCAGCTGAGTAGCAACAACTTTTTCAGACACCAGCTTTTGTACATTTCTTTACAATTTATTGCATTGCAGGAGTCGTACACATGGAGTGGAGGCAAAAGGAATCGGGTTTGTTCAGACGTATCTGTGGAACGGGAAGAGTGACCAACTTAATGGCATGGAGGAGGTGGAAGGCGAGCATGCCTAATTGGCTGTGTTGGAAGGCGTATAGTTGGGTCAAGTTCAGCATTGCATCTTGGATGGAGTTCAGCATTGCATATGATACTTGGCATTGAGCATACATTCTCAGCATTATAAGTGAGTTTTTTTAGCTGTTTGAAGTACCGGGGAGTGAAAGCAATTAGATATTTCAGAGCTATTTGGCACTTGCCAAACACGTTCAAATGAAAAATCAGCTGAATTAGGAATCTTAAGGTGCACTGCATGCTACCGCAACCAAAGATAGAATGAAAGTAGGCATGCTGCTCTTAAAGATCAACTCCTGCATGCTGGCATTTAGAGCAGCCAAGCATTGTATTGGTGCTGCATGCTCACAATATGGGCCCCCGGTGACCTTGCAGGACTTATATCTCACCCCTATGACCATGCCTGCTTTGGAAATTTGGATAGACTCTTTATCCATGCTTCACACATCCCATGATCGCATGCCAGTGCCTCTGCACTTGCTATTTCTCTTAACCAACTTCCGTATGGTGTGGTCTCATTACTTGTGCCAACATATGAGAGTAACCCTGCAAATGCCATAAGGTTCAATAAGTCACTTTCATTTGTGCATACCTGGTTTTCGCCTGCTTGCTTTGCTTATCAGCCTCCTTTTGGAGGAACAGCACTAAAACGTCTGTGGAGCTTAAAACTTAGATCGTTGCTGGTACTGCCAAGCAATTCTGAGCCATAGCCCTTGTCAGCAAAAGCAACACATTGAAACACTATGTCGCCACTTATATCTCCTTGTTCCCATCTATTTTCATTCTTTCTGTTCCTTTTTCCACATAATGCAGCCTTTGTGGGCTGACGTTGGGATGTGTACTGTGCATCTGCAGCCATGTGTCCTTCTGCAAATGCTGCTGATATGCCTGCTGATCTATTGTCATCAGTCTGTCTTGAGGTACATTGGCCAACCAGTCACTAGCAAAACGCTCCAAAATACCTGGCCGGCTTCCATATATTTTCTTGGTTAAAGAAACTCAAGGGAACCGGAAACTATCAAGTGCATTTCAATCATGTCAGAACCTAACAAAACCTTTATTTATCCTGACTGTTCCTATTTGTCTGATTGTTCTTTGATCAAGTTGTGCTTTTTTATGCAGTCTGCTGTTTCCTTGTTGTACAAAGCTGTCAAAATCATGCCTTTCTGATGTGGCCTAGTGTTTATGCATTGGGGATTACAAGGGGAACATAAGACGCCTACAGCCCAGTATCCTGGATGATCCGGTGCTGATACATACAAAAGATGTGACCAAGTCTTATTAAATCTGTAAAACCAAATTGCGTCTTGACTTGGGAAATCACTTGCCTCCTTGTATGTCAAGCTATGAAAAGTATATAAACAGGGAATAAACCCCTTGGAAGTTGATGTGGAGATACAATGGAATAGGAAAAGGGGATCCACTGAATTGACCCTGCTTCAAGGCTTTCCCAAACCAAGTATAATAGGTCGCCACTTTCCTTCTACGCAACTCTCACAAGGACTTCATTATTTGCTCCTCTCCTAACTTAGAAGAAGGGTTACAAGGGGTTGGCCTACAGCCCAAGGGTTACAAGGGAAAAAAGGCCTCAGTCAAGACGTTTGACTGCTAGCCTGTTCATAAATACACATGAGATCATGAAGAAAAAAAGGAAGTTTGTTGTTATCCTGGTTTAGAAAAGTATTGATATCCTGGGAATTCACATGGTGAATGGTGCCTAGACAGGACATCCTGTGGGAGATGTGGAGGTGTAGGAAAGAGAAGTTGTGCTCGAAAAGTGAGGCATACTTTTGACGGAGAGAGCAGACCTGGGGATTGGAGCATCTGAACAACACATGTTTTTCATCTTGTATGTCATCAGAATCACAGATATCACAGACCGGAGAAGTACTATTGGACCAAGTAGCCCGTTCAACTCGGAGAGCGTGTACCCGCAGCCTGAATCTGGCAGTGTTGCGAATGACATGATGGGGAAGATCCAAGTACATGTATCTAGGCATTGTATAAGGTGGGTGAATGGCATGTGCATTTCTGACAGGGAGAGCGCACCATTGATGGTAAGTCAGCCGCTTACTGTTGCTTACTCTTGGATCAGGGGCTGTGAATTGGTTCCAATAGCCCAGGTGTCTAGATCTCAGGTCCACCACAAATTGACTGAGGTTCACAGGGTCACAAGCCATAATTTGACGTTTCATCAGATCCGAGTGAGCCAAACCATCCAGCGCAGATAAGAGGTGGGACGTCCAACAAGAATCAGTCATGGAGCTAAGGCTGATGTCAGCATGGAGAACCTTTTTGAGGAGGAGACTGTTGCACTTAGTAAGCGAGTTGTAGAAGCGCATAGTGGCACGGAACCAATTGAACTGAAAAGGTTCAATGCCACATTCTCGTAAAATGCTCCAAGATGGTGTTGTGGATTTCACTCCAAGAAGATTTCGCAAAACGTTCAGGATCCACTTCTGCAACAGGTTGTCCACTTCTGCGCCCTGCCGTAAGTAAGGAGTGGCCCAAATCTGGCTAGCATACATTCCTGCTGGGATAGCATACGTTTTCAAGAGCCAAATGAGCGCATGCAGCCGATTTGTAAGGTTGTGGTCGTGAGCAAAGGTTTTGACACGATAAGTCCCCGCCATGCATGGTTTCAGAGCAGCCTCAGCAGCAGTGGAAAGGTTGAGACGTTTGTCACAGACCATACCCAGATATTTAAAAGAATCAGTGTAGGGCAGGTTTTCACCATCATACAACAGTTGAGGAAGAGTGTCAGCTCTGGAATTGAAGCAGACGACCTCAGACTTTTTTGTGTTGACCGTCAGGCATTTACTGGTTGCATACCCCTGCAACTTGTTTAACATGGCTTGCATGTGGGTGTGCTTGTTTGCAGTCAAAGCGAGGTCATCTGCATAAAGCATGTGAGAAACATGAAAATTTGGTAAGCCTGTCACCGCTCCTGTTTCCCCATTTGTGATGCAGCCAATGTCATTAACGTAGATTGAGAATAGGAGTGGTGACAGTGGGCTACAGCCCAAGACTCTGGCTGATCTGCTGGTGAAACATTCTCATCCAGCATCAAAGATTGAAACCAAATGTGACGAAAAAAATTGAAAACCTGTACGAGTTTTGAGGAGTCTGTATGAGGCTAGCAGTCAGTCGGTTTGACTGGAGGCCTTTTTTGCTTGCTTGTATGAGTCTTGATTCTGGAAAGCATTGACCTCGAAATCAGTCAAAATGTGAAAGCTCGCCAAGAAAGGAATAAATTCAGTGTTTGGAAGCTGGGCAAAAGTATGTAATGGTTTAAAAAGATCAATGAACAGGTCCTTGTATTTTCTGCGCAGCTCACACAACTCACAGCAATTGCAGTAGAAAAGAACATGTTTCTCGTCCTGGACTTCAGCACATCCACATTTATCACAAATATTTGAACCACCCAACCATTTACAGGACTCGACCTTCAAGCAGTGGGCACGAAGCCTAAACCTACTCACATTCCTCATGACTCCTTTATCCATATCCTTAAATAAATATGATGGGATACAGAAGGGTGTGCGTGCTGTTTGATTTAAAGGTTTTCCACACCAACGATGGTAAGTCACTGCTTTCCTGTTCACCTCTCGGGGACTTAGGGCGTCCGCTTCCCTCCAAACCTTCTGCTGTCTGTACCTCAAATCCCCTAAAAAATCCTGCATGGGAATCTTGGAAGCACTCAGCAATTTCTGTTTAAACACCTCCTCATTGTGCATGCCACTAAATGACTTCGACACATGTGCAGACCAACAGGACTCATCCATATCACCAAGGTGTAAATCTGCTAAATGTCAATAAAAGATTTGCGTCTTCACATACCTTAGAGCAATTGCAATAGAAGAGAGCATCTTTCTCATCTTGGACTTCAGCACACACGCACGCACGCACGCGCGCACACACACATGCACGCATGCACACACACACACGCACACGCGCACACACACACACACACACACACACACACACACACACACACACTTGACACAAATAATTGAACCACCCAGCCATTCACAGGATTCAACCTCCAAGGGTTTAAGCACAAAGATGGCTCCCCACCACTCGCTGGCTCAGGTGTTTACAGACCCAGTGGAGATACTACTCAACTCTTTCAACAGCAACTGCACATAACACCCACCTTCATGCTCTTAACTCACTGGAGAGGCTTCAGTTGCAACGCCTACATGAGCTGGCTGAACCACTACCCCGGTCTTGTGCAAGTGCAAGCCAAATTCCCTGTTGGCAACATCCAATTCCAGACACCCCAACACCGGTTCAATACCATACCTAACCCTGCCCAACCTTCTTAGCCCATGCAATTCATCGTCGTCTGGAACCTACATGCTAAAGAGGCACTAGATAATGCCAACAAAGACTGGCTTCAGCTTCTCAAGCGAGACATACCAGAAGCTCACTGGCTACCTCTGCAGCCCCCAAATCCTGCCATACCACTGCATACTCATCAACGCCTAGCATCAAACCACTGGAGGGAGAAAATTCAATCCCTTCCCCATACCCATACCTGCTCACACAGGTGCCCTCGGGCAAGGGCAGCGTTCCATCCTGCCACTCAAAAAAAGACATTTTTATCTGAAACCAAGAACTGGAGAGGAATCACCTTCACAGATGGCAGTGTCATTCAACACAAACTTTGAAGATGATTCTCCACCACTAGTTGGCTCAGGCGTTTACAAGCCAAGCAGAGACACTGCTCCACTCTCCTAACGCCTGCAGTTACACATAAAACACAATGGCCGTGGACCTACAAATACCATCAACAGAGCAGAACTTGCAGATATTCTTGTGGCACTCCGACAAGGGCAAAGTGACATAGCTTCTGATAGTACATCCTGCCTCTCTCAGATCTCTAAACAGACTTTTAACTGAATGCGCATGAAAACCCACCTCCATGCAGAACTCATCCGGGCCATCTCAACTGTATTGGAACACTCCCCGCACCCTGTACATTTCTATAAGGGTAAAGCCCACTCTGGTATCAAACCTCTCATCAACTTGGGTTTGACCAGGCAAAAGGCTAAGTCACTAGCATCCAAGTTAAGTTGCCATGCTATCCAAAGATTAACAACCATTATTAACGCAAGGCATGCACTCCATTTTCAGGGGACTTCTAGGGTTGGGGTTGCTGGGCGCGTGGCAGTGGAGAGCAGGAGAAGGAGAGTCCGGGCGTCCAGGAGCATGGCGGACAACCCTCCAGATCCCCATTAGCTCTGTTTCTGGCTTTCTCGTGGGCTAGCTGTGTCTAGTTTAGGTTTGAGGGCCCTTTGGTGAGACCCTTTCTAGCTTGCTAGTCAGGGAACTTTTCCTTAATGCACGCGGCCTTTTGGCTAGCATAGACTTTTCTTTTTCTTTTCCACTCTGGTATTATTGGTAATGAGGGGGCTGACGCCTGCACACTGCAGCACTCACGGACACCACGGACATTGTAGGGGTGTTCACACCCGGACCAAGTTGCTCCAATCTCATTTTTGACTTCTCAAGCAGTTTTATGGTGCAAAACTGGTTGACAAAACTGGTCTCAGAGTCTGGGATGGTACAGTGGCTGGGGAGATACAGGGAGGGGGTGTCCAGACATGGCTCGGCCCCCTCTCCAAAAAACACGTGGAGCTCAAGCTGAGCAATCGAACTTATTAAATATAAATTAAAAAGTCCGTCTGCACTTGTTTTATGAGCCCCGGTTTACCAGCTGTCAGGTTCGGAAATTTGACAGGTTTGACGATATCGCCTTCCTGACGGGCCATCAACCTCGCCGGTTTTGGGGCATGTTTGGTCTTTGTTATTGAATGAATCATTGTCTTGATTTTGAGGCAGCAACTCCACACAGCTGCAGCTACAGCAGCTGTTGCAGAGGTTTGACCAGCAGGAAGGAGCACCCTGGAGCCAGCAGCAGCCCGCACAGCCTGCCCCAACCTGTCCCAGACCTGCACTAAGACGTGAGGAAGGACACCCTGCACACAGGTTGCTGCAGCTGCGTGCTGTGGACATGCTGTGTGGGTGGCAAGGGGTCTGTCGCACACGCACGCACCCCAGCTGGCCTGCACTGTGCACTCCAGCACTCAAGAAGCATTAGAAGGGTCTATAAGGTCAAAATGCATGCATTTGGAGCTTGGGAGCACCGCTGCAGCACACCTGACACACCCCCTGCATGCACGTCACCAAAACGCCAAACACTGGACAGCTGACCATTCGCTGCTCCAAACCTTGCAGGCCCTGTGTTGTAGGGTGGCTCTGGGTACCTGTGGGGTCTGGAAAGGGTTTCAGGGGGTTGCATGTAAGGGCAAGGGAGCTGCGCATGGTGGTGTGCTCAAACAAGGGCTGTGGATCGCAAAGCACTCGGCGGGCTGTGGCAGCTGCCACTCCTCCCAGCTGTGTTCCTCTGTGACATGAAGGCATGGGCAAGTTTTTGCTCTGATAGGACCATCAACACACCTTCAGCATGCTACCAGGCCCAGCATACATTTTACCCCTGAAAAATGAGCACGTGTCCAACAGCAGGCACCCTCACACCTGCGCGTTCCCAAATTCCCACGCACAGCCCCTTCAAAACACCATGCTGGACCCCCATGCCGAATTTCATGCCAGAACAACCATCCTGGAGGCACCTTATGCACCAAAAACCCATTTTCTGTGTAAGCACTTAGGCAAACGAGCACCCTAAAATGGGGGTCACTCTGAAAGTCATCCGGTTTGGTCAAGCAGCACACCGTTGGATACCTTGTGATATAAGAATAGGTTTGCAACAAAAAGTACCAAAGAATGTTGCATGGTTGGTCAGGGATGGGTCCAAACGTGCATTTTTTGCAATTAAAAACCACAATTCTGGCAGGCATTAGCCTTGAGCAACATTGTTTCTGCCCCATATTGCTCGTGCTGCTGTATCATACTATGCTAAAAACCTGTGCTTAACTGGGAAGAGGGAAATAGCCCTCCACATCTTTAATGCCACTTTTTGTGTGAGCAAAGTGGCCAAAAATGGCAGAAAACGCACATCTCCCAGGCCAGCTTGCCCATTTGGGTGTTGTCTTCCACAAACAGCATATCTACAGAAAGGTCTCAGTAGCAGGCACCTGTCAAATTCAAAATGACAAGAATTGAACTGTATGCTGGCCAGTTATGAGGGATTGTGTGAGATGCGTCCATGATCAGACCTGATACAAGGTTGGGGGCGCTCCTGCTTACCCCCCTGGGCTGATTTCCGAAATTCCAAGTATGCAGCCCTTCATATCTACCAAATGTACACCTAATGTCAAATTTTGAACTCATTTGGTGAAAGTCGCCTCGGGGGGTGAACACCCTTACATTGCACTTCCATATGCCAGGGATCCCTTTCGTGACTTTTACTGGCTCACATTGAAGTCCTCACATGGACACAATGGTGACCCACATCACTCCCACACTGCTCCGACTCACTACCTCACTAACCTGACAGACAAGCTAAAAACACATGCACAATGGGTACAAACTTGGCTCCGCTGATACCTCTGGCTACTACTACAATATCTGGCAGAGGCTAAACTATACCATGCGGCCCACTCCCCCAAACACCACTGTCATAACCCACCCTCACAACTTGCAAACAAAGAAATCAGCAACTCTTCTTGGAAAAATCCAAATCACCCTTAAACATCATATTAATGTATTGAAATATCGCACGGGAACTGTTTGCCCTCAAAAGCATGCCTTCAGATTCAACATGACTTCTACCTCTGCACGCTGCCTATTGCATGGTGAAATGGACACCATTGATTATATTGCCCTCAGATGTCTCAACCCAACAATGAGAGGGATGCACACCCATAGACACCATTTTGGCCTTAGCTTCTGTGTTAAAGCCATCAGCAAAGGCAGATATGGCTTATCCCTTATTGGTATGGATGCCTGACGAATGAGAGACTCCTCGAACAGGACATTGTAGTCCCTGAAAACATCTCCCGAGCTATCCCTGACTGGGTTTTCCCTACTGGTACTGGCTCCTCTGCCCGGAACTAAAGCCGCTCTGATGCTGTCTTTGTGCGCTCTATCCCAGGCCGACCCTCACACATTGATCCTACTAGGATCGTTCCTCACGACAGGGACATTCATCTTGTTGAATTTAAATTCTGCCCTGTTGCCAACCCCTTTCCTACTTTAGAAGCTGCAGCTGCCCAGCATACCAACACTATAACCAGGCTCAAGACCCGCAGCTTGAGAAATCCAAATAGGAACAACAAGGTGACCTTACACATCATCTTAGTCGGTGTTGCAGGCACTATATATAATGACTACACCATCAAACCTCTTACAAACTTGGATTTAACCAGGCAAAGGGCTAAATCATTAGCATCCAAGTTAAGTTGCCATGCTATCCAAAGATTAACAACTATTATTTACACGAGGCATGCACTTCATTTTCAGGGGACTTCTGGGGGTGGGGTTGCTGGGCGTGTGGCAGTGGAGAGCAGGAGAAGGAGAGTCCGGGCGTCCAGGAGCATGGCGGACAACCCTCCAGATCCCCATTAGCTCTGTTTCTGGCTTTCTCCTAGGCTACCTATTTCACGTTTAGGTTTGAGGGCCCTTTGGTGAGATCCTTGCTAGCTCGCTAGTTAGGGAACCTTAATGCATGCGGCCTTTTGGCTAGCGTAGACTTTCCTTTTCTTTTCTTGCTTTCAACCTTCAAGCAGTGGGCACGAAGTTGAAAGCTACCCACATTCCTCATTACTTGAAAGAAAGACAGAAAGACAGCGCTTGCCAAGTCTGGACGCGTGCATTAAGGATAGGTCACCTGTCCTGAAAGGCGGGGCCCCACCACACAGACCAAGATTACTGTCATTACTTGTTTGTCCGAATCCTTGAATAGATGTGGTGGGATGCAAAGGGCGTGTGTGTCGTTTGATTCAATGGTTTTACATACCAATGATGGAAAGTCACTACTTCCTTGTTCATCTCTCAGGGACTGAGGTCATCCGCTTCCCTTTAAACCTTCTGCTGTCTGTACTTTAAGTCTCCTATAAACTACTGCTGGGAATCTTGGAAGCACTTAGCAATTTTTGTTTGAACATATCCTCATTGCATGCCACTGAATGCCGCAGACAAATGTGCAGACCAACACGAGTCGTCCCTATCAGCAAAGTGTTAATCCATTTTGAGCACTTGACGTGATGTCTCACTGTTTGCAGCAAGCATTGTTAAAAAACTTGACAGTAGCCCTAAACAAAAAAAAACTGCAAAGGATCTTGACCACACTCTCTCAATACTGGCCAGTTTGTGGCAGTGCTCTTCACATCTAAAACACCTCAAGGAGCATAAGTGCCTTTCCTGCATTCCAGCCAGATTGCCATACACCTTAGAAAGCCAAAGCAAAGTGTGTGGCCTATTCCTCAAATCATGCTCATGCACAAACTTCTTTATCCTTTGTTGGGCAGCCATTCAAGGCTGCACAGCATGCTCCTCAGGCACCTTCAAATTCATGTGCTTATTATGCTTAATCGACAAGCATACCGAGGTATTTTAAGTGGTCTTTTGGGGGAAGAGCCACATTTCCATACATGAGGTAGGCAGGGAGGAGCATGACCTACCATTCAAATGCATGACCTCCGACTTTGATGTCTCGACAGTCATTTCTCACTGCATAAGCCCATATACTATTTAACTTGACTTTTTGCATTTTACCTGGGTCATTAATGATTCATGGTAATCTGCATAGCATGTACGAAACGCCACACCCCATCCCCTGTCATAGTACCTCTTATCCCTTCATTGATATCTCTACCCATGTCATTGGTGTCTATAGAAAAAGGACGAAGGGATAAAGGACAACTATGTTCAACTCCATTAGTTGGATGCACGCGCGCCCTTTTTCCCCCTCCAACCAGATTATGGTCATCATGCTACATTTCCTTAATTCCACGGAGAAGTGGTAAACGCATCATGCCATGATGGCAATGCGTTGCAAATGGTCCCAAAGAAAAGAAAAGGAACTTCATTTCTTGAAGAAATGAAAAGGAAAGAAAAGCCTACATAAGCCAGGTCCAGTTGTGTGCATGAAGGAAAAGTCCCCTAACCAGCAAGCTCGGCCTTACCGAGGAGGCTCACAGGCTCAGCCTGAACTAAGCTAGGAGCCAACAAGAAACCAAGAATGAGGGTCTGGCAGATTGCCAGCCATGCGCCTGCGGGCGTGGACTCTCCTGCTCCAGCTCTTCACTGACTCTCCCCCAGTGACTCCCCTACCAAAAGAACCCTACAAGTATAACATATTGAATATGTGCCTGGTGTATATTTTTTGTCAAGGATTGGAGCGCATGTCAATGTAGAGGCTAATCTTTTTGCATTATGTCTGGTAAGGCCCAAAAGAAATAAAAGAAAAAATCTACACAGGCAGTGAAAACACTCCCCACATCAATTAAGTAAAAGAGGATACCTAGGGCCGAGGCACCGTGTATCCCCTTCACCAAGAGAAACAAAAGAGAAGTCAATGGGGATCAGGAGGGTTACTAGCAGTAGCCCGTGCCTGATCTTGGTGACGAGGGTTGAGAGGAGTCTTCTCAAGAGCGCGTCTGGTGCAAACATGTTTGTAAGCGGGTCGAGATGAGTTGCTCTCCCTTGGATAGGACGCATAAAGACAGCATCAGGACAGCTTTGGTTTCAGGCAGAGGATCCAGTACCATTATTACCTTTGGAGGGGGATAGCCCAGTCAGGAATATCTCTAGAATATCTTAGGGACTGAACGGTCCCAAAGTTGAAGCCAAGGCACTGTGTCATAGATTGAGAAAAGCCAATGAAGGCAGCATGCAGTCTAGGTGATTGCTGCACTTTGAGCTTTTTTGCAGCATGGTTTAAGTGTCTTGAAATGAAGCGGGGATGCAGTGTGGCTCTTACCAGGATAAAAACCAAATTGGGTGTCAGCGACCTTTTTCTCTGAACGCACCAATCAGTCACCAAGTCTTTAAGCACATTGGCATAAACAAAATACATCACCCCACTAGCAGCAGTCACCCTGTAGCTCCCAGGATTTGACACAGTTCCTTTCTTATGAAGGGGGCTCAATCTTGCTGCTTTCCAACATGCAGGAACCCTAGCGTCACTAAAATAATCCATAAACGTACGTGCAATCAGAAGCACCAGAATGTACGTAATCCATCTTATGACCACGCTCAATGGAAAGACATACTCAAGGAAGGGGATAGGAAGACCATCAAAACCAGGTGAAGCAAACACACTCGCCTCCTTGAAGTGGGATCCGACCATTCCTTCCAAAATTTCAGTGCAGGGAATTCCAAACAGTCGGGTTCAGGGACTCACCCAGATTCAGCGCCTGCCTCAAGAGCACCTCAGGGGGCCCGTGGTTCCTACCTAGAGGCACAGCCATATCTGTTGCTGACAAGCGAGTTTCTCCTGGAGTTATAGCCGTATATTCCCGCCTATCCTGTTGTGGCACTGTTGGTTGTGCTTAAATAAGACTGAGCAGATGTTGGTTCAATACCATTGTTGGAATTGGAGTGATGTGTGAGGTCTGCCTCTTAAGTAATATGGCATAAATCTGAGGATACTTATTGAACAACCTATCCAGAAAAAGAGCACACTGCTGCCTCTTATGACAGTGCTTGCACAATTCAACTTGCACATCCCCGCCTCGAAAGTTGGCATGCATACTTTGCTTCACCACGCTTCACTGCCTCAATAAACATTTTGCGCTTCAACCTACATTGTTGTATACACTCCCATTTGAATATGGTGTGCTCTCTTCTAGGCTAGCTGTAGCTAGTGTAGTTTTGAGGGATCTCTGATGAGGCCCTTGCTAGCTTGCTAGTTAAGATACCTTTCCTTAATGCAAGGGGCCTGTGGTCTGCGTAGACTGTTCTCTTCTTTTCTTTGTTCACCAAACCATACTGGGCTCAAAGGTCTTTCCTGCTTCCTAGCACGCACAAAGGCACACTTATCCAAGGAAGTCATGCCAACAGCCCGATCACTTGCAGCTTGAACGATAAGCAAACGCATGCAAAAAGCAATTTGATCAGAATCACCAGCTGACTCTGCTTCAAACTGATTCAAAAGTTCTACATTGCTTACCAAATGCTCTCTAAACTTTCTTCAAGAGCCTTCTCGTGGTTCCAACGCAAATAAGTTTATCATCACACAGCCCTGCTTTACACACATTGTTGCCCTCAGTTTCCGAATCCCTGCTTCCTTTACTGCCACCCACTTTGAAGACCATGCTTAAACCACGATGATCTGACGGGCAGAACAACATGACTGGTTACTTCTCTCCAGGTGCCATTTGGCTATTAGAATCCGTATCAAAGTCTCACTCTTGGACTCAAGCATGCAACTTAAAAAGCTGTACAGTTTCTCTAAACCGATAAAGTTGTAGAGGCTTGTGCCCCACATTCTCTAAGCACAGCCATTGAATGTCACTTTGTTTCACTCCAATGGGTGCAATGATTTAAATGGAAGTTGACCTTCAGCCACAATGTTTGGCTGATCAGCTTGCGGTTGGTTTTTCAGTCATACAGAAATGAATCCGTAAGTTTGGACAAATAATGAAAATACTTGTATTTTGAAGGAAACGAAAATCTGTACCCCAACAATAGGTTTTCATGCACAGCTGCCATTTTTGTAATTGGATCTTGAATTCCGCGTCTCCAAGACAAAGTTCGTGAAGGCAAGGAGTAGCCCAAATTTGGCAGGCACACATGCCACCAGGGATGCCACACACCTTTGACAGCCAAAGCAGAGCGTGCGGTCTGTCATTTGTAGGAACAAAATCTCTTTTCCTAGTTAGGGCTGCCATGGGTGCCTGCACAGCATGTACCTCTGCAGCCCTTTCATTCAAGTGCTTATCAGGGAGCATAAAAAGAAAAAAACAAGCAGAAATAGATAGATAGATAGATAGATAGATAGATAGATAGAGAGCTCCTTGCATAATTGACCATCCACTCCCTCTGGGCCGAATCTCCGAGTTCCAAGTTTGCAGACCTCCATCTTCATGTAAAAACTGCCTCGTGTTCAGTCAGGGCAGCCTATAGTCATGAGGGAGTTTGTTGTTGATCTGAGAAAAAGGCTGCGAGGTGTGTGGAATGCTGATGCCTTGGCTGAACATGGTGACCACACGAACAAATTAGCCAAATATCATCACTGGATGGCACTTCCTTTGAGACCCTTGTCTGTTCATGGTGCGCCCTTTTCTGTCCCCAGGTATTTGCATCTTGATTTGGGCAAGCGCACGCTAAAAAACATAGCACGTTTTTGCTTACATGCTGATACTTTAAGAGTTGAGACATCACTTTGGCAGGAGCACACATCAACTTGTGATAGATGTGAACAAGGACTCCAAGATGAAAAGCATGCAATGTTCCTTTGTTCTTGCGCTTCTGTGTGTTCTCTTCGAAGGGCTTATGCACAGTTATTTTCTGACTTCCCCTCGTCTTATAGAATTTTTCTGGACGATTCAGGCACTTTCTACTATTCTCAAGCTAGCTCTGAGGATGCTATTCATTTCTTGCAGAAGCAAACTAACGAGACTTATCGTTTTCTTTCTGATCTCATGGATATTTTGTGTGCTGTTGGAACAGTTAAGCAGACCGAGCAGCCAAACTACCTGGCTGAAGGTCAAATCCCATTGTAACTCATTGTAACTAAAAAAAAACTGCCTCCTAGTTTTTGACTCATTGGGTCAAGTCTGGGAGTAAACACCACTAGTCCGATCATTACATGTTTCTTTCACAATCCTCTTGATGCTCCTTTGCGTACATATGAACTTCCTTCTTTCAGAAATGCCTTTTTTATGATCTCCTTTCTCACGCGTTATCCTAGCAGTTATGCAGTTTGACTAATGGCTTCTCTCATAAACCCTGTCTTCATGATACAAGCCTTTCAGAATCAACGCGAGAGCGGAAGGCGTGCTGCTGCACTGAAGATGATCCCACAACTTAGTCCTTTGGACAGTCATTGGCTTGACTAAAGTCTATGAAGGCAGTGCGCTGTTGGGAACTGTTTCATGCACCGGAAGTGCCAAACATGTTCGGCATTCCAATGGCAGCTATGTAACCCTATCCTATCCTATCAATGGCGACTATGCCACGATGGAAAGGCTGAAGGAAGCTAGAATCTAGGAAAAGGAGCAAATTAGGGGGATTTATAACAAGCCTTGCGCTTCCTTTTTGGATGCTTGCACTACGTCTGCTGATTCGATATACCCAAACTAGTAGTGTGCATGAATGATAATCGATACACGAAGCCTTTCCCTTCCTTGAGGGGTGAACCGTCCAGAGCACCATTCCCAAGCCTGAAATTGTCCCTCAAACTTGCAACCAAATCCACTGTTATGCTATTTAGACCTCAACAGAAACCACCAACACTGGATATGCCATCCAATTTAGCAATCTAAGTAACTTGGAGATTGAGGGGGGGGGGGGCTTTTGAACAGGCTGCCTACAGGAGGGCGAGGCACACACCTGGACGGACGGCTGACACCCCGCCGGTGGGACACTATTAATGCCAGCACGGACTCAACATTTGAATCTTTCCTTCATGCCGCATATGCGTGCTGAATGGTATCCAGTGCCCAGCACAGACTTTTACTTGTTAATATAGAACATAGACATCAGCACTCAAATGGAAGTAAGAATCAAATCCAATTGAGAGTTCTAAAACTAAGAAAGCCTTCTGGACATGCAATCAAAGTTGTTGCAGACTGCGTCCATGGAATACCATTTGCAGTGGCAAAAACTAAAGAGTTGCACAACAACACCGGTACACCAAAGGCAGGCGTTGCAGACAAGAAAAGACGGCCTTCATCTGCCATGCATTTATATTACAGGTGTTCAGACAAAAAACAACGGAAAGGTAGCCTGGCACGGCCTGTGGAAGCCTTCTAGTTGTAAACCATGTACCTGCGTGTGCAGAGGGTAGATATCTGTTGATGCATCCTCCCAAAAAAGACAAGAAAAGTAGGTATGCATCTTCTAATGAATGCACATTAAAAGAGAAGCTGAATGGCAGTCCCAGCAAAAGCATGCTACGCATGACTCGCTCTGCCTTTTACTCGGGCAAGGCAGCATGTGCATAAGTAAGGTAGCTGATCCTGAACATGAAATGGGCACCTAGATTTAAAAGCATGAAGTCCAACATGATACGTCTTGCGTAAGAATCATTGCAAGCGAAATGCATCTTGCTTTGTGGAACATGTAATCGTTTTATCAGGCATGGATGGTTGGGAGCATGTGAAGCATGCTGTACAGGATATTATCTGGTCAACAACGACACAAAACACATCATTCTGGTTATGCAGTTGCATCATTGAAAGAAGCACATGGTGGATGACATGTGTGCTGGCACATTTTTGCTTGCACAGCGCCTGTCTGATGCAACCTTGTGCGCTTCAATGCAGGAACCTGACCCTGGTGCAAACGCAATCTCCTTTTGACTCACTTGGGCGTGGCACTGAATTTAGAGTAGGCCTTGATGACCTTGTTTACTGCCTCTAAAAAGTCCTTCTCAGTCACCTGCAGGCACATGGGGCAGAGATGAAAGATGAAAAAAAAGTCATTCTGCCACTCAGGGCACACGGGGCAGAGGAACTTAGCGCTTGCCTTCCCTGCAAGTCCACCTGTCAAATCCAAGTGTTATCGGAAGATGGCTCGCAAGCCAAGGCAGCAAATGGCACTCCATTTACTTTCACAAGTAGGGGTAGCAGATGGCACAAGATGGCACTGTGTTGACTTATAGAAGTGAAGGCAGCAGATGGCACTGCATTTACTTTCACAAGTAGGGGCAGCATATGGCACTGCATGTACTTTCACAAGTAGGGGCAGCAGATGGCAAAAGATGGCACTGCATCAACTTTTAGAAGAGGAGGCAGCAGATGGTACTGCATGTACTTTCACAAGTAGGGGCAGCGGATAGCACAAGATGGCACCGCGTTGAATTTAGAAGTGGAGGCAGCAGATGGCACTGCATTCTGCTATACAAGTAGAGGTAGACCTAATGGCACTGGATCCATGTCACAAATAGGGGCAGCAGATGGCTCTGCATCCACCTTTGCACAAGTGAAGCCATTATAGGTTGCACTGCATCTAATCTTCGCTTGTCCAAAGGAAGATAGCAAACGTGCATCCAAAACAAAACACGACTCAAGCCAGGAAACCACGGCAAGGACAAGCACTGAAGGAGTGTTTTGCTGAGGTGACTTGCTTCAAGCACCATCCGTCACAGCCCCAGCCCCGACCAGAAGCATCGATTATCATTGCTTCAGCATCAATCATTGTGACTTCACCGTCGTAACCGATGCCGCATTTACAAATGCCTCAACTATGGTTGCTTCAGTGTCATTTAGTACTGCTCCGTCTATGCCATAACAATACATGGATTCTTATTCATTGCTTCACCTATGCCATAACAAGGCATGGATTCTTTTTCATTGCTCCATCTATGCCATAACAAAGCATGGATTGCTTCATCTATGCCATAACAAAGCATTGATTCTTATTGTTTTGTTAACGCCATGGATGCAGCACCAATCACTATTGCTCCATCGATGCAATGGATACCCCCTCCATACATGGGTAGGGGGTCCCCCTACCCCCTCCCCCCTCCCCCGCCTCCCTTCCCCCCCCCTTTCACACAGTAAAAGCACTCACCGTTTTGCGGCGAGCTCGGATGGCGAACATGCCAGCCTCTGTGCATACACTGCGCAAATCCGCGCCTGTCGCGTTTGGACACAACCTGGCCAGCAGCTCAAAGCGAATGTCTCGCTCACAGCTCATAGGGCGCGTGTGGATCTGCACACAGGGAGAACAATTGCCATGAGCTCATCCCTCTGAAACAAGCACATGTTATCTGCAGTGCTCATAACTCCTCAGCAGGGAGAGCTGTCAGGGCTGCGTGCAAAAGCAGACCTGTTCCCCTGTTTGCAACGTGAAGACCCTGCATACCTAGTGCAGGTGGACAGTCAAACAATTATTTCGCGCAGCGATGGGCAAGCTCCGCACATCAGCACACTCCATGTCTCTGGTCTAATGGAACCTCGCCATTAAAAGCTCTTTCGCATGTCCAAACAGCAAACTGTTTTTCTACTTGTCACCATAGATTCTGAACCATGGCCAATTGATTGAGTCCTGGGGAAAACACCCTCGCATGCATCTCTCTCCTGAGTCTGGGCAGCCGACAATGCTGCATCAAATGCAACGTGTAAATAACCTCTGCGACCGAAGATGGTACGGGCCTGGCAACTTTTCAATGGAGAGGCACCCCTGCTCAGAGTTATTCCACTGAAGCAAATCAGCGCAATGCAAGTGTCTAATCAATTAATGCCCCTTGCTCTGCACTCTCACCTGGAAGATTTGAGTCCTGGATGCTAAGTCAGGCAGGCCAAATTCAACCTTGCGATCTAATCGGCCTGGCCGCATGAGCGCAGGGTCTAGGGTGTCTGGTCTGTTTGTTGCCATCAATACCTGGGGCAACAGGCATGGGAAAAAGCGTACTTATGCATGCGTACTTGCAGAACGCATGTACTTGCAGAACGCATGCCAGGATGCTCCAAAGAAGAAGAGAAGCGCGCTTTGCTTCTGAAGTGTGAGCGCATTTAAGACCCTAAAGCCAGAAAATCTAGCAAGTCAGATGCGTTTAATCAAAGGGCACAGAGTGTACATCACCAGGCGCCAGTGCAGATTCGTGTAAAGTGCACAGCAGACACAAAGCGTTTGTACTCCTGCTATCTGGGTCTCAAAGCCACATCTCTCAAAGACAAGTACAGCAATTTGTAGCCTACCACGAATCACAGTCTACTCACGCCATCCTGCAGAAAGCTCGCTTCTAATCATATCCCTTAACACCACCGATCACAGATTTTCACATCTCAAGGTCCCCACTCCATACCTTGACATTGCCTCGAGCATCAAAGCCATCTAGCTGGTTCACAATTTCAAGCATAGTGCGTTGCACCTCGTTGTCACCACCTGCTCCATCATCGAATCGTGCACCACCGATGGCATCCACCTCATCAAAGAAGACCACGCATGCCTGCGTGATGATGCAAGAAGTATGTGTGTATGTGTGCGTATGTGTGTGTATGTGTGTGTGTGTGCACGCGCGCATGCTCGCGCGCGTGCTTGTATGCGCACGTGTGCATGCACTCATTTGGGGTTTGGCACATAAATATTGGGTTGACTTGTCAGCAAAGTTTACCTATTGTAATTCTGGTTTGCCTGGCATCAATTATCCTTCCGAAGTTCAGCTTGTCTGTCTGTGCCTCAAAGCACATGTGTAAGGAAATCTTGCTTGCAGAGAAGAATGCCTGCATGAAGATGGAGACCAACCTGTACCAATGTTCCTTTGCTTGGGCTTTCAAAATCCCTAATTTAATATCAAACCAAAATACGCCTGTTCCTAGAAGCTTAATTTTGTATCTCTTACCGACACACCTCAGGCCTGCTGGGAGACCGTTGGCTTTTCACATTCCCATACCAGTCATCAAGAATCATAGGATTGTCAACACACAAGAATGAAGTCATGTTGCCCATTGTTGCCAACGTTTGTCGGCCTTTCACCGCCTGTTAACCAATCTACCTAGCTATCCAGTCCATACCGACCACACTTGCTAGCATATATCCATGTGCCAATGGCTGCCGGGTAAATGAAACAATGCATAGAATCCCTTATGCTCGTGGATGTCCGTGCGCATGCTGCAAGGTGTTGCTCTTTCATCCTGTTGCCCTGAAAGCCCTTAAGGTACTTCATCACACTGAACTTGCGCTCATCTCCACAGATCCAGGCACCATCAGTAGCTTTGGCCGCGCCAACTTCACGAATTCAGGGTACCACAGATTGGCACCAAGAGGCATGCCTCCTCTAGAATGCGTCTGCCTTGGCTGTGGCTAGCGCTTTTGCACTTCTTCACGCCACATACTCATTGCTGGCATCAAGACCACCACCTTTCAGCCAATGATTTTGCAAGGGAAAGTTTGGGGGCTCGTAAACCAGTCTGCTTGGAGCTCGTAGGTGATACCACGTGGAGTTCACCTTACAACCACCATCACTCTGCCCCCCTTTTTTATCTTTTCCTGCTTCCTCATTGCTCACTGAAATGTTTGTACATTGGGTTACTGAACTTGAAATTGTAAGGGAGTCAAGGCATTCCAACTTACTTCAACCCCTTTTCACCTAAGCCTCTCCAAAAGCCAACTTAATACCTTTACTGCAAAGAAATACTGTGTTGTACCAAACAAGCAAATCAAGTGCCATCATCTTCCATCACCTACAAAGCAAGCCTTCCCTCTGCTGTGCTTGATGGCAAGATTAAACGCTCAGCTAATCTCAGCTATGTACGCGGAATGGGCAGGCAAAATTGGCATGGATCATCGTCTGTGCACATGGCATCATTTTAACAAAATTTCAACCTATTTATAGCGCGCCACCTCCAACTATCCTTCCTGCATCACTCATGCACAAGTTTTTTGTGCAAGTTACCATCTTCTAGGGCTGCGCTGTCTCAAACAGCTCCTGCACCCGGCGTATACACAAACACATGCATGCACTGAATTTCATGCAAAAGCAACCCTCACCTTTTTGGACCGTGCCATCTCGAACAGCTCCCGCACCATGCGTGCACCCTCTCCCACGTATTTCTGCACGAGCTCACTGCCAATGACACGAATGAAGCAGGCATCTGTGCGGTTGGCCACCGCACGGGCAAGCAGGGTCTTGCCAGTTCCAGGCGGGCCATACAGCAGCACACCCTGCACAGCGATGATGAGTGTGAGTGGCTTTTCATGCTATGTATGGTGCTGCCATGTGCGACAAGCGAGGGTTGGAAGCTTTTGTGCAGAGCAGAGCTGTGCAAACGGATGCGTGAGCGTGCCCTCCGAGGCTCAAGCACCTAGGAGAAATGTAACCTTTGCACCTTTGCAACAAACCAGGTTCCCAAGCATTGCAGGCCGTCAGCCCTTTCAAGACCCTTTGTGTGGGAATAGCAAGTCCGAATCCAGATTTTTCCAGAGCTTGTGCACTTTGCACTCTCCTTAAGGAATCCTGCTGATCAGCAAGACCTTCAGACTTGATGAGGCCAGAACGACGAGCATTATGAACACAACCAAATTAGAAGGACAACTCCCTGCTTAACACAAAAAAACACTCGCATTAGTCCATGCTCAACCAAACGTAGCGCTTGGATTGAAAGTTATGCTTGGCACCCAGCAGCAGAGGAGCTCAGCTTCTCCACCTGGGAAGCAGCGTTCCAGTTTCCAACTAAAAGCGTTGCAAAGGCTACCATGCACCCACCGAGCTCTGTTCTATGGCTGACGAGCATGAACATACCAAACGCAGCACAAGCAGCCCCTTGCGACACAAAAACGCAGGCAGCCCCTTGCAACACACGCAACACAGGCAGCCCCTTGTGAGTAGCACGAAAACGCAGGCAGACCCTTGTAACACGAAAACGCAGGCAACCCCTTGTAACACATGCAACACAGGCAGCCCCTTGCCACGCATGCAACGGGGGCAGGTCACCCCTGTGACCTATGCAGCATAGGCAGCCCCTTGCAACCTCAACCTGGCGCAGGCAGCCCCTTGCAACCTCACCCCAGCACAGGCAGCCCCTTGCAACCTCACCCCAGCACAGGCAGCCCCTGGAAACACACAACACAGACATCCCCTTGCAATACACACAAAACAGGCAGCCCCTTGTAACATCACCCCAGCACAGGCAGCCCCTTACATCACATTGCAACACAGTCCCTCACAACATCACCCATGCATGGGTTGAGCACGCACCTTGGGTGGGTCGATGCCCAGACGCACAAACTTCTCGGGGTGCAGCATGGGCAGCTCCACGACCTCCCGCATCTTCTCGATCTGGTCCTTGCTGCCTCCAATGTCACTACAGCAATTGAAATGAATGGATGAACAAATGGGTAAAGGGGAAGAGGTTTGGATCTAATCTTCATCTGGTCCTTGCTGCCTCCAATGTCCCTGCAGCCATCAAAATGAAGCCGGGTGTGACGTTTGGCACACAAATGACAAGGGATGCAAATATCCTAGAAAGGATGCATGGGTACATGAACAATTGAATGTTTTGAATAAACGAATGAGTGAGTGGACGGACGGAGAACAAATGAAGACCAAAGCTGTTACAGTTGAAATAAGAAGGACAAGGATCGCCTTGTTTAGGAGAGTTGGAAACAGGATGGGATGCAGGGGCAAAAGTTATTGACATGTAGGTTGTAACTGCAGATTTCAGCCCAGGCTTTCAGAACAGCAACTGCAGCAAGAGTAGCATGCTGTGTGTATTGTCATGAACCCGCTGATAAAGCAAATAAATTTCACTACGTTGCATCACTGGCGCACCCCTCTCAATGGTCTTTTTTTGGCAATCTCGCACATTCGCGCAGGGGCAGAGCTAACTGCTACAATCTAATTTCTCGACGAGTATTTAATTTTAATTTTGCCTCACTTTCCCGCAGCCCCTGGAATTCTTATTTTTCGGCCGTCCCGCACTCATCCTGCACCCCTCTACACTGTTCTTACAGGTTAACAAAATAGCACTATGGTGCCCTACAATTTTTCCTGATGATGCCCCTCTGATCACAATTGCTCGTCTGGAGCAAAGACCAACCTGTAGGTGATGTCTGGCTTCTCCTCCACAGTCATCATTGTCACTGAGGGGTCTATTCGCGGGGGCAGCGGGATTTGGATCTGCAAGAGCAAGCATAGCCAGCAAGCAGTTTGGTGCAGGTGTTCTGCTCTGACACCAAAAGAGAAGGGATGAAAATGCAATGTGGGCAGAAAACATAGTCCCTGCATCAATTAAGGAAAAGAAGAAATAGGGCTGAAGCACCGTGTATTCCCTACACCGAAGGAAGAACAAAAAGAGAGGTGTAATCGGGGATCAGGGGGATCGCTTGCAGTGCCCTGTGCCTGATATCGGTAGTGAGAGTGGGTGCAAACACACATCCTAATTTGAGCTGCAAACCCTCCCAATCAGCCCTGCATGCAAGCTGGCCTCAGTAAGAGTCTGAGAGGCCTTGGCCTTGCAAGGACAGCACAACCCGTAAGCAAAAGCTTGCTCCTGTGCAAGGAACCAAAAACGAACAACTTTCAAATGCAGGAAAGACCTCGCACAGATGGTCTTAAAGCTGCAGGGCAGAGAGGACTCCAGAGAAGGATCCACAAGACACAGTGTGGTGCTTAGCTTCAGGAACAGAAGAGGTATGCATCAATCTTCATTCTGTTTTGCCCATACTATGGTCCATAGCAGGAACTGAAGTTGGCTCCAAGTGTGTGTCTCTGAAACCCACGCCCCCACGCCCCCCCGAGCAGACACAGACAACGTGCTGGTTCTCAGTGCAATTCACTCCTCCTTACATGTCCTCCTCAATCCCAGTGGAGGATACCTCCAGAATCAGAAACAGCCAACATGCTAAAAAGAGTAAGCAGACCAGGCCCGCACCTGTGTGCGCACAACACACCTACAACACACCTCGTACTCCGTGCAGTCAACCAGTGCGCGCGCATAACACCCATCACTTTCTGTGGTCCACTTCCGCACGCACAGCACACCTGGTGCTTTGAACAATTGGCCCGTGCGAGCACAACTCACCTGGTACTTTGTGCGGTCCACACCAACACGCATGCCCTCCTCAATGTCGGTGGGGGCTACCTTGTCGCCCAGCCCCACCACAAACTTGGCAATCTGCTTCACGTTGATGACATACTTTGCCTCATCTGTGTTGGGGTTGATGATCTTGGTGCAGCGGGCCACCTGTACGCAGGTGCATGTGTGTGTCAGTGTCTGTGTGTGTGTGTGTCTGTGTCAGAGTGTGTGTGTTAGTGTGTGTTGGTGTGTGTTAGTGTGTGTCAGTGTGTGTGCGTGTGTGTGTGCGCGCGCGTGTAAGAGCGTGTGTTTTTGGGGGTGCATGCATGTGTGTGTGCACGTGTGTGTGAGGGGAGCGGGGGGTGAATGTTTGTGTGTGTGTGTGTGTGTGTATGTTGTGTGTGTTGTGCGTGCGCACGCATGCACGCATGCAAGAATGTAAATTAACATCTAAAAGCATGCGCTGCGTGTGCCTCCTTGTGTATATGTGTGCGCTTGTGTGTGTATGTGTGTGTGTGTGTGCGCGCGCGCGCGCGTGTGTGTATATGTGTGCATTTGTGCGTGGGTTTGGGTGACCTCAGGGAAACCTGGCAGCACATCTTTTTTACACATTCGTTACACTGAGGCTTAAGATTCATGCATGGGTTCAACCATTCCTTTCTTCACTCATGCGCATTGCCAAAACTTGGGATCCTCTCCAGAAGCGGCAGGTTCGCACGCATGAGCACTGATGCAACAAAAAGGGCCTGCTACTGTGAGTTGAGCATATATTGTTTCTCCACACTAACTTTCATGCCTTGTACTTGGCACCTGATAAGTGGCATGCCTGCCTTAGGACATGCCTGCTTCACACTGACCCCAAAAGGCAAACGGAGTGTTGCATAAGATTCGGGGGCACCGCTAGTTGCTGCTGCTTGCTTCTCTCTTCCACAACTGTATGATCAATTGGACAAGTACTTGCCATGCCATACATGCACATATTCTTGCATGCATGCAGTGCTGTGTAGCACATCGTGCACACCCATTGCGTAGGCACTCCTCATGGGAAGCAACCAGGCAGCGTGCACTTATGCTCGACTCATGAGTGTGCACATGCATATGAATATGCTCTAGTATGCACCCTTGTTGCATGAATGGACGCATGCTTGTGCAGAAGACCCAGGGGCAGACATCCTTCTGTGTGTGTGTTTGTGTGTGTGTGTGTGTGTGTGTGTGTGTGTGTGTGTGTGTGTGTGTGTGTGTGTGTGCGTGCGCGCGCGCGCACGCGCAAGTGAACGACTTGGTTTCAAACCTTGCACCAGCATCTGGGCAGCATGTTATGGGTGACGAGAGCTCTCAACCATGCTCTTCATCATTGCCTGCTTGCAACAGGCGCATGGGAGCACCCAACCCTCAGGTTGGAGCAGCTGTAAGTCCTTGTCCAACTCTTGGGAGTTCAACTCTTGCAGCACTGGTACAGGGCTGGTGGCTTTCATGCGTGAGTTCAACAAGAAGCAAAACCCATGCACCTTCACCAGTATGTAGGAGCAGCTCCCTTCCCACCCCTGCTTTAGCAAGTTTCACAACAACCTGTTGAACAAATGTTGTTTCCTGCTCTGCACTGAAGCTCCAGATCAAGCACCTCCTTACCTGCAGGGGCTGCTCCTCCTGCATCATCTGCTTGTCACTGACCAGGTCCCATCTGCTGGGGGGTGCCAGGCCAGTGTCACTTTCCTTCACCCCACACACATCGTTCACGCGTTTCAGGATGTCCTTCAGGTCCTGCTCCGCGCGCTTGATGGGGGCTGTGTATGGTCCGGAGCCGTAATTCTTCAAGAACGCGATGTCCAAGGCATCCAATGCCTGGATGGGCTCATCCTTGTCCGCGACATCGGACTCGTCCTTTCCCTTCTTTTCAGCCGGCATGTTGGAATAAAGCAAATTGGTATTTGGTTGTGTTTTTGTAATAAGCAATTGAGCCTATGGGGCGTCTAGATCGCAAAAGTTAATTGCTCCTCCCAATTGCTGCCATGCAACACAGGTGTTTATCTACTCACAACCTGGGAAAATTTATGGGGCACGAATGCCCCTGCCTGTCTGTGGAGGGAAGAGCTGACCCTTCCACTTCTCTCAAAATTAACAATTGTGGCAATTGCATGCTTTGTCATCCACCTGGTTGGGAGGGGGGACACTGCTCCGTTGGTTGTAAAAATTTGGTTGTACATGTGCACCCAGTCAAATGTTGGATCCCTTGAGTTCCACGGCCTGCTCCTTTTAGCGAAACCCGCCAAAACTTTCTTTCCCTACTTGAAATCAGAGAGTTTTATCTGAGGCCTGAAACTGACTGCTTTATGCCGTAGCAATCCTCCCTGCATAGGTGTTCCCAAACCTGCAGCACAAGCTTTTATGGTAAGCTCCTCTGGCGGTGCCAGAGGTTTCTGTAGCACATGTGAACTTGTGTTGTACAAGAATCTGAGAGCAGCAGTGGAGCGCGGCCCTGCTTTTCACGACCAAATCTCCAGTCTGGAACACTTATTGCGCCAAGCTGGAAGGTTAGGTTATTTAAAAGTTGAGAAGAAAATCAGCAATGCCTTGAAAAACATGCCCTGTATGTATTTTCACCTAAGAAGCGCCATCTCACAATATATTAAGATATGTATTGCACAGGCACCCTCTCTAACCAAAAACATGCAGTTCACTTCACATGGTCTACTAAACCATAATGTCCCCTCCCAGGCTGTCATCAATTAGACAGCGCACTCCACATGCTCTCAGGCTGCCAAAATCTTATCATCTCCAGCATGATCAATGTTTCTGGAAGAATGATCATCAAAACTCTTGGCAAAAGCCCTTGGGGAGCAGGCTTGGTTCACACAGACATAGGAAGTGATGATAGGCTGGCGCAGCACAACCTCCAAACCCCTACACATGCATCAAACAGAGTTAAATTTCCTTACCTTCTCCTGCGCAATGTCCCAAGAGATCTATACTCACATCAAGCTGTTCTGATGCTGTACTGGATATCCCCTACCATGCCAAAACAACTTCTTCTTCTTCTTCTTCTTCTTCTTCTTCTTCTCCTCCTTACTCTTATTCCTCCTGCTCACCCTATATGTTCCACAACAGGCACGACACCCCATAGGGGACCAGCACAGCTATCTGCATTCGACATGTCTTTATAGCCCCATCAACTGAATGCAAACCAGCGGCACATACTCTTGATAAAAGTCAAGTTCTGTGAAGACAAAGGCCTGGGCAACAGTGGGAAGCAGCACAGCGGCAGCATGCCAAACTATGCAAGAATATCACTGGGAAAGCTATGACGCTGCATAACACTCTTCTGGCTGTTGGTGGGACCTATTGTTATAAATTAAAAAATGAGGCCTCAACCATCAACATGCTAGCAAGCTTGCACATAACTCCATGCACATTCTGTAAAGTGCGCTCCGAAACTTATTACCAGGGATGTTCAATTCAATGGTTTGATACATGATGCAATAAAATGGGTGGAATGGTCAGAAATGGGGTGCTGGTCCAGAGGTTAGGCCAGCAAGTCTCAAGGGAGCTTCTAGCCGTCCTTTTAGCTCTTGCCCATTTTTCCTGCCCGTCAGGAAATTCACGCTACAGCACAAACAGAAAGGAAGGGTGCTTAGTGATTTCATTATAACTTCAAGCAGCCTTTGAATGTCTTCCAAATGGACTACAATGCCTGTATCTCATCTTCTGAGGTGTAGAATCAACGAACGACAATACTACAATGCCACACATGCGTGCAAGATTCAAATCCGATAAAGTGCGGGGCTTGTCAAATTGATTATCCTTGCTTATTACCTCTTGGCGTCCTATTGAAAACAAGAAAATTCCTCACAACCAAATTCTGGAGCTAAGTGCTTCTAGCAACCCTCCAGGTCCCTTAGATCTGGGGCCCACTAGCCCCTTCAAGAAGTTATGTTCCTAAAAAGAAAAAGAAAAAAACTACATAGGCAGAGGGAACTCTCCCTACATCAATTAAGGAGAAGGAGACACATTGGCTCAGAAGAGCCGTAATTATCCTCAACCACAAAGCTACAAAGAAGAAAAGCTAATGGGGATCTGGAGGGTAACTGGAAGCACCCGGCTCCAGAACCTGGCTGTGAGAAGCATCACTTTCCATAGCACTTCTAGTGGTAACAAGCTTGTGGGCATACTGAACCGGATGGGCATGGAGTTTTTGAGCAAGTTAATGGGCCCGTTGATGGTCCAGTCCAAGTTGTTTAAATTGGTTCAAGGTATGATCAGTGTAGCAGGTCCCACCAACACCCAGAAGGATAGTGTGGAGAGTTACAACTTTAGCACTAATGAGTTTGCTGAGGTCTGTATGCTGCCGCTGTGCCGCCTCTAACTGTTGTCCAGGCCTTGTGTCTTCATAGTACTTAATTTCAATCAAGTGCACGTGCCGCTGGTTTACATGAAGTTGGTGGGGCTGTCTCACGCGGTTAGCTCGTGTTGTCCTCTGTGTTGGGTTTGTGTCTGCTGCGTAACGCATGGTGTGAGCGGGTGGAAGAAGGAGAAGAAGGAGTGGGTTTGGCTTTATAGGGAGTAATCAGTATAGCGTCAGGACGACTGGATGTGAGTCTAGATCTCTTAGGAAATTTTCTAGGAAAAAGATAAGGGGGTATAATTATGTTTGATGCATGTGCAGGGATTTGGAGGTGGTGTTGCGCCAACTTATCATCACTCCCTACGTCCATGTTAACCAAGCCTGCCCCCCAAGGGCTTTTGTTCCTACTTTATGGTGGAGGGGACTTATGGCTCCTTTGAGCCGATGTGCCTCCTTTTCGTTAATTGATGCAGGGACAGATTCCTCTGCCTACAAGTTTTTCTTTCAATTCTTTTCTGATAACCTCCACTAGCACCCCAGGGCAATGACCACACTCAACCGTAAGTCCTCACTTGTCATAAACTGTTTCTCAGATTATCACCTAAAGCATATCAATCTGTAGTTTTAACTGATTGTGATGGCGCTCTCAAAGGAGGGTTGTTGCAAAGGTGCTGGGCTGGAAATGACCATAAAAACTTGACAATTTCAGAAGGGTTACAATGAATTTTCTGAACTTCCTTGAAACTGGATATGTTTCATGTGAAAGAGGAACAACTGCAAGAACAATGCTAAAGAAAAAGAAAAGAAAAATCTACGCAAGCCAGGTCCAGCTGCGTGCATTAAGGAAAGGTCCCCTAACATGTGAAAGAGGAACAACTTCAAGAACAATGCTGCTTTGAAAAGCCAATTTGAAATGACCTCAAAACAACTGCACATGGAACTCCGGATTCCGTATTCCTTAAAACATTAGCACACTTATTTGATGAACTTTACAACGGCTGGATGATGCAGCTTCAGGGTAGCTGCTGTGTGCCCAGTTGCATGCACACCCTTCTGGGAATTCTGCACAAAACCTCATTGAGTTTGCTTCAGATTCTGCGCCTTTAATGATAATAATATCTAAGAGGCATTTGGATTTTGAGTTTCATGAATATTTCAGTGGTTGGGTGGTATGAGCATGCACAATAGAAACAGAAAATACTGCGCAACATGATAAGGCACAAAAGGGCATAGTTATCACTAAGAAGGAAAAGGATGTTGCATCTCACTTAGGAAGTGAAGTAAATGAATGGAGGTCAGGAAACTGTCTTTTTACTAAAAGTTTTACTTTCTTCTTTTACTAAGATAAAGATGCAAAGAAACTTGTGATCACCCATACCCCGAAAAAACAACGATTTATTTCCAATATTCCACCCTTATCGTTTTAAACATTAATTGCAGTATCCTGCTCATTTCTGTTAGGGCGAATAGCCCCTTCTTTCCTGCTAACTTCTTTATGTTGGCCTGCACACTTCCAGACGTCCATCACGTGGAAAGTAGATTTTCCCTACTTGTTTAAAAAAGCTGCCAATGGAGGATCCAAGTCAAGCATTACACTTCATTTATTCAGAATATGGAAATTTTTCTTTCCACTATCCTGAAGCACTATACAGGATTTTGATCCATCTGCACCCCTAAAAAATGTTCATTTTGTGGATCCCGCTGTAATCCTGCAAGCCATTCAGTAATTGTTTTTAGTATCCCGCATGTTCTTGGAGGTATACAAAGCCCCTATCTCCACTGACACTGTGAACTGGGCATTGCGTGTTGCAGGCTGCATACTGCTCCTGCATGCGTAGGCCTGTAAGGTACACATTTCTATGCACTTGTTGGAAAGCTGTTGCTCGTAAGCCCATGAAGTCCAGCCGCACGTACCAAAAATAGTTAGTTTTGGGTCTCCGCAGTCATCCTGCACCCCTCAAACACTATGTTAGCGGGGTGATATGACATTCTACGGTATTCAGAATCAGCATGCAGCAGATATGCGCACTTCCCCCCCAAAAAAGCAGCCATGCAGCTTAACAACGGAGCACCCAGGCATGCACAAGTTTCTCCTGGTCCTTCTCCCTTACTGCTTTCTGCTGCTCCTCGAGTTGCTATTGAATGATGGGTTATGGAGAACTTTTCAGCTGTCCGGATCCGCACCCAGTCCACACCCTGACAACGGGTCTTTGGTGTTTTCCTGCTCGCTCATATCCTTACAAAATATAGTATCACATGTCCGCACTTCCTGCAGCCCCAAAAATTATGTTTTGGGGTGAGCGCAGTCATCCCTTGCATTCACCAACTTTACTTGTGGGACGATCACGAACCAGTGCTGTAGGCGGAGAGATACGCTTCTTGCATCACTGAAGTAGCCCCACATTGAGAGGAGCCACATCAATTCAAATCGTCATGAGACCTCTCCAATGACAGGCCTTGCCTGGTGTTGTCTTGCACCAATTATGAAGGAGAAACTCATAGGAATATGATGGGATAGGGCTCTTTTTTTGAAGCTCAGAAACGTTTACAAAAAAAAGATTTTGTTTGAACAGCCTAAGTGCGCAATTTGCCTACCCCCTGTTAACTCTAAAAGGAGAAACATTGCGCTAGAGTCGCAGGTACCAATCGCGCAGATGCCATTGCCGCAGTTAAATCAATGCCAGGGTATGTTCAGGGTGATGACACCCCTGCAGACACAACCTTCAAGGGGGAAGTTCCCCTGTGTCAACCTTGAACGCAATCCTCTCCATGACACCACTGTCGGATTGTTTTGGTTCTCTGAGCCTGCTCTGAATCAGAGGGACCCCCATCTGATAGCTTCTAATCCACAGTAATGCAGGGATCTGATTCAGACTAATAGCCAGACCCCCCATCAGACCCCTTTTGCTCTGAATCAGACCCTCTGATCACCAGCCAGTCTAGGCTGCTCAGTTTTCTGATTCAGTCTGATTCAGACCCTAGTCAGACCCTTGCTCGTGTGATTCAGTTCTCAGGCATGGTCTGATTCAGACTAATAGCCAGACCCCCCATCAGACCCCTTTTGCTCTGAATCAGACCCTCTAACCGCTCAGCTTACCAGCTGGGTCATAAGTCCTCCCTTATATAGTCAACACAAAATGAGACGAAACATCTTCAACTGTCGCGTACACTCTTAATTAAGATTATGCAGTGCGCTTTAGAAACTCCACTAGCCTATAACAATTTCTCCGTGGGAGCCAGAAAGTGCACTTCAAACTCTTTCACTGAAAGTTTCAAGGTTCATGTTCATGTTCTTAACATTCCATCATGCCAAACATAACAACTGAGTGCAACAACATTGCCAACTGAATCCTTTTAAAAGATGTTAGCATAAGCCCTTTTGGGGCTTTGCCTCCGCGGGCGTAAACAGCTCAGGTTGTCTTGCTTTCCAGAAGCTGCACAACTCAACAAATAGGACCTCCACGCGTGTTTTCCCATACCAAAAAAGGCTCACTCTTCCTAAGAGACTGAGTCGCCCTGACACAATATTAGGTGTTCCAATGAAAAGAGTACCAAGGACCACCTCCTAGTCTCCATTGAGAACTTAAGGGGGCGCAGGGAATTCCCTTTGAGAAACAGGCAGCACTCAGTGCCAGCGTGAAGCTTTCTTTCTGTCTCTCCCCCTGCAGAGAAGAGGTAGCTTTCTCGTTCTAGACTGAATTACCTCGTTCACGGAACTTACAGAACTCTTTAAACACATGATACGTATGCCAGAATTCCATCTCATAGCGTATACGCTATGTGATGGAACTGTTGCAAGCTCTTGACTGAATTACCTCTAGCAAGTTCTTGATTGAATTACCTCGTTCACCGGACTCTTTTCACACATGATATGTATGCCAGAACTCCATGATAGCGTATACGCTATGGGATGGAATTCTGGCTAGCAACTAATGCGTGCAGTAATTCGTACAAAAGCGTATACTTTGAAGATTTTGGGCGAGTAAACATTTTGTGCAGTAATTCGTACAGATGCAGCCAGCTGCAGTATTTCGTACAATGCGTATTACACTTGGTATGTAATTGCTTTTGTGTCTGATAATCACTCCAAAATATATATTCATCCCTTAGATTTTTCTCACGAGCACACAGATTTTCGACCTTCCTGTTGCACCCATGGCTCGCCTCAGCCTGATTGCTCGCACGACTTCACAGAAAGAGGCGTTCCGTCCTCCTCGCGCTCTCTGCCGCCCGACGCTGGCAACAAATGTGAAGGTGGGTCGCATTGCAGCAGCGCTTCCAGGACCTGGTTTCAAAGTTGTGTGGTCAGACCAGACAGACACACCCCTCATCGGAGTGGGAGCGGTGGTGGTGCATCTTTCAATACCTAGTAATGCCTACCCCAACAAGGGTGGGAAACTGTGTCGGACCGCTGTACATTTTGCATCAACCACAAGGCCGCAGACCCGCAGCGCCGCGGTCTCGACTTGTCAATTCCGTTACACACCTACTTTGAATGTTCTTCCTGCATGACACTGTACAGGGCAAGCCCCAGCAGCCACGTCGCCCTCAGGCAACAAACAGCTCAGCCGAGCTTTCAACCAAGCTTGCATTGGCAGCTGCTGCCGGCTCGGCCCTAGCACTCCTGATGCCCTCACTCCCAGCGTCTGCGGACATGGAAGCAGGCAAAAGCGTGTTCAACCAGAACTGCAGTGAGTTGCGCGTGAGCTTGTATGGCACTATTTGTCCGTCGAACAGCCTTGATCAGATCTCCTCATGATTGTTCAAATGATAAAAGACACAAGGGGACGGCCTGGTAGCCTTATTTGTAAGCCAACGCATGCTTTGATCAAAACTGGCCCAAAGGATAGTTCATACTACTTTTATTCCCTGAAGCGCTTGCTTCTACCATTTAAATTGATTTTTCTGCGCTGGATACCACACAGGTCATTATTGAAGACATTTAATGATCCTAAAGCAATCTTGCAAAGATACAGACTCGGGCTTACAAATGAAACGTTAGCCAACTTTGTCATTGCAGATCTTTACGCATTATGCTCGAGTGGGCTGTTGCAGGATGCCTTTTGTTTGATATTGATCTTGCAATCAGTAGGGACTGCAGATTGATAGGTGTTGAAACGTGACCACAGGCGTAACCTGATCATGAATCCTTTAAGTTCGATAATGACTCTGTACCCAACTCCTCTTGTTGCCTTACAGCTGCGTGCCATATGGGAGGAAGAAACTCTGTCATTGCTGACAGGACTCTGGATAGAGAAGCCATTGAGAAGTACCTGAAGGGCGGATTCACAATAGAAGCGATTGAGTACCAGGTGTGAGCATGGTGGCCTGAGTAGTATGCAGCTCGCGGAGACCTTGCAATATTGTGGACAAAGCATGTTGACTGCACTTGAGTGACATTTTTCACAACGCACAAGTGACGTTTGGAGCTACACGTACTTCATTGTTTCCAGCCAATCATTCCTTCTGCGGTGTAGCGACCTTTTCTGTTGAAATGCAGGCCTGGCTGGTACAGCTCTGTACCTGTGTGCAGGACCTTAACTTTGTATGTGTGAGTAAATTAATAGTCCAACATATTCATCAAGAAGGGCACCAAATGCCAAATGGTAAAAAAAAGCATGTGGTTTTTCAATGCTGTTCATTGTTATTCAAATTACAAAAAGCAAGGCACATTCATACCCAATAATTGAGATGTTTCTGTTGAAGCCATAAGCACAGATCCAACATGAGACTCGACTGCCTGCGTCAGCATACCTCCGCCAAAAGTATTGTACATCCCTCCTTGAATTTTTGAAGGATGACTGATATTTGCCTTCTCGTGATTTGCAGGTGTCAAACGGCAAGGGCGCAATGCCAGCATGGCAAGACATTTTGGATGAAGATGAAATTAAGGACGTGGCAGAGTATGTTTATACCACTGCCAAAGCAGATGGCTGGCCCAGATAGAGTTTCCCTGTTGAAAATTGGACCTAAAAAGATTGGAAGTCCATGCTGGACACTAACCAGCTTGCATGAAGGAAAGACCCAACACTCAGGGCTGAGACTCGCAGTGAGCCCCACCGGTTCGACTTTCCTGGTACTACGTGGACCTGTGATGCAATGCTTTGTAGAATTGCTTTAAAGAATCAGTTTACCCCCTTGCATTCTTGATATTGACTATCATTACTGGCTGAGATGATGCAACCCTTGTCTTTGTTGGGATAGATGCCATAATTGCAAGCCAGCCTTCAGGACCTCCAATGTTTTACTGAAAATGGTTCTGCACTTAGACTCAGGTCCACAACCACTTGCTTCTAACTGAACGCAAGGTGACTGGAGTTTTAAACTTAGCCAGCCATGCGCTAAGAAGAACTGACCCATGCAGACAAACGTAGTCAAAAAGAGAACCCAGCCAAGAAAAGGAAAGGGTTACAAAGCTGTACCTGCCTGCGGGGGCAGCTTAGCTGAAGCGAAAAAGGTGCCTGTAACCAAACCAGTCCAATCTTAAAAGCAATGCTGGAAGCTTATTCACAGCATTGCAGGCATGCAAACACGAACTTGGCTAATCCTAAGACATCAGCCTGGTTCATGAAGTCTCTAAGACGTGCCTAAAACTCAGCCGAGAGGCTGTAGCACGGTCCCTCTCCTCCTTGCTGTGCACACAGCTGATCACAAAAGGCCTACAACTGCACTTTGGTTAGGACAAAGTTCCTGCTCTAAGACCTTGGAGAGATAGAAAAGCATACACAAAAATGGGAAAGTGAGAAGGAAAGGGCTTCTTCCCGTTTTGGAAAGGGTCACCGTACAATGTGACGTTGTAAAGGGTTACAAGGGTTACAAGGGGTTAGCCTACAGCCCGAAAATCTGGCTGATCGGCTGCTGGTGATACATTCTCATCCAGCATCAAAAATTGAAACCAGTTCAGACAAAAATTTTGAAAATCTGTGCGAGTCTTGATTTAGAAAAACATTGACCTCAAGATTAGTCACAACGTGAAAGCTCGCCAAGAAAGGAACAAAATCAGTGTTTGGAAGCTGGGCAAAAGTGTGTAACGGTTTAAAAAGATCAATGAACAGGTCCTTGTATTTTCTGCGCAGCTCACACAACTCATAGCAATTGCAGTAGAAAAGAACATGTTTCTCGTCCTGGACTTCAGCACATCCACACTTATCACAAATATTTGAACCACCCAACCATTTACAGGACTCGACCTTCAAGCAGTGGGCACGAAGCCTAAACCTACTCACATTCCTCATGACTCCTTTATCCAGATCCTTAAACAAATATGATGGGATACAGAAGGGTGTGCGTCCTGTTTGATTCAAAGGTACTCCACACCAATGATGGTAAGTCACTGCTTTTCTGTTCACCTCTCGGGGACTTAGGGCGTCTGCTTCCCTCCAAACCTTCTGCTGTCTGTCCTCAAATCCCCTAAAAAATCCTGCATGGGTATCTTGGAAGCACTCAGTAATTTCTGTTTAAACACCTCCTCATTGCGCATGCCATTAAATGACTTAGATACATGTGCAGACCAACAAGACTCATCCATATCAGCAAGGTGTAAATCTGCCTTCAGCACTTGGCATAATGTTTTACTGTTAGAATTGAGCATATTGTTGAAAAATTTAACAGTAGCCCGAAACCAATAAAACTGTAAGGGCTCTTGACCACACTCTCTCAATACTGGCCAGTTCGTGGCAGTACTCTTCACACCTAGAAAACGCCTTAGAGAGCATAGTTGCCTTTTTTGCAAATGGCTTTTGAATTCACTGCCTTCTCGTAAGTACTCTGTACCCCACACTTGGCACGCGTACATCCCAGCCGGAATGCCATACACCTTAGAGAGCCAAATCAGAGCATGCGGCCTATTCTTTAGATCATGTTCATGCACAAATTCCTTGATCCTTCGCTGGGCAGCCATGTAAGGTCGCACTGCATGCTCCTCAGACACCTTCAGATTCATGTGCTTGTCCACAAGCATACCGAGGTATCTAAACTGCTCTTTCTCTGGAAGAGCCACGTCTCCATACATGAAAGTAGGCAGAGAAGAACACGACCTACTATTAAAATGCATGACCTCTGACTTTGATGTATTGACAGTCAGTCCCTTCCTCATTGCATAAGCTCGTAATCTATTCAGCATAACTTGCATTTCACCTGGGTCATTGGTAGTTAAACTCAAGTCGTCTGCATATAGCATGTATGAAACGCCATTCACTCCATCCCCTGTCACAGCACCTCTGATACCTTCACTAATATCTCTGCCCATATCATTGATGTATAGAGAAAACAGGAGAGGGGACAGGGGACAACCTTGCTTGACTCCATTTGTTGGACGCACACTTGCCCTTTTATCCCCATCCATCAGAATATATTCAATGTGACGTTGTTAAACACTTGCCTTCAGACTACAAAAGAAAAGAAAAGAAAAGACTACGCAAGCCAGGTCCAGCTGCGTGCATTAAGGAAAGGTCCCCTAACTAGCAAGCTAGCTAGGGCCTCACCAAGGAGGTTCACTGGCCCAGTCTAAACCAAGCTATGAACCTATGGAGAGCAACTAATGCGGGTCCGGCGGGTTGCTGTCAGCCATGCGCCTGCGGGCGTGGACTCTCCTCCTCCTGCTCTGAACTGCTTTGCCCCAGTGATGCCCCTGCCAGAAGAACCCTGCAAGTATAATGAGTGCCTGGTGTTTATAATTCTTGTTAATGATTGGAGTGCATGGCAACTTAATTGAGAGGCTAATTTTTCTGCGTTATGTCTGGTAAGACCCAGCTCAACCAGGGGAGTGATGGTGTAGTCATTATAGATAGTACCTGCTACACCAAGTAAGATGGTGTGCAAGGTCACTTTATTATTTCTGTTTGGGTTCCTGAGACTACGGGTGCGAAGTCTAGAAATGGAACCAGCAGGTTTGTATCTGGGCAGTATTTGAGTTCCACAAGGTGGATATCCCTATCTTGAGCATGTATCCTTTTAGGGTCGAGAAGGGTTGCTCTCCCTGGGATAGAGCGCACAAAGACAGCATCAGGACGGCTTTGGTGTCGGGCAGAGTTGCCAGCACCATTGGGAAAAGCCCAGTCAGGAATTTCCCTGGAGATGTTTTCAGGGACTTCAATGCCTTGTTCTTGGAGCTTTTCCCTACAGCAAGCATCCATTGCAACAAGGAATGAGCCATGTGCACCTTTGCTGAGGGCTTTGCAACAGAGACTGAGGGCAATATTGTGTCTGTTTATGAACATCCCTTGGCATGTTGGGTGTGAACATCTGAGGACAATGTGATTGATGCTGTCCAACTTGCCGCACAGTTGGCAGTTAGCGGGCCCAGATGTGTGATATAACCTGACAGCGTGTTTCTGGGTGTAGATCGTGCCAGTGCGGTACTTGAGGAGGTTTATTTGTTGTTTAAGGGTAATCTTGGGGTTGCTCCAAAAGGAATTGCTAATTTTTTGGTTAGCAAGTTTAGGGGATAGCTTAGGTAAGCCTGTGTTGGTATTGCTGTTATGAGATGGTGGTTGCATGAGTTGCTGCCAGACTACAAAAAACGGATGGAAAGAAGCCCTTGGTCAAGGCGCCTTATTTAAGAAGCTGCACCGTGTGAAAATCAGAGTAACACTCCCTCCATCACTTCTGTAAAAAGGACTAGCAAGCAAACAAGGTTTTGACCTCCTTATCAAAGTCTCACTGAAAAAGAACGTAAGAGACGCTTAATTGGTGTCCCTCCCAAAAGACATTAGATTGGGCCAGCACTTGTCTGAAAGGAGAAAGACCAAGAGGTGTCGCCAGTGTCTGGAGCTTTAATCGCCAAATACATGATTTCAGCAAAGAATGCCAGGGCCAATCTAATATCAGCTGGAAGCTGCATTCTGCTCCACTTTCGGTCCTGGCATTCTCCGCTGGGGGCAAGCTGTGCATTGTCAAAATGTGGCTGGGAATCTGAGCAAACTCCAGAATTTTGACCCGAGGTTTTGGAAACAGGCCTAATTATGATTGGAAATTGTTTTGTTGTAAACAAATATAAAAAGCTCCTATGGAGTGCTCCCTCAGTGAAAAAAAGGGGTCAGGCCTCAGAGGCCCACCTCTCCCCCAAGACGGTCTCACCCACCCTGACCCAGCCAGAAAAAGAAAAAGAAAAAGAAAAAGAAAAGTCTACGCAGTCTCAAGGCCGCGTGCATTAAGGAAAGAACCCCTAACTTAAAGTCAGAGGCCTCACCAAAGGGCCCTACAAACCTACACTAGACACAGCTAGTCTAGGAGAGAGAGCCAGAAGCAAAATCTAATGGGGATCCGGGGGATTGGCCGCCATGCCCCTGAGCGCTCGGACTCTTCTTCTGCCATCCTCAGCCGTTGCCGCGCGCCCAGCAAACCCTCCCCTCCCAGATGCTCCCTGAAAACAAAGTGCATGTCTAGTGTTAATTATGGTGGATAATCTTTGGATGGCATGGACACTGAGTTGGGAAGCTAGTGATTCAGCTTTTTGTTTGGTCAATCCCAGATTTATGAGAGGTGTAATAGTATAATTGTTATAAATCGTGCCACCAACACCAATTAAGATGATGTGCAAAGTCACAAGATCAACAATTGATTCACTCCTTTTGCAGTAGTGTCTTCTATATCACTGCTACACACCGACAGTAAAATTGACAAGGAGGGTAGGCTAGAAAATTCCCATTATTCACCACATTGCACCCTTTTACCCTTTTTGAGCAGCCTGGCACACATCCCGAGCACCCTGGCACACGTGCCAATTTTTCCAAATAGGTTTTGCCTTTATTTTTTACAGAACAGCCTGTGACTGAGTACTGCAGGACAATATCTGGGGATGGTCCAAGGATCTAGAATATTTTCAGGAACCCCCCCCCCCAATGGCCCGGTGAAAGCCCCTGGAAAAAGATCTATTATGCAGAATCCTGCAGGTAGTAAGACATCCCTTCCTAATATTGAAGAAAAGGAGCTTTGACCAAAACTTTGGCAAAACAGCTGTTGCAAAAGAAAAAAAGAACACTCCCTACATTAATTAAGGATAAGGAGGCACGTTGGCTCAGACGGGCTGTGAGCCTCCCTCAACAGAAGGAAAGAGGGAAGCTAGCGTGCTTCTGGTGGGTTTCTGGCAGCAAGCGGCTTCTTGGAGGCGGCGCCAGTGTTATGGTATGTAAGTGTATTAACTTTCAATGCCACGCCTGGCTCACTTCATGCATTGAATGTCCAAAACCGCCATATTCACTTGATAAAAGAATATTGTGAAGGTTTGGTGCCCAGCTATGAGTGACTTACAAAATCTAGTTGAACCTTATGGCGCTGGTATTACCAATACCATAGGAAGATCTCAGCTGGCTGCCATTGGTGCCACGCTCACCCATGATTACACGCATATTGCCACAGATAGCTTCAGCTCACTTCACCAACTCAGAAAGCAAATCCTGTACCCAGAGAAGCATAGACATCACCTGCAAGGAGATGTTCTGAAGAGGATCTCAAGAAAGAAAGATCTATGCTTGCGTTCGGCCGTGTGCATTAAGGAAAGAGTCTCTCATAGACTCCCACCGGTAGAGGGCATCTTTATCTCCACCCCGGCCACAAGGATCCGATCCGGGGACCTCCTTGTTGTTGCCCTCCTCGCGCTTGACCAGGGCTCTGTAACATGACGGTGGCTGAGCTCGAAGAGGATCTCAAAACTTGCCCGAGCCTCTCAAGATCACATATTATTCTACAAGGTCAAGTCTCATGCTGGAATAGCTGGGAATGAATGCGCAGACCTGGTAGCCAAATACCAGGCCTCCCTCAAAGATGGTAACCTGACTGATACTGGAATCCCTAGCGCTGGCCCAGGAGGAAACCCCTTCCACAATACAACCTGGCTGGCTCGGGAAGAGACAGATTCTAGGCCATCTCAATCCCACCCTTCTTCTCCTCGTCTAAGGCACCTCCCAGACCTTAAAAATGCTCTGAAATCCCATATGCATGCTCAGCACAAGCTGGGTTAAGCTGACCGGACGACAGGCTACTACACTTATTACCAGAGCTTGCTGCCTCATGTAAACAAAGCATGAGCAACGCCTTTTGGAAAATGCCCAGTCTCTCAACTCGAATGAAACACACTGTCTTCCAATACCACACAGGCACCCTATACAATCAGAAACATGCTGTCCGATATAAAAGATCCACTAGCCTCATATGCCCCCTACCTGATTGCCACCACATGGATAGCGCTCTCCACATCCTATCTGGCTGCCAATCCCCCGTCATGCGTAACATGGTAACTGAGCGTCACAATATTGCTTGCAGGATGATTCTGAAACTGGTCAGTGAAGGCTCATATGGGGCTAATCTTGTGCAGTTGGATGCGGGCAACACAAACCGTTTGGCCCAGCACGACCTGCAAGTCCCTGAGCAAATCTCTAATCGCGCTGTGCCTTCCTACCTCTTCAAACCCATGATTCCTATTCAAACCAGACGCAACTCCAGCCGCCCTGATGCAATCTTGGTCACTCCTCACCCAACTAACCCAAACAGACCACCCACTCCACCCTCAAACCGAGTCCTGCACAATATGGGGAGCAGCACAACTCCAGCCCGCCATATCCACTTAAGAAGAAATCAAATACTGTGAAGATACGAGGCCTAGTGCCCAGCTAGAAGCCTCACAACAACAACACAGCGAACTGTGCAAAACAATCCAAGGTGCAGAGATTACTATCCACCCAATCCTCCTGGGTGTGGGTGGGACCTTTTACACTGCCCATACACTTGATCAATTCGAAAAATTAGGGATTAACTCACAGAGATCTGAAACACTTGCAAGAAAACTCCATGCCCATTCTGTACAATTTGCGCACAAACTTGCCTCTACCAGACGTGCCATGGAAAATAAAAACACTCATCACAATACTGGTGCCCTGGAGCAGCTTGCTGCCAGAAACCCACCCGATCCACATTCATTTCCCTCTCATCTTCTGGTGAGGGAGACTCACGGCTCTTTGAGCCAATGTGTCTCTCTTTCCTTAATTGATGTAGGGAGAGTTTTCTCTGCCTGCGTAGCTTCTTCATTTTCTTTTTCTTTTTCTTTTGGTGCCCAGCTAGAAGCCTCACAGCAACAACACAGTAACTGCAAACAAATTCAATGTGATGGGTCATTCTCCACACAATCCTCCTGGGTGTGGGTGGGACTATCTATACTATTGTAGTACTGCACGTACCCCGAATTACTCACGTTTTTGCTTCTTCCCGCTTGCCCTTCGTAGTGGGCCTTGCTTGTGGCCTTTTGCCTGCCTCTCTTTCCTGCTTCCTGCGGTCCTGAGATATTTTTGCAAAGGCCCCTTTGGGACATCGCTATGTCCTGGGTCGGTGTAACAAAAAAAAATCACTGTAGAAAACTAGGGACTCAACAGCAAAGATCTACCAAACTTAAACAAGAGTTTCTTGCCCATTCTGTAGAATATGCTACATCAAAAATGCGTATTATTGAAAACAAACACTTTACCATAACCCTGGAGCCCTGGAGCTGCGTGCTACCAGAAGCCCACCAGACCCACATTAGCTTCCCTCTTACCCTTCAATGAGGGAACCCACGGCTCTTTGGGCCAATGTATCATGTTACCACAATTGGTGTAGGAAGTATTCTCACTGCCTATATGCTTTTTCTGTCTTTCTTATCTTTTCTGGTCAAGTTTGTGCGCATATGGTATAGTATGGGCATGGAGCTTCTGCGCAAGTTTGGTAGACCCCTGCAACCCTTCAATGGCAAATAAAAGGCATCGTATATTCTCTTCACCAAATATTTTCTCGGCGAGGAATAAATCGAGATAAATCAGGAGAGTTGCTTACAGCACCCCAAGCTCTAAATCAAAATTTTTGTCTGAACTGGTTTCAATTTTTGATGTTGGATGAGAATGTTTCACCAGCAGCCGATCAGCCAGATTCTCGGGCTGTAGGCCAACCCCCCCTTGTAACCCTTGCAACCCTTACAGCACCCCAAGCCTGACCTTGGTGATAGGAGTTTGTAAAACCCCTCTTCAAGAGCGGTCTCAAGTTCCGAGCGCACCTGGTGAAAGGAAGTTAAAGCAAAAACAGTATGAGCAAGGACATTCAATCCAAAGAAAGCTCGGTGGCTTTTAGAGATTCAAGACCGAGGGGCCCTTTGAGGGCTCTTAAGCATGAGGGCTACAGATGACCTCACCCGCATTTTCCAGAGGTATGGAGGGTTACTTGAGCTGAAACCCTTGTACAACGGTATCAGAGGTCGCGAAACTGCTGCTTAGAGGCTTAAAGCTGGTTCATGGGCACCTCTGATCTTCGTCGCTGTTCTGGAAGGAACTTACCAGGATGACCCTAGGAAGAAGGTGGAGTGGCTGCAGCTGACGCTGAGTGCTGCCTGTTTCCTTATGTCGACAAAACTAAGAAATCTGTCATATTACCATTTCCTTCATAGTTCCAGCCTAGCACAGTCGAGAGCTTCATACAAAACTGTGCAACCTGTTTTCCCCCTCTCTCTGTTAGGAAAAGAAGAAGTACTATGCAGGCAGAGGAAGTTATCCCTGCATCAATTTAGTAGGACACATTTGCTCAAAAGAGCCGCAAGGCCCCTCCGCCACAAAGCAGGAACAGAAGGGGCTAGTGGGGATCTGGAGGGTTGCTAGCACCCGGCTCCAGAACCTGCCTGTGACGAGTTTCTTAATTTGAAAAGCGTGCCAAGCGGTTACAAAGAAAAAAGAAAAGAAAAAGAAAAGAAAAACTACGTAGGCAGAGAAACTCTCCCTACATCAATTAAGGAAAAAGAGACACATTGGCTCCAGAGAGCCGTGAGTCCCCTCCACCACAAAGTTTTAAAACAAAAAGGGTTAATGGGGGTCAGGAGGGTTACTGGAAGCACTTGGCTCCAGAACCTGGCTGTGAGAATTGCTTTTGTTCTCCATTGCACGCCTAGTGGTAACCAGTTTATGAGCATATTTAACAGAATGGGCATGCAGGCTGCGAGCAAGTTTCAAGGCACGTTGTTGGTCAAGTCCCAGTTGTTTCAACTGGTTCAGGGTATGCTCCCTATAGCAGGTCCCACCAACACCCAGAAGGATGGTGTGCAGGGTAACAGCTTTAGCAGAAATAAGTCTGCAGAGGTCTGCGTGCTGCCGCTGTGCCGCCTCCAACTGTTGTCCAGGCCTTGTATCTTCACAGTACTTGATTTCAATTAAGTGTATATGGCGCTGGTTAACATTTAATTTGTGGGGTTGTCGCACGCGGTTAGAGCCATTGATCCTCTGTGTTGGGTGTCTGCTGCGTAACGCATAGTGTGAACAGGAGGAAGAAGGAGAAGAAGAAGTGGGTTTGGCTTGGTAAGGAGTAATCAGTACAGCATCTGGACGGCTGGATTTGAGTCTAGATCTCTTGGGAAAATTACGTGGAAAGAGGTAAGGGGGGATAATTCTATTGGATGCATGTGCAGGAATTTGGAGGTTGTGCTGCGCCAACCTATCATCATTTCCTATGTCCGTGTTAACCAAGCCTGCTCCCCAAGGGCTTTTGCTAAGAGCTTTGGTTATCATCCTTCCTGCAATATTGTGGCGTTCAGTTTTCATGCAGGAGATGATATGATTTTGGCAGCCAGAGAGCATGTGGAGTGCACTGTCTAATTGGTGACAGCCTGGGAGGGGGCATGAAGGGTCAGTGGACCTTTTGAAAAGTACCGCGTGTTTCTGATTATAGAGAGTGCCTGTGCGGTATTGAAGGATGGTGCGCTTCACAGGAAAGGATATTCCAGACATGTTCCTGAAGGCATTGCTAATATTCTTGTCAACGTGAGGTAATAGGCTCTGATAGTAAGAGTAGTAACCTGTGTTGGAGTTAGCATATCCAAGTCTGTGTTTTGTGTGCATGTGAGACTTGAGAGCATTTTGAAGATTGGGGAGGTAGGTGAGCTTGGGAGTAGGTGGGGGGTCTGTGGATGTGCCCTCAGCATGTTCTCTTTTTTCCTCCTTGGCTAACCAAAATAAATGAGAAAACGGGTTCCCGCCGGGACCTGCGCTGGGGATCCCAGTATCAGCCATGCTATTATTGGCTTGTTTAGCCTGATAATTTGCTATAGCATCTGCACATTCATTACCGGCAATACCAGCATGAGATTTTACTTTGTATACACACGTTACAAGTTTGTGAGCATACTTTATAGATTGTGCATGGAGCTTTTGCAAGCTTGCTAGCATGTAGACGATTGAGGCCTGATTTTTGACTTGATCTATGGTATGTTCTTCTCAACCAGGGTTGTGTCATTTGTGGTTCTTGAATTTTAAAGAACGCTGAAAACAGCCTTAAAGTCGTGAACGCTGAAAGTGGCTGTTTGGATTGCGCAGTAAGATCTGTTGGTGAACAATGTTGGGGAGGCCTTGAGAGACCTCAGGCTTCAGTTCCCATGTCCTGTAACCATCTCATACACACAAATCTGCAAACATATACCTCACTGCTACCCCTCAAAATCCTACTCTTCATCCTCCTCTTTGCCTGTAAAGCAACCCTCCCTATCACTGCTGGACACCTCCTCCTGCTGCCCCCCCTCCTCCTCCCCCTCCTCATAATCACCAACAGCCACCCAAGCGTCCTCATCTGCTGTCCACTTGGCCACCCCACAGCCAGGAACTTGCAAGAAATAAAGCCTGATGCGCGGGGCACCTCCATGAAACATATGCTCACGTAGCTTGCACTTGTTCTTCCCTTGCTTCACCCAATCCGTGCCTTCAGACTAAACCAATGTGACATAATCCCACTTAGGGCCCTTCTCTCTTGGCATAATTAACTATTTATAGCCTTGAGGGTGGTTGGGGGATGGTTGGGGGGTAGTTGGGACCCCTCCCACCCAGGACCCTCCCTCCCCAAAATGGCCCTCTAAATTCACGTATATACATGGCAAACGCGTACTTGACACTTATATGCGTGATCGCTACCTCCCAAACCCACGAATAGCCCAGCCCTTATCATAACAAGTCCCATCAACATCTAGAAGATTAGTGCGTCACAGCTTCCCCACTAATATCTTTGCAAGGGTCAGCATGCTGTACTCTCAAAGGATTAAATGAATCTTTTTATTTAAAGATGATTTGGGACTGCAACAGCGTGTTCTTTTCATTTCTGCCATATTTTCATTCCAGGTTTGTAAGCTACCGGTTGAAGATACTTCGCACAACACAACAAGCCACGCATTAGAAAGCAGTGCATTTTTAGCTGGTAAGTAAACAAAATCTCAAAGTCAGTCCTTAAATCAAAGTGGGGTTTTTAAAGCACCCTGCCCATGCCCCACTGCGCCTTCAGCTCTGCCAGGAAGGCTGCCAGCCACACACTCTGCGCCGCCTGCGGTGGCAGCACCGCCAGCACCTCCTCCCTGCTCATTGGCGGTGGCACACACTCCTGTTGCTGCCCCTGCATCAAAGATTCTGCATCCTGACTCCCCATTGCTGTTGGCGCTGCTGTTGTTTGCAGCGCTGCAAGCGCTGACGGAGATACCCCAACAGTTTCCCTTCTGCCCCCTGCCCTGTGCCCAGCAGCACCACTGGGGTCTGTTGCACCGCGAGGAGGCACTATACCTGCCACCATGAGCAGCGTTGGCAGCACAGAGTCCGAGGTAGGTGGCCGGGGCACGCACAGCCGGATAGCACGCATTAAGCCTCGCTGCCACTCCCTGCCAAGCACAGGAAACATGTGGTGCTGAAGAAACATTTCCAGATTTTTTGGGGCATTACTTGCACATTCATTGGGCATAGATCGGAGTAGACTTTTCAAGGCACGCATCAGGCTGCGCTGCTTCTTCAGGCAAAGTACAAGAAAAACAAAAAAGAGGAGACCTTCAGGCATTTGTTGGACGATCATTAAACATTCATTGTGGAATAGTCAAGGCACGAGGCAGACCAATCTGCCTTGCCCAAGCATGAAACAGAAATAAAAGACTATGAGTGCTGAGCCCAGCTGCATGCACTGAGGAGCTGTCTGCAACTAACCACACAGCTTGGCCTCACCAAGCATAAGAAACACCAGATGCTGTATCAATCAATAGACATTCATGAGAGCAATGTCGCAGGCAAATACCAGGAGGACTTGCGCACACCTCTTGAAATGAGAAAAAAACGAAGCTTGAAACGATGAGAGCACCAGCAGCAGCAATGCAGGGGTTAATAAGGGCAGCTGCGAGTTAGGGAGATTCCAGGAAACAGGTAGAACAAACCCCTAACCCTTCACTACGCAACAACCCTGCAGGTGAAACAAGATTACAGAATCTATGGTTGCTATCCCTGCTCCATTCAAGGCCAACTGCAGCATGGTGTCTATCAATTATAAACATCCTCATAGCTACACAAATACATACACTGTGCGTGCTCACAGCAGTCAAGCCCTGCAACGCCCAGCACTTCTGGGTAGTAAAAGGCAGCTCACTGTACACACACGCACACACACACCTGTCAGGGGCACTGCACACGAGCTGCGCCACGCCCAGCAGCATCAGCACCAGCGCCTGTGGGCTGGCGGTGTGCCACTGCTCCCCGCACGTGCGGTAAAAACCAGACCACCAGGCCTCCTCCTTGCGCGTCATGGACAGCACTGCCTGTGGCTGCTGCTGGCTCAATGTGGCCATCGGTCCCTGCTGCTGTAGACGCGCAACGTCATCATAGCGAGAGGCAGGTAGCTCAAAGACCTGCCACACAGGGAGAAAGGAAGCACAAAGGACCCATCAGGGGGAACAGGCATCTGAAAAGATTGTCACACAGGGGGAAATGAAACAGTAAGAAAAAAGCGCAGCCTCATCATTGCCATTGACACACTTATTCTGCCCGTTCTCCACTAGACGCACATATGCACATGGATGATGCACTTAGGCTTCTGGACATGCTTGTTTCATGCATTCACATAGGCTTTCCACCAGCAACAACCTTGGACTCAGCACAGGCCGACCTCCCTGGAAGACACCCTGCCTTGAACAGTTTCAAGAGCAAACTCACCTGCTCAGCGCCTAACGCATTCTTCAAGGCCGCAGGTGCGGGTCCACTCTCCGGATTGGCGCTCGAGAAAGGCGTGAAATTGTACTGGGATAGTCCCCAGGCCTGTGCACACACATATGCATTTTGTGCTTCATCAGAGCATCTCAAGACAGCTAAGGAACCCTGTGTTGACCAGTGACAGAGCATTTGGCCCTTGACGAGCATTATTAGAACACAAAACCCATGGAGGACTGTTTGCCAGGTAGATGTCTAGCAAGCTCTTTTCCTCTTTTGTCTAACCTGGCCAGCAAGGGCTGGCCCGCAATCTTCAATTGCCTATCAAAAGAAGAGTGGACTGGACGCCTCTTTCTTTCCTACCTGTAGGATGGAACCTTCTTTTATCTTTCACTTTGCTTTTTTTGCCTTTTGGTTGTTTTGGTATTTATTTGCCTGGGCCTTTCTGGAGCCCTTTAGGTGGTCCAATCGTTTCTCTTTGATCCACCACCAGCATCAAAGCTCACACATATCAGTCGACTGTCCCCCAGGATGGTCGCCTCTAATCCACGGCTTGTTCTTTCTTTTCAACTTAGCGCAAATCTGTTTCCATCTGTGTCGAATTGTTTTGCTGGGGCTGCCTGTAAAAAGTTGAACGAACAAACAACAATGGGCATACACTTGTGAGGAGAGATGCAAAGCCTGATCTTTGCTTTGCAGCCTGTTCTTGTTGTCCATTCCGCACCATACGGCCAAGGCTTTCTCCTGTGTGAGTGGTCCAACCACGTGCAGCTTCTCGACAAAAAGCCTGCACAGGCAACAATTCATTGTCGCACCAGCTTTGTATTAATGGCGTTTCTGGGATGCATTGGAGGTTGAACAGAGACATACCAAGCAAACCAGAAGTTTGCACTCATTGTTATTGTATTACAAGGTCAGGATTGCACAAGGAAGGGATTGCATTCAGGCAGGAAGCATGACCTGGGCCAGGAGAGTGACAGCAATTATGGAATTGAAACTAGACATTACATGTTGTGAAAAACACATGCAATCTTACGTAGCAAAAAATAGAACACGGCTTGGATCTGCAAAATGAGAAAACACGACTAACATTTGCATGGTGTAGACTCAAGGCTAAAATATACCAAAATTTACATGCAGCCACCAACCAGCAGCCACCAAAGACCATGCAGCCACCAATCAAGCAGCCACCAACACGCACCATGCAGCCACCAACTATACAGCCACGAGCCAGCAGCCACTTTTGGCCCGTGGGTTCCAGCTGCCAATACAGCTCAATATCATTAAGCACGCATGTAGACAAAGCCTGGAACACAGATGTTTGTACACAGCTACCCACCAGCAGCCACGCTTGGTCCATGGGGGTCCCAAGGGACGACAGAGCCCACAGTAGCATCCCCAGATCGTCGCCCGCCAAGGCTGGCAAGTGCGTACGGCACTGGAGGCAAATGAATGAACAACACTTGCATTCTTAGGCATGCTGGAAGGCAGATTCTGGGGTACATGTAATAGCAGCTGCACAGCTGGAAGGGAGCAGGAGGTAGGGGATTGAGACCGACCTGCTGGGGCCGGGAAGTGTGGCAAAGGCGAGCAGCCAAAGGAGGGTCCCAAAGTGCACACTCTTACATGCTGCTTCGGTACCAAATGTTTTGGTGTGCCTCTCACCACAGAGAGTGTTGTATGGCAGGACTGTTGGAAGCGGGAACAGAGAGGCCTTTACCGAGGGAAAAACTTTGGGCGAAGGACTATGCCTTGACTAGTTGTTTGGGCCTGATTCATGCATGCGTCGGCTTCCGAGAGACACCAGTTTGTGTGAAGTTGCCTAAGGCAGCTTTAAGTCACGATGTCTGCAAGATGGGTACCAAAAAAGCATTGCTCCATGTGAGGCTCACTTTGCGCAGAACATCCATTGATGGGTGTCCTGTGCTGCACAGCATAAAATAAGGCAGCCAGGCACGCACTGCTCTTTGTGCCAACCCACATCAAACATTCTGTCCTGCTAAATTGAAAGCACAAATAGTCGGGCATGCACTGTTTCCTGAACCACACCACACCAAATGTTTGGTGCCGCCTCGGGGCAGAGGTTAAAAAGATAAGGGCCTCACCAATAAGCAACAAAGAAAAAGATGAAAAAGCTACACAAGCTGTGTTTGGCTGTGTGCCTTCAGAAAGGGTTTCCTAACGAGCATGTAGCTAGAGCCTCACCGGAAGCAGCAAGCATGAGCATAACAATCAGGCGGCATTACATGTACTCACACGCACACATTCACATTCACACACACACGCACGAGCCCTCCTCTGCACCTGTGCTACAAACGCTGACAGCCACACATCAGAGGGCCTGTACTGCAGCGCCACCAGGGCGCGAGCAACTTGCACCATTTCCTGGGGACCCAACTCCGGCAGGAGCACAGATACGCGCAGCAACAGAGCATCCAGGAGCACAGGGGGCGGCTGGATGCCTGCATTTGGGAGGTGCAGTAAAGACCCAGCGGCAAAGCAGCAGCTCAGGGCACAGACACGCACAACAACAGGGCATTTCCACGAGCACGGGTGGCGGCTGGATACCTGCATTTGGGGGGTGCAGTGAAAACCCTGTGGCTAAGCAGCAGCTCAGGGCATAGACACGCGCAACAGCAGCACATCCAGGAGCACAGGAGACGGGTGGGTGCTTACATATGTGTGAGGTTCAAAAATGTTTCTCAAACAGTTGCAGCTGCGGAGCGAAGAGATGCAGAGCAACAAAAATCAGCGCAAGTTGCACTCAAATGGTGGCGTCCAGGGGTGAGGGGGTGTGCCTGGATTTTAGTTGCACTTAAGGGCAGTAATCAAATGAAAAGGGCTCAGGCAGGAATACAGAATAACATAGCAGCAGTGCACCGAAGAGCACTAGGGGGCTGGCTGGACCCCCTGAGATCCACATTCTTGCAAGCAATGATGATACATGGGCACAGGTCGTCCTGATTGGTCATGTCAGCACCCCAAACAAGAGGGCACAATAGCAGCATCGGAGCGTCCAGGAGCATGCAGGGAAAGGCTGCATGAAACGCGTTGAAACCCAGCACTCACACCACCGTTTTTTTTTTTTACACCATTATTTTGCTACTCCTGTGGTGAGTCATGCTCAGGCATGCAAGCCTACAAGAAAAACACATAGCCATGCGTTTCAAAATTAAGTAGGGGATGCCAACAATTTGTGTGCAATGTGAATCAAGGGCTCAGCTGTCCTTGCATCACCTCCACCACCGCTCTCAGCAGCAGCATAAGCAGCAGCAGCAGCAGCAGCATAAGCAGTAGCATAAGCGAGCGTATGAATGCATCTGATATGCAAACATATACATTCTCTGGACCCTTCCACGCACTTCCTGTCCCTCTTCATAAGAACACGTACCAAGCTTGCCCAGGTTACACAAAAGCAGACACCCTCCTCTTCGTGCACAAATACCACCTCTCTGTACACACGTCTTCCCTTATTTCCTTTCCTTAATGCACACAGACTTTTGGCTGGCATAGACTTCTGTTGTCTTTCTTCTCTTTCCATACACACGTACCAAGCTTTCCCAGGGCCCGCAGAAAAGTGGCAGATGCCCCATCTCCATGCAGATGTATCACCTCTCCATACACAGGTAACAAGCTTGCCCAGAGCCCACAGCAAAGTAGCAGATGCCCCCCTCTTCATGCATGCGACACACCTCTCCATACACATGTACTAAGCTTGCCCAGGGCCCGTAGAAAAGTGGCAGACGCCCCATCTCCATGCAAATGTATCACCTCTCCATACACACATACCAAGCTTGCCCAGAGCCCACAGCTGAGTGGCAGATGCCCCCCTCTCCATGAACATGGACCACCTCTCCATTCACACGCATCAAGCTACCCAGGGCACACGTACCATGTCTCCATACACATTTACCAAGCTTGCCCAGAGCCCGCAGAGAAGTGGCAGATGCCCCCCTCTTTGTGCACGTGACCCACCTCTCCATACACACATACTAGGCTTGCCCAGAACCCACAGGAAATTAGCAGATGCCCCCCTCTCCGTGCAAACATACCACCTCTCCATACACACATACCAAGCTTGCCCAGAGCCCAGAGCGAAGTGGCAGCCGCGGGCCCGCTGAAGGTCGGCGCTGTCACACTTGCCCTCTCCAGCCAAGCATCCAGCCACGCAACCCATTGTTGCTGTCGTGGCTGCTGCTGCTGTGCCTGCTGTCCCGTGCCCTGCTGGAGCAGCAGCGTGGTGCGCAGCGCATCCTCTGCTTGCAGCTCTGCTATCGCCCATAATGCCATGGACAGATCCTCCCCATCTGCACCACTGAACAGGGACAGGGCGCTTGCTGGAATGGAGTCTCCACCCCAAGGCAGCAGTGCAGAACCTGAGGTACCTATGCTACCCTTAGGGGAACTCGAGGGCTGCGCATCTCCGCCAGTGTGCACCAACTGCTCTCCTGTACCCTCAGCTCGGGGGCTCTGAGCAGGGTTGCTGCCTCCTTGACCGCTTTCACGGTCTGCCTTGTTGTCATCAGTGTGGCCATCTCCAATGCCACCTCTGCTGCTGCTGCTGCTGCTGCTGCTGCTGCTGCTGCTGCTGCTGCTGCTGCTGCTGCTAAGTTTTGAGGTGGCTGCTGGTGCATGCAGGGCTGCGGTGGCAGGTGCCTGTGAGGGCTGCAACACTGTGGGAGGAGGCAGGGCCAACGCAACCTGCAGAGGCGCATAGAGGAAAATGATACTCTTGCATGCATACCTTCCTATGCTTTATCAGTCGTCGTTGCATTTTGCTCAGGCAGCAGCAGCCAGGCAGCTCTTGCCACAGCGTACACTGTAGAAGAAAGAAAGAATGACTGAGCACGCCAGGTCCGGCTGCGTGCATCAACGGAAGATTACCTAACTAGCAAGCTAGCTAGGGCATCACCAAACCACAGCCTACACCCTGTTTATCAACACAGAAATTGCTCTGCAAAAAATAAGGCAGGGACCATGGCGGCAGTGACCCATCAGACCAGACAACTGGTTTACTGGTTTGGTGCAGGTTCCTGGCACAAAACAGCATCATTGGAAAGCAAAACGAAGGCAAGAGGATGCTACCAATCCGTTGAGACCCTCAGTGCAGCAGTGTGTATTCCAGGCAACTTCCTTCCCCGTTATATGCATCCATCATTGTGACCTTGCTAACATACTCGAGGGATTTGATGATACACGTGGAAAGCAAAGCAACACACCTGAGATGCTAAACCGGCAGTGAAGTTGGGTTCTGGCAGGAAGCCGAACCTGCGGATGCAGGTGTGTGAATGACACAGTTTTAATAATGAGCACAAGTCCCTTGACCAAAATGCATGAGAGCTGCGTTGTGGCAGGAAGCCTAACCTGTAGATGCAGCCGTGGGAATGACACATAGCTTTGATATTGCACAACCCCCTTGACAAAAATGCGTAAGAGGTGGGTTCTGGCAGGAGGCCAAAACTGCAGATGCAGGCGTGCTAATTACACACATTCCGAATTGCTAAACCCCTTGGGACACGCCTAGGTGGAGCGCGAATGGATAAGAACCTTTGGATGGGTTCTTCCCCCTGAACATGTGCTGCATCGCCAGGGGGGCGCTATCACAAAAATGCACAAAAGAGAGGACCAGGAGGGACATTGGGAGCTCAGCAACAAAGCAAAAGGATAGGCAGATGCAATCAGCTGTTGCTTGCTTCAGAGCAAGTCATACAACTGGAGCAGCCATCATCTGTACACGCAAGCTCTAAACCCAATATCGATTACCTGGCTCACATGGTAGTGAGAGCAATTTATAGGCAGAACTAAACATGAAAACACAAGCAAGCGAACATTGGTCTTAAACATACCCGCGTGAGCGCTTGGTATTGGTACAATACATCAAGAAGCACGACCCTGTGCGCACAAGCATCCATGAAATCTACATAATTTCCGCAGAGTCTACATACTTTGCAAAAGCCCAAAGGATGCCCGATGCTTGGGAGGCACTGAGGGAGGCCAGCTTAGGCTGGGACTGGACAACAAAGTCGTACAGGAACTGGCGGTAAGGCTTCCATCTGCGTGGTAAGAGCAGTTTTGCGGGGTGTTTCCTGTCAAACAATGGAATTCTGATGAACCCTGATGACTGCACAGCAGATCTGTGAGAGTTGCTTCAGACAGGCAGGGGCAGCAATTGGTTGTGCTTAACAGGGGTGCTCCATAGGGCGTTTCTGGCCATGGCTTCACCCTTTCATCATGGCTATCTTTGTGCTTCAAGTCCCAGACCTACTTGGAGCAATGAACAAGGAAGCCTGCATTGGCATCAACAAAAGCTGTCATTTGGAACAATGAGGAAGGGTGTAAAATTCTTTTTCTCTAGGAATCCTCTTCACATCAATAAGTGTAGGGAGCATTCTTGCTGCCTACACAATTTTCTCTGTTTTTTTTTTCAAAATGCTCAAGACATATTTGGAGGACCCACCTGCGTACACGTACACACTTGCCTTGGAGCTATGGCGATGGCTCTGAGGATTGCAGAGAGCTGAGGGCCGCTCATGGTGTGCATCTGGCGGCGAATTTGGCCCATGATGGACATGCATATCTCGTCACGGGGCGTGTACCTGGAGCCAATATGAAGTGACAGTGATAATTCCAATCTAAAGTAAACTTGAATGCGCAGCTTGCATCCGTCAGCGCATTCTGCGCATAATGGACACCCATTTCTCATCACAAAGCGTATTCCTGGAGCCAGAATGGTAGCAATGATGATAATGAGGAGTCTTTTGCGCATATCACACTGCAAATTATGTTGCTGTTTCACAAGCAGTGGTGCTCATCTGCAGCGCAGCCTTTGACATCCCTCACCCAACACCAGAGCGTTTGTGAAACCTGGGGTGCAGGCATGGAACACCTGAGTATGGAGCATTAAAGCAAAGCAGTCCAGTACAGATGCACATGGTGAGACCTTTGCTAGCTTGCTTGCTAGGGAACCTTTCTTTAATGCACACAGCCTTGGCTGGCACAATATTTTCTATTATATTTTTGGATGCACAAAAAAGGGAAACGGCTTTTTTTAAACCTTGCATGCCTCTGGTCTCCCGGAGACACTCAAATAATTGGTCACGGCAATTGTTCCCCAAAGCTTGCAATGAACAGGGATTGGCATCTGCTTGCAGCGCTGATACAGCAAAATGCGCTGCATGGAACCACACAGTGATCTCTTGTCCTATGCAGCGCTATTTACTCATCCATAGGAAGCAGCAGAAGGGCTACACAGGGCTGCAATTAGCAGCGCTGTACAACAACACAGAAATGTTTTACGACATGGCAGTATGCCAGTACCTAGTGGTGTATGTTTAGCATGGCACCCACCAGTCTCGTTTTCTCAATGGCAGCAACACTTTCAGGGCCCTTTGGCATGTCATCCTGAAGAACTTCCATTCAGACACTTTAACTTAAAGTTTAAGGTGTTTAGTCCTCATGGCAATGCCAGGCACTCCAGCACAGACATTGAATGTACCACTGTGCTTGTGACAACCTCAGACACAACACCGCTCACGCTTGAGCTTACTGAGCCTTTGACATCCTCGAACGCCAACACCTTTGATGATTCTAGTGTTCACACTTGCGCTTACCGAGCTTGAATAGGAAAGGTAAGGCTTGAAAGAGAAGGCAAAGCTTGCACTGTCACTGCAACCCCATCATACTAATGCCTCCTCTAGTTGCACTGTATCCATGTCCATGTCCATACCACCATATCAGTATCTGCAAGATCCCCCAAAAAAGAAAGCCTGCCAGTGTCGCATTGAAAAGCAGGACCAGACACAAGCAAGCTCTGCCTGAGCTCATGTAATTTGTTCTCCTTGGAACCATTTGTGCCGCTGTGTTCATTTCCTCGGAATTTATTGGGTCCACCCGTGCCACCACAGCTCACTACAGCACTGCCAATGCCCCAACCAACTGCATCCATCAAGTGCGCACGAAGTGCATGATTGGGAGGGCCCAGAGCCTGCAGAAGTGCAGGGGCTCACAGAGTGCCCACCACGGCGTCTTACCAGACCAGCCAACCTTGGGTACTTTCAAGGGCAATAATAATACCTCCATTGCCATCACCACCACCACCACCACCACCTCCAACGACAACAATAACAACAAAAGTATCAGGAACACCACCATCACCACCACCGCCACCATCCCATCCACACCACCACACCAGCACCACTGCTACTCACCCCAGCACCGCTAACGCTTCTACTAGCTGCACCAGTTGCGTTGCTTGGAAGGAGCGCAGCCTGCCAGAACATGCGCCGACAAACTGGCGCATCCAGTCCCGCTCAGGGATGATGCACTGCAAGGCTGCCACAGACCAGATCAGGTTGCCCAGGCCCTCGGCATCAAAGTCCTGCCGTGCAAATGCACAAGGACAGATGTTCGCAGACTCAATACAAACAATTTTGGGTGTTACGCATAACATCAGCTTGCCTCAAACCTCGGCACAAGAGTTCCAATGTGCACACTAGCATGGGCAGGTGTTTACAGATGCGCAATGCACAAGCAATTGTGGGTGATATGCATAGAGTCAGCTGGGCCTGGACCTCAGCATTAGAGTCATGATGTACTGATGTCCATACATATTTCCTTAATGCACGCAGCTGGACCTGGCTTGCGCAGTCCTTTTTCCTCTTCCTTCTTCACCTTTTGGGGGCACTTGATTGAGGGAAAGTGAGTGGTTGATGTGAGGGAACGTGCTGGCATGGGTGAGCAAGGGGGTGCAGAAAGAAAGGAAGGAAGGAAGGAAGAAGAAAAACTACGCAGGCAAACTCTCCCCACATTAATAGAGGAAAAGGAGACACATTGGCACGGGGATGCAGGTGGGTATGCACGGGATGAGCAAAAGTGATAGAGTGAAAGCGGGAGGGAGTCCCCGAGATCAGGCTACCGTAGCATTATGATCCTGTGCATCATGGTTTTGCTGTGTGGAATATATTAATAGGAACTGTGCAGACCAAAAAGGCTGTGAATCGAGGCAAGCGTTCTTGTACATGTCTCATTGCACGCATGTGACCATATGCTTTTGTCTTGAAGGCAAGTCAAACCAGACTGTTCTCTCAAAGCCCATGTGCAACAGCTTGCACTCTCCCCTTGGTGTGCCGTTGCCTGCCGCGTTTTTGTTGCAACTTGCGCTGGAACACATTACCTACGACGCGCAGAGCACAATCCCTGCACTGCACAAAGCACACTCACCCCCATAACTCTGCTGCAAGCCTTCAGGAATCGAGTCATCCACCTCTTCTCAGGTAGGAAGCCACATGCGCGACTGAGCCGTGCCAGTCCCCACAGCATGCCCCACAGCTGAGCAGGCTGAAACCGATCTAGCCGTAGGTAGCTGGCACTGCGCACAAGGTACACACGTGGGCAAGTCCTGACATGTACATTCTTGAGAGTTGGAAGTGGGGCTGGCTGTGAGCGTTGATGTCTTTGGTCTCAAAGCAAGGAGGACAACTTGGTTCAAGCAACCTTCCAAGTCAAACTCAAATAAGTGCTTGCGTTTAAATATTCCGGGGATGAACACAACACTGCATCACCTTTGAGCATGTCTACATACAACCGCAGCTCCACCACACCCCTTGCATCCGTGCACTACCTTTGGAACAACATGCTCCGCTTGTGAGCAGCCTGAACCGTCCACCGAGCCTCCTCCTCCCTTCTCTCTTCCACACTTTGATGCGGCAAGTGCATTTGCAGGGGAGTCACCACCACGCCACTGCACACCACTGCACACCAACACATCTCCTAAAACCACCTGCACGCACCTGCATGCCAGCTGCAGCAAGCGCCCGGGGGGCACATGGCCCAAACTTCCAAGCCCCCACAGTAGCTGCGCGTAGTCTGCCGCCTGCCACTCTTTGAACCCCAGCCCTGCGTTGACCTCAAATCCAACAGGTTCGCCATCACTAGAGCCATTGACGTTGCTGCTGTCGTGCCTGCTGCTCCTAGCCCTTGGATCAAGCCTTTGTTGCTCTTGCTGTAGTAAGGTCTGGGCGTGGGTGCACAGCTTGTCCAGCAGATAAGCCTTGGTGCTCTTAGGGCCTGCAGGAGGAATCGATCAGCAACAAAAGTGTCAGGGTGTGTGGAGTAGGGCCTGGGCGTGGGTGCACAGCTTGTCCAGCAGATATGCCTTTGCACTCTTAGGGCCTGCAGGACCAATCGACCAGCAGCAAGCGTCAGTGTGTGCGAAGTAGGGCCTGGCGTGGGTGCACAACTTGTCCAGATAAGCCTTGTTGCGCTTGTGAGGCCTGCATCAGGGATCAAACAGCAGTGACCAACAGGGATTGCAGAGTTTGCGCTGCATGAAGGGTTGATCAGCAATGAGCGGCTTGCCCAGCACATGAGCCTTTGTGCTCAAAGTGCCTGCATGGGGAATTGATCAGCAGTAAGCAGCATGTCCAGCTGGTAAGTCCGTGTGCTTTTAGGACTTGCATGAGGGAGCGAACAGCAGCGAGCAACAGAGTGTGCAGAGTTTGCACGGCTAGCCATTATTTCTGGCTTCTTTTTGGCTGGCTAGTCTGTTTTCATTATGTTCTTTCCCTTCTTACTCTGGTTGCGAAGCCCTCTCTAAGAGAAAGTTTGTTAAAGCTGAGCATCAACAAGCTCAAAAGCAGTGAAGCATAACTTGCATGTGTGCAACCGTTGCTTGGCTGCAAAATGCACAAATATGTTCTGCTATGAAACATTGAAGCATGTCCTCACAAATTCGCCATCCAATGACATATTTCCTAGCTGTACAACTCCACTTGATCAATGTCATGCACACCACCACATACCCATCACACGCCAGGAATGCTGGCATGCACACAACCACACACAACCACATGGCATGCTGGCTCGCGGGAATGCTGACTTCCAGGAATGCTGGCTTGCAGGAATGCTGGCATGCACCTTCTGCTTCATCCACAAGGACACACAGGACCTCAAATCAGGACCAACAAGGCAACACACACACATGCACACACGCACGCACACACGCAAGCACACAAATACACACACACACCTGTGGAACTTGCATCGGCCTGCGTGCCCCTTGAAGGCGGGAGCAGCACACTGCTGCCCTCCGGCTTTGGGACTCCTGCAGCCGCCTGCTGCAGCTGCTCTGTCACTGCCACTCCATAGGCAACCTGCGTGCACGTCCAGTTGAGGATTTGAAGAGCGACAGATTATGCTTTTGAGCAAGGCAAATGGATCTGTGCTTGTATCTGAGATGGTGAGCTTGCTAGTGAGGGAACCTTCCCTAAATGCGCGCAGCCTTTTAGCTAGCGGCTCTTTTTTTTCTTCTTTGAAGTGCAGCAAAAGGGGGCAAAAGCTCTGGACTATAACGACAGAGGGGAGGGGGATGTGAGAGCACGTTTTACGTGCCGGTGCATGTGGTATCGATGCAAGCTTGGCGCAACTAGTGCTAGTCATTTGGGCTGTCTTCAGGAGTTAATTGGCAGGGGTAGCAGCAGAAGAGCAACACAGGCTCTGCATCTCACACGGCGGCAGACGCAGGAATTTGCCACAGCTGATACACCAAGCACAGTGGCTTTGGTAGATCATCAAAATGTTGAGGCTACTGGCTTCCATGCCAGAAAGCTAAGCAAACATCATCTAATTGCTACATCTTCCTTTGTCCGGACAAACACTCTTCTTTGTGTGTCTCTGTGTGTGTGTGTGTGTGTGTGTGATGAGTGTGTGTGATGAGTGTGCCCACCAATAGTACTGACACCTTCACCTACCTGCCCCACTTGTTTAGGCCCCATTTTCTGCATCACATCTGCTGCGATGAGCGCCAGACGCGTGCAGTAGGCCCCAAAAGCTAAGCGCTCGCTTGCCCCCCAGGTAGCTACCACACGTATTGACACAACTGAGAATGAAGGAGGATGAGAGGCAAGGTAGGATGTTAAAGTGTGCACCTTTGTGTGTACGTGTATGTGTGAATGCAGATGCAAGTGATCCATGATAATCACAAGAGGAAGAAGCAAAGCCCTGGGTTAAAAGCATACACCTCCTGTGCTGCTTTTCTGATCCGGGAAGCGCCCCCTATAACCCAAAACTTCCAGTGCCCCTGCCCTGCCCACATGAACAACCTCCTGCCGGGCATTGCCACAGTAACAAAAGCACTCATATGAGCTCAATACACAGCGTGGGAAATACGAACAGGAAACATGGGAAGCCACATTTGCTGCATTCCCAGTGTGTGCTCCACATTCCCCCTCTACTTTTATTCCACAAATCTGCTGTGGTGCGCGAGAACAGGGTAGCAGCGGCCATGGGCTCCACCACATCCTCAAAGGCTGCTGTCAAGAGGCTGTGCTTTACATTCCTTGATTTCTTTCCCACCGATTCCTCACCTGCAGTGGTGCGCTTGTACAGGGCAGCAGCAGTCATGGGCCCCACCACATCTTCAAAGGCTGCCGCCAAGTGGCTGAGTTGCAGCCAGTCATCACAGATGCCCACCTGAAGCAAAACACGAGTGCACAAGATTAAGTAACTCTACAGGCGGACATGGTGACAGGTACTGCGCTCCCTCTGTGTAGCAGCGCGCGCGAGCTTTTGTTTGAGAACAGCCACACAGCAATGAGTCTATCTTTCGTGTGGCTTGGCTCCACAGTGTACCTTGTAGGACCCCACTTTGCTTGCTGGAAACAAGCAGGGAGCATGTGCTTGCCTGCCAAAGATTCCAGGAGAGTTCCTCTTTCCTCTTCCAATGATTTGCTGGCAAGCAGCGAAGGTCCAAGAGCACAGTCAGTGAATTGTAAAGGGGTCCAAAGTTTAAAGATGGGTTGCCGTGAAGAAGGAGAAGCCACGCAGCTGGTGCTGCTCAAACCCCCTTGATGTGGTCAAGCCAACTCGCTTTACGGCTGAGCATGCAGGGGCGTTGGGTACTCAAGCTTTGCAGTACTCTCTTTCAGCAGGAAGCTCACTGCAAGTAGGAAGGTCATGACCGCAAGAAGGGCCATAACAGCAAATTGATACACAAGCTGCTTCAATAAGTTGAAATCTGAACTTGCCTACAGTCTTCACACGCACACACACGTACACACACAGCCGACATATCTAACATGATTTGAAGCTACATCTCTGGCTGGGATACAAGCCCCTGTGCCACTCCTGACTGGGTCCAGGAGCCGGCCTGACTCACAACCTCCTGGTCTGTTCACACCCTGATGGAGTCTCTGGCACATTTAAAAAAGCACCTGGTACAGGAGCTGCAGGTCAAGCTGGTCTGCATGCGCGCTGTCCAGCTGCATATGCTGCCCCTGCTCTCCTTCATGCTCCCCCTGCACGTGCCCTTCATGCTGCTGCTGCTGCTGCTGCTGCTGCTGCTGCTGCTGCTGCTGGTGGTGGTCATTATGGTCACCCTGTGACCCTCCCCTGATGCCTGCTCCATTTACGCTGCCTTTCTTGCTGAAGCGCTGCTGCTGCTGCTGCTGCTGCTGCTGCTGCTGCTGCTGCTGGTCATTATGGTCACCCTGCAACCCTCCCCTGATGCCTGCTCCATTTGCGCTGCCTTTCATGCTGAAGCGCTGCTGCTGCTGCTGCTTTGCCTGCCAGGGCGGCAAGGAAGCTGCAGCTGCTGGTGGCGAAGGCAGCTGCACAAACAGTGACAACAGATGATTGCATTGAACGAGTAATGAGTGCTTGATGCTCAAGGGCATGAAGTCAAAAAAGGGCTTACAGTATGGAGCTCTATTTGGCAGATGCTGGTTGCCAAGTGTAGTCCTAATATGGAGCAGCATGCGTGCTTCTGCTGCTGCTGACACACCTAGGAAACAAGGCAAAGGGCAGACTGCAACATTTGCTCCCTGACTAGATAGTGTAAGCACACTTTCTGTCCAAAATGTTGCTCACGACTTTGGCTTTTGCATCCTTCTTTTCAATCTGCTCCATTGCGTTGACGGACAATTCCTTGCCAATTTCTTGCTTCAAAACAGAAATGGAGCAGGATTGCGCAATCCTTCAGGTCAGGAGAGAAGAAAGAGCAAGGCCTGTTGTTGGGCTCAATCAGGTGTAAGCATGGCCACGCAATTCAATGTCCTCCTGAATAGAGATGATGCCACTATCGCTGACAGTGTCGTCACTGACAGTGTCCTCCTGACTGAACAAAGACGATGCCACTCAGTGTCAGCTTTTGCTTCCCTTCCGCAATCGCCTGACAGTTCCATGTGGTCCTCAATGCATATGGTGTACAACAGGGAGAAAAGGACAAGACCCTCCTACAGGAAAGGAAACCATGCTATTGACACAAATACCATATTGCGCGGAGGCAGTCCTAGAGCACGCCTCAGCTCTTGCATGTAGGTCAAGTAAGATGCCTGCGTAAGGGAAGCGATAACGCAGCAACATGCCCCCGTGAGGGGCAGTGATAGTACAGTTATATGCCCGCATGAGGGGCAGTGATAGTACAGTTATATGCCCGCGTTAGGGGCAGTGATAGTAGGGTTTAAACCCAGTTAGATGCCTGTGCGAGGGAAGTGATAACACAGCAACATGCCCGCGTGAGGGGCAGCGATAGTACAGTTAGAGGCCTGCGTGAGGGTGGCGAGCACAGTAGGATGCCTGCGTGAGGGGCAGTGGTAGTTTAAATGTTCTCTATCGCGTGTGTTCCATCATATGCTTAGTATTTAATGCCTTCAGTTGTATCTGTCGGCAATCCTGCAAGCAGGACCAGGCATACATCAGATGTAAGCAAAATCAAATGCACTTTGTAGCTCCCTACTGCTGCATTCCTTACGCTTGCCAGAAATAAGTATGGGAAGCGTTTGAGAACAGAGTTATGCAGAATTCTTACACTTTTTGGACCACGCGAAGAAGAGGCCACTGAATTGACAGCCACAAAATTGTGCACACTTAGGCGTGTTTCATAGGAGCCCCTGCTTCCCACAAAAGGTTGATGGAAAAAGTACATGTACGGAAGCAAGCAGGTTTTAAAGGGGGGAATGAGCTGGTCATAGGGAGCTCCAAACCTTATATCCAATTCAATTTGTCTGGGCTAGTCAAAGGAATCACAACTCCCAGAAAAGGGTAAATCAGTCCACCCAAATGTGTACAATCTGTGCTGAAGAAAGGAATCATCCCTGCCTTTGGGCAAAACCTCTGTCTTCCATCCATTGTTCCACGCCCTCCAATAAACGCCGCAATTGCACACAAAGATCCTTACCCTTATTGGCTTTCATGGTGGATGGGATAGCGCATATGGGAGCATGGGTTCTGCCAACTTTCATTTGAAGGCGTTCCTGTCTTTGTACAAGTGTTCTCACGCACACCTGCTCCGCCTCTCGTCGCAACCAGCGATCATCAGCAGGCGCATGAAATCAACCCTTCATTTGCACAGCTCCTCCACTTGTTCCGTCTTTTGTTGCACCTAGCAATTGCAACATCATGGTCATTCCAACATTTGCAAGAAAGTGCCCATTTGTACAAACGTCATCACACCTGCTCCGCCTCTCGTCGCACCCAGCGATCATCAGCAGGCAAACCTGCCTCTGACAGGGAGCCCTCCCCTTTGAGTATGCTCTCAGCTGCCTTTGAAGCAGCAACAGTCTCTCCAGTGCTACTGCCACTGCCTGAGCTGCCATCCATCACCATGGAGGGCATGGGGGCCGGGGAGAGGATGGCCTCATGCGACTGCGACACATTTGCGTTTGAAATGCGTAGATTTGAGGTTAACGAAGGATGGGCAGCCTCATGTGATTGCAACGCGTGCATTGGAAAGGTGTGGGTTTCCGGGTAAAGAAGGATGCCAGTGGAAGTTGAGGGTCGAAAGAAGAGGAGGGGCAAGTGCTACTTGTTTGCTTTGGCTTGCGCTGACCTGCACTCCCTTTAGCCAATCGATATGTCATAATTATGGCAATTGACACATCAGAAATTTATTTGCTAGCGCTAGAAATGAAGTTTATTAATGTAATTGCACCTCACGTGCATGCACAAAGATGGACTCAAGTTGGGAGCATGCGACCCGCAGCATAATGGTGCAGGCCTCTTGCACATGTGCCTGTTGGACTCCCTTGGACGCAACATCTGTAGCCTGCAGCGCGCAGACCTGCCAGGCAGCTGTCAATGTCTGTCCTTCAGCTTCTAAGCAAGGTGCTGGATAGCACCAGCTCAGCTGAGCCCCTTAAGGCCCTTTTGGGTGTGAGCCTGAGTTGTGGGCAACACAGAAACTTGCGAGGCAGCTCAAAACCTCAACACATCCAGGCAAAATGTTGAGATGGAGCTCATGGACACAGCTGCGCTCTGAACTGGGGTAGAGACCAGCAAGTCCTGCACCATCAAATTCCATCCAGAGGCCATTGGCATCCTGTACCATCTAAGTCCTGCAAGGAGCCAGCAAGCCTTGCAACATAAAAATCCACCCGAAGACTATCAGTGTCCTGTTCCATCATGCAAGGAGTCAGCGAGTCCTGTGCTGCACTATCAAAGTTCGAAGACAGCTCTCCAGCTGTCAAGCGCACACACTGTAAGACCATATGTGCCCCCAGGTTTCCACAAAACCCAAAAGCTGGCGTACCAAAATGCGGGGCGTGCGTTGCGCGGCTTCCCATCTTGCAGCGGCTCTTGCTGTAAGAGAGGGTTCGATGATCTGTGGCGGGCTTGGGCCAATGTGGGGGGTCCGCCCCTCTGGAGACGTGATATCATACTGGGCCATCAGCGGTACTGCTGCACGCAGCTGAGGGAAGAGATGGGACAGGGGTAGTTTTGCACAAATGAGAAGGCAGAAAATGAAAGGGCGCCCCTTGGGAGAAGCAACGTCATACTGGGCCAGCAACGGTACTGCTGCACGCAGCTGAGGGAAGAGATGGGGACAGGGGTAGTTTTGCACAAATGAGAAGGCAGAAAAAGAAAGGGCGCCCCTTGGGAGAAGCAACGTCATACTGGGCCAGCAACGGTACTGCTGCACGCAGCTGAGGGAAGAGATGGGACAGGGGTAGTTTTGCACAAATGAGAAGGCAGAAAATGAAAGGGCGCCCCTTGGGAGAAGCAACGTCATACTGGGCCAGCAACGGTACTGCTGCACGCAGCTGAGGGAAGAGATGGGGACAGGGGTAGTTTTGCACAAATGAGAAGGCAGAAAATGAAAGGGCGTCCCTTGGGAGAAGCAACGTCATACTGGGCCAGCAGCGGTACTGCTGCACGCAGCTGAGTGAAGAGATGGGACAGGGGTAGTTTTGCACACATGAGAAGGCGGAAAATGAAAGGGCGCCCCTTGGGAGAAGCAATGTCATACTGGGCCAGCAACGGTACTGCTGCATGCACCTGAGGAGGAAGATGGGGATAGAGGCAGTTTTCCACAAATAGAAATACGGAACATGAAGGAGCGCCCCTCTGAAAACGCGACATCATACTGGGCCGGCAGCGGAACTGCTGCGCGCAGCTGAGGGAAAAGATGCGGAGGGAGATAGTTTTGCAGCAATGGAAGGACGGTTGGCAAGATACGAACATCATCTAGCAGCAGCACAAGGCGGCACTGCCGGAGGCGATTGTGAGGGACAGAGGTGGGAACAATACAAAGCAAAAACGATGCTAGAAAGATCAGAGAGCGGGGTAAGCAGGCCAGAGGCAGCATTGCCACGTGCTTTGGGGTACAATACGAATGGTGAGGGACAAAAGTGTCCAACCAATGCTACAGGTCTGCTGCGCAGCCCAACCTGGCGCTGTTGTGCTTTGAAACCAAAGTGAGAGGCAGCCACCAGAAAAACTGGTGGGAAAGTATCAGGTTAGCAGGCAGCAAATGAGCACAGGTGCTTTCATGACAAGGATGCCTTTATGATAAGACAAGTGCCTCAATGATAAGGATGCAACTTTGATGGCCCAAGAGAGACTTCAGGTTCCCATTGCACAGATGATCATGACCCCACAGGCAACCCACGACCAACAACGGCTCAGAGCAGAGCTGAACACTAACAAGTTGCGAGAAATACCTTCATTGCCTGATCATTGCAATGCAGTCTTTGCTTTTTATCGTTTGCCTGCCCATGCTTGCCCTACATATGCCAAGAAGCTCGGACAGAAACAGAGACACAAGCCAAGGGCTTTCCATACGAAAATGAGGCTGCCCATGCGAGCTAAATGTGGTCTGGCAAGCTGGCTTAAAAAATGAAGAACAAGCCAAGGGCTCCTCTTTATTGTTAGACAGCCCATGTTGGTCCGATGCAGGCTGGGAATTAATGAAAGCAGAGACCTTAGCCTGCCCATGCAGGCCCTGTATAGACTGAAAATCAAGACAGAAACAACGGCAAAAACAACTAGCCTGCACATGCAGGCCCAACGTATGCTGGAGAGCTCGGACGGGAACAAAGACGTCAGCCAAGAACAATAAGGTCGGGCCATCTTACTTTCCCCTTCCCCTTCCAGTAAGAGCATCAACCTTCAATTGAATGTATTCCCCTTGCAATGATTGCATTCTTCTTCCGAAGAATGCGCTCCTCTAGCAATGAACTCATGCTTCCTCCAACAAATGCATGGGTCCTCCAACAATAAAAAAAAACCTTGGTTGCATGTTATTTTCCATTAAAGCGTATGCTGCAGGCACAAGGCATCAATGCATGCCAGTTCACACAAAAAGAGGCTGCAGACATTGGAGAGCAAGAAGTGAAGTGAACAGCTTTAAGAGTTTGACTGCATGTTTAAGAATGTTGGTGCTTGCAGGCGCCATAGCTTGTACGATAAACTCTCAGCACGTGTTGCTACACTGAGCATTTCATAAGCTTGACGAGCCAAAACAGCAGCACAGCATAGTACAGTATATGGGACGGCCATGAAGCATGGGTGAAGGTGCTCACCAATTGGGCATACTTGTTGCGGAGGGGCACTCCCAGCGTCTGCACAGCCCGCGAGGTGAAGAGCCACGGGAAGTCGTGCTTCAGAGCAGCAATCAGTTCCCGCCTGACCTCTGGATCCTCTGCCACTCTCATTGCTGTTGCTCCGTTTTCAGACGGCGATGAGGCCGCCTCTAGGAATGAGCCTTCAGCGGAGTCCCAGTCTAACATGCCATTAGAAGCAGCCTCATCACCCTCGCCTGCACCACCCTGCAGCCGTATTCCCTCTGAAACTTGAGCTTGGGGCGAGGATGGACCCCAGAAGGGCAAGGGCTCTATAGATGGGTCCACATAGCCAGCAGGCTGATCACGACTGTGTGGCTGCCGCCTCCTGTTGCGGCCTGCATGGGCACGATGGAGCTGCCGGGTGGTGCGGCGTTGGGACGTTGGGGCTGCAGGGGACCCTGTGCTAGGGGATCCTTGCAGGGCTGGCAGCAGCTGCTGCTGTTGCATGAGGAGCCCCCTGCGTGTGTGCGTGCGTGCGTGCATTTGTGTGTGTGTGTGTGTGAGTGTGTGTGTGTGTGTGCTGTGTGTGTGTGCGCGCTGTGTTTGTGTGTTTGTGTGTTTTTGTGTGTTTTTGTGTGTTTTTGTGTGTGTGTGTGTGTGTGTGTGTGTGTGTGTGTGTGTGTGTGTGTGTGTGTGTGTGTGTGTGTGTGTGTGTGTGTGTGTGTGTGTGTGTGTGTGTGTGTGTGTGTGTGTGTGTGTGTGTGTGTGTGTGTGCGTGTGCGTGTGTGCGTGTGTGCGTGTGCGTGTGCGTGTGCGTGTGCGTGTGCGTGTGCGTGTGCGTGCGTGTGTGTGTGTGCGTGCGTGCGTGCGTGTGTGTGTGTGTTCCCACCTGCATATTACCATCCTAATTGAAATTCACAGCTGGAAAATAAAACATCTAGTCTTTACCTAAAGAAATCGTATTTTGCTCACTTCTTCGACTTCTACGAATTGAGTTTTTTTAGGGTGAGTGAATCAAGTTTGAATGTTTTCTCTATAAAAATTTAATCCAAAACTAATGCTTATTTTCAACTTCGATATGCATCTAGCTCAGTCGCCCTCAGAAAAAGTGGTGTGTTTTGCAGGACCACAGGCTCGTGCACAGTACCTTATATTGCATCATTTATTAATTATCAACCTTGCGCACTCTAGCATTTCAGTCTGCACCCCCACATTTCTCTTCTACCACAACAAGTATTGGTTTACCTCATACCATTACGTAGCACATTACATCCAACACACGAGGGGCAGCCAGTTTTGTGTCTTTGTGCCTGCTGCAAATGAAAATTCTGATGCCACTGCTCAGCTGCGGATAGAGCGGCTTGCTCCATCAATTATAGTGCCAGCACTTACCTCCAGATCGGACTGGTAAAGGCTCCCCTGTTGCCTCAGCTACACTGCTTTTTGTAGGCAGGCACAGCTACGTAACCTTTCACTTCCTCCCTTGGCGTCAGCACTACCATTCCATTCTTTGTTTTTGCAGATGTCTCCTGCTCCTTTGTTCCTGTCCTTACCGCAAACCCCTGCTCTCACTCTGTAGAATGAAAGAGGGACACATCCTACCGCAACACTATCTTTCAGGGCATTAGCATGAATTGGATGCAAGATGGAACACATGCTGGCAAGCTGTTACACATGCGATCAGATTCAGAATAGCACTTATGATATAAAATTGGATCGCCGCAGACTTGGCTTGTCTCCTTGCATTTCATGTCTCAAGCCAGCTGCAAAATCCTGCATAAAATGGAAGCTCCTGGTCTCATTCAAAAACATATGTCACAATTAGATGTTACAAATTTGGAAACCTTGGAAAGCTTGTACTCATTGCGCTGTCCGGCACTTGTCATCTCTCCAGCCGGCGTTTTAAATGGAGCCAGCAATTGAAATGCATTGCTCTTCGTATTAAGCAAGCTGTCTTAAACCTAACCTCAGCTAAATCAGTGGTATTGCAGCAGTTCATCAGCCAGTTGTAGTTGTCTGCTGCACAACCCTTCAGAGAAAAGAAAAACTACGCAGGCAGCGAAAACACTCCCCACATTATTAAGGAAAAGAGGATAACTAGGGCTGAGGCACAGTGTTTCCCCTTTACCAAGAGAAGCAAAAGAGAAAAAGTCAGTGGGGATTAGGAGGACTACAGTAACCCGTGTCTGATCTCGGTGATGAGAGTTGAGAGAAGTCTTCTCAAGAGCGCCTCTGGTTCTAACAAGTTTAAAAGTGTACTTGTCAGTGTTGTTGCTAGATTGCTGTCAGGTCTTCAGTTAAACGGTTGGTGGTCGAACCTCATATTTATGATGGCTGAGAGACTGGCAGAGCCGGTATTGGCCGGTAGTAGATAATCATAATAAGTTGGTGAATCACATGCCGCAGCTACGTGGCACGACATGCTGGACAGAATGTGCATGAAGCTTCAAAGCAAGCTTGGTGGCTTTATGCGTGTCAAAATTAAGCTCTTTAAGGGGCTCCAAAGTATTAGGGTTATTGATGAACCCTCCCACACTTAACAAAATGGTATGGAGGGTAACATGAGCGGAGGCCCTCCATCAAAGATCACGACAGAGGTCGCAGTGCTGCTGCTTGGAGGCTTCAAGCTGATTTTCGGGCCGGGGGTCTTCACAGTATGTGACCTCCACAAGATGGATGTACCTTTGTTCTGGTAGGAGCTGACTCGGGTGACGGATCTTGGAAGCAGGTGAAGAGGCTGTGGCTGGCACTGAGTGCTCCCTGTTCCCCCGCATCCCCTCTACTTCTCAATGGATAACAGGAATAAAATATTGTTGCTCTTTCAATTGGAACAATTACTAATGCATCAGGGTGGCTAGAAGTAAGTCTTTGTCTGTCAGGGAAAAGATGAGGGAGATTATACTTAGGGAGTCTATTTGTTGAGTGTTCAGGGGTCTGCAGGTTCTGTAAAGCAAGACAATCTATGTTGCCTATGTCCATGGAGGCAAGGCATGCCCCAAGAGGGCTTTTGCTAACACCTTTGAGATGCATTCTGCTAGCAATATTATGGCACTCAGTCACCATGTTTGACATGATGCAACGTTAGCACCCCCTCAAAGAGTCAGATGCGAAGTTTGTGGAGCAATGAAACATTCATTTCCAAAACTGGAAACATGCTACCAGGTATGGTTCTTGTCGTTCTTGGACGCTTCCTGTGTTGAACTGGGCAACTCAACAACCAAATTATGATTTTAACAGACTGCAACTTGCTAGCGTTTAAGCACAAGCCGCTGCCAGAGACTCAAGCCCTCAAGTCAAAAGGCCAATGGCAGCAGTGCGCTTGGCTCTTAATGTAATGTCTTAAATTCGTGCACTGAGAGTTTCTCAGTATGTGAAGACATTCTCAGTGCTACAAAAGCCCTTTTTAACCTCACAAGCGCCACTGCAAATGTGCAATTTATTGCTTGCCAACGTGACGCTTGACCCTGCTCTTAATGATGATAATAACAATAATGATATTAACATCTCATTTCCTCAGATGCTGAAAGGGACACTATTTAAACGAAGCTTAAAATAATACAAGCTCAGCCTAGCCGTGACCCAGGTGCAAAGGGAGCGGTTATGAATTTGCTAGGCCAAAAAAGTGTTATTCACAGCATCATCCCCAAAGGTTAGCTAATATTATTAGCTATGGCTATTCAATAGCCTAAGTCAGTAATAGCCACTAGCGTAGTACTTGGCCAAGGGGCCGGGCCCCCCTCTGGGCTGACATTAACTAAATATTTGAATGAGATATGAACACTGCATATGTGTCTGGTCCACGCAGCTCTCTGCTTTGGCAGGTACCACCTCTAGAGATCTGATCAGTAGTGGCGCCCCCATGGTAAGCTTAAGACACTTGAGTGCCTACGCAGGAACATTTAATGTAGCTCTAAAGGGGTACGCCTTGAGGGTGAGCACTTTGTGAAATAACTAACTTGGTGAGTGTATGAAGTAGAACTAATGCAGGCATTCAAAAATGCTCATACAATAATGAATAATATGAAAGTCAGTAGGAAGCCGCATGTGCTTGTAACATTTATTGTAGCGGATGATCTTGGTGCAGGAGGCTATGAAACCCCTCAGGAAATAAGAATTGAATCGCCTTGGTAGGTGATCTTAGAATTACCCATAATTTCCTTTTTTCTCCAATTTTCCATACCCAATACCTGATTGATATAAACAGGCCCTGAGCAAGTTTTACAAGATGTGAACAGCTTGCCTAAATGTCTAAGTTGTGTTTTGTGTGCAAAATGCTCACTGCAAAACAAGTGCACCCGAGTCTGCAAAAATTGATTCAAGGCCTTTGGGATCCATTAATTTGCCTTTGAAGACTTGCGTAAGCGAGTTGCACTTTGTTGTGCTGACATGCGCGGCTGAGGTGCATATGAGTTAGCAAAGAATGCAAATGTGTAGGGTAGAGGTGCACGGATGCCCATTCCAAGGTATGAGCAAGGCAAGAAGCACAAGGGGAACGTGGCAGCTTGGCAGCAGCGCATGGACAAGGGTGCAGCGTACACAGCTGAGCTGCGCGCAGGACAGACTGTTGACTCATGCAGAATTCATATGGGAAATAGGCCTGCGGCCTCCCGGCGGGCTGGAGACGCATGGGCAAAAGACGTAAAATCCAGTTTTCTGAAATGGGCATATTGTGGTGTGACATAGAATCAAGGTTTTGCAAAAACCAAAAAGGACGCACTGCAGCAGGGTGTCCCACACTGCTGAAGCGGGCTATGGGCAAAGACCCTATAGCGGCTTTAATGAAGCCTGTACACATGTGCAGTCTGCAGAGCTGGCTGCCTTTGCCGCAGTTGAACATAGCTTGTTGTAACAATGTTCTTCTTCACAGATGCACTCATGTAGTCAGGACTACATGAAGAACAACAAGCCATGTTTGAATAGTGCTGTAACAGACAAAGGGCCAGCAGGGCGCCGTACCTTGTCTGTGTGTGTGTTTCCCGTGGTATCCCGAGTAGTAGCAGAGGGGGCTCCCGTCGCGCCCGTCTCCGTGAGCTGCTACCTAGCGTCCCTCTATAATATAATTATAAAAGAACTCCTGAAATCAGCTCCCCGGGGGTAATATACCCCTGCTACAAAGTGTCTTAGAAACATAGATCATACATGTAAATGTATTCCCTATGCCCGGTATTCTAAGGCACAAGATACATGTAACAATGATTGTTACAAGTGCATTTGGCTAGCTTTTTAGCAGCTAGCCCGTGGTGGGCCCCGGGGGGATGTTGGGATGTTGGAGAGGTGAGGCTGGACCCGCACCACGAGGACCACGCGTGTGGTTTTCTTGGGTGGAGGGTCCAGACTTGGCATCTTCTGATGCCAAAAGCAGCAGAAAAGCGAGAGTGTGTCTGAGCACGAACTTGCGTACAGCGTGCATTCAGTCCCTAGCGTGCAAATTTGTGCAGTGCTGCAATGAATGTGAATCTCGAATGTAGTGGGACGAGAAATAGTCGCTATAGCCATAGGTCACCTAGGTTATGCCTTAGGTGGCTTAGGTGGCTCGTAGTTTTGGCCCCTAACCCCCTGACCCTAACCCTAACCTAACCCTACCCTAAACCCTAAAACTATGAGTCACCTAAGCCACCTAAGGCATAACCTAGGTGACCTATAGGTATAGCGACTATAATTGGGACGGCAAGAAATAGCCCATTCTCGGCCTTCGAGGTCTGACAGACCTGGTCTGCACAGCAGGCTTGCACCAGCAGGTTAGCAAACTCGCCAGGAGCGCAAAGACTCAGTACCGGTAATGATGATCTTGAGGCAGGAGGTCATGAATTCCCGGATCGACCAACTTTCTGTAATGACCCGAATGTTAAGATAAATGTAATTGTTTCTTCGCCTTCCTCGGACGGATCACATCCCTCGGATGGGCGTCTTCTTCTTCGATCACATTGGTACGTGGTAGATTTCATGAAAATTAAAACTTTTTTTAAGGCCATATCAGTTTCGTCTTGGCCCGAGCTCGCTTGAAAAAAAGTCAGGGTGGCCCTTCCTTTTGTGTTTTTCGCATCGAGTATCCACCACTGCGTTGATATCTTGAAATGATCGTATTAAAACCGTTACATAGTTTGGTCAACTACGATGCACCTTCCTGAGGTGTCGATTTCAAATACCGGTACTTGCTTAACAGTCACTTATGTTTCTGTACAAAAGAACAGAAAATGATGTGGTCAACTCGTTTTGAGACGTGAACTGAACGTGCGAACTTGTCTTTGGATCGGGGAGGTGGCGTGGCAATTGCTCACTCTTTGTAGAGACCTTCTCTTGGGAGTGCTGTTGTGCACACACATTTGCAAGCCCTATGCAAGCAAGCTGCTGCGGGAAGACCAGTGCTGAGGTGCGCCAGCTCAAGCTGCACAATCACACACACTGTGGCGTCAGCATCTGCAGTGAGGCATGATACAGGAGGAGGCCATGGTCAGGCTCTGCAAGACACGGCAATGCCTAGGGTTTCCGCCTGTCAGACCTTTCACACTGAACCTCTTTTTTGCACCTGGTTCTCCTGGCAGGAGAAGGCACAGCAGCACCAGATCCAGGCAAAGGTGGCCGCACAGATATCTGAGGTACGAATGACAAGCTGGCTGCAGGATGAGCCTTGCCTCCAGTAGCTGGAATTGTGCACATATTTCGCCTGGAGTCACAGGGTTGCACTTGTTCCCAATTCATGGATGTGCACGAGTGCTGCTACCACGTGAAGGTACAGTGCGTGCATGAGTGAAGGGCAGTGCATAAGTTGTAATTTCTGATCCGCTCATGCTCTTACCTATGGACAGGCTCAAAGTGTGCAAAACATATCAAGCATCTCCATGTGTGTGCACTGCGTCGCAGGCGCATGCAACACACACACACACACACACACACACACACACACATGATCGCGCTCACCCCTCACCCCCCTCACCCTCCCCAACCACCTACCAAGGCTGATGCAAGCACGAAGATCAAGAGCTTTTACACATGTATTGTGGCAGATCCTGCCACTTGGCATGGATACAGGGTGTGCCCATTTGCTTCACGTGCACCTCAGGCAAAACGCCATGCAAACATTTACCGGCCGCCAGAGGGTATCTCCATGTGGGCTTCAGCCAAGGAATTTGGGTGCCATTTTGGGTGAGTGAATAACAGCATCTCATTTCAGCAGTGGCCACTGTGATGGGGTTGTACATTGACCGGGTGTAGGCATTGTATGGTAGGATGCTCTGGAAACGCATTTACCCTGTTACTCTGTGTTTGCCTCAGGGGCACTGCTGCTTTCCTTCTCTTGTATTCATCAGCTGCTGCTAGGGCACCTAGCATTTGCTGTAACCTTATAGCAAAGAACTTATGAACCCCACCAAGAGGCTCAAATTCAATACCCTGTGTGACAGGGTTGGCATGGGTCTGTACTTCCAGATGCTGGAGTGGCTGATGATACTGTTTTCATGCATCACCTTTCTGTCGGTAAGTGTTTTGATGCACGCCTTGCTATCCAGGAATGAGGGCCAGCGACATGCTTAGTAAACAATGGGCATGCAAAGTTTGGATGGGGGCTACAAGGTTAGGCTGAACGTGTTGTTCAAAGTTTCAGACACGACTCTTAGTTGTGCCAAAAACATGCTCAACAGAGCAAGTCCCAGGAAGGACGGAAGTCATGAAAAATCAGGCAATTAAATTCCTTGGAACAAAAATCACCTGTCTGCTAAAAAACCAGAAAATTTGCTTGCCCCATGAATTGATATTGCTAGTGAAGTGAATACTCCTGGCAATACAACTCATTTGTTGGAGGACAGCTGAGTATGCCACATGTAGTTTAAAAACATTTTTTACAAGTTTGCACCAAAATAATGAGTTGGTTTTTGAACAGCAGGCATCTGAAGGGGCAAGTCCTGATATGAAGCCTGCCATGCCCTCTCCTCCGTCTCTGATTTGAAACGCTGCATCCTTCCTGTGCTTGATGTGATGCAACAGAAGCCTTGCCTCTGAGGCTTACCCTGGGAAGCTACCACACAAATTTGGCATGTCTGCACAATATATCCACGTCGATGTGCTGTGCGCAGTTTCCATTTTGGATCGTGACCAACCAGTCTGTTTTTACCGATGAAGCCAACAAGGACAGGGAGAGTGTCGGCCTGAAGGTCTGTATCTCTTGCACTTAATCCTGTAGCTGTTGCTTGCATTCTTGTAATGCAAGCAGGCTCATAATTATGGGAGCTGATGGTCATGTCATGAACAGAGAGTATACAGGCCTTCCAGCTCCTTTCCGGGTGAGCAAGTGTCCAACTGGCTTATTGAGCAAAAGGGATGAATAAATGAGACCTGATAAACCCTAAAATTCTTTAGCAAGGCATTCCACTTGAATTGCATGTTGCTTAACGAGTCTATGCAAGTTGCAAGATGGTTTCTCGGATCCCAAGCCTGATGGGCACCTTGATTTCAGAGCTGCTGCATCAAAATACCCTGGTATACCTCCCCCCCTGCCAGATTTCACAGCATACGCTTTGCCTTGCTTGCAGGTGTTCGAAAGCCCTAGCTTGTTGGGTTCCACCTTTGCCTCCATTCCAGACCACCAGCTTGACCCAAACAACACCCTGGTGTACATGAACACTGAGCTGGGCAACTCTTGGTGCGTGAGATGTGTTGGGCAAATGTATGATCTACGCTCATTTGAAATGATATATGTCAACAGCATGTGTTTTTTTGTTTTGACGCATACCATGTCAGGCTAGCTGCACCTGAGAATGGTTTCCTGCGCTGATACAAAAGTCTACAAAAACAAATTTTTGCAAGTCACCAGTGTCGTTCCGTTTGACTGTGTGAGACTTTAATTGCGATGAGATGCATGCAAAGTTTGAATTCACAAACTGCTTGATCGCACATTTGGTCAAAGATAGGGTGGCCGAGAGAAAGGTTAGCAAGCCCCCTAAGGACACACACAGGCTTACCCGACCTTCCATCCTCTTATATCTTCAAGAGTAAATCAAAAATAAGATGCTAAGTCCTGACTGGGTTCATAATGTCACATGAAAGTAGCGTTCATGTCGGCTTCTAGAGGCCTTAAAGTGGACTTTACCGGTGTGTGTGGGGGGGTAAAGTTCAAAGAAGGGCACTTTCAGAATGCGATAAATGCATGTTAAGTTTCAATTCGATCAAGTATGGGATTCATTGAGCAAAACAACACTGTCCACTCAACATCTCTATGCTGGGTCTGTGTGCCAATGCAGGTATGGGCCAATGGAGAAGGATGACTTCTTGCTGTGTGAGTTGAAAATTAGGTAGCAGGGAAAGCACGCCTGATGGCAGATTTTTAAATGCCCCTGTTTTATATCAAAGCTCTTTCAACTAACAAGTCCAAATCTTGGGAAACTTGCGATGCCTTGTGTGACACTGTATCCAACAAAAGGACATGGTGATAACAAGTTGCGTGTAGACTGAAACTTGTCTTTCACGAGTACACTGATGCTCCCCTGTTGCATACGGCGGGTTTTTCAGAAAATCTGTGCGTCCATTCAGCAGTAAAACATTGGACTCAGTGCTCACATTTCAGACACCAACTGTTGCATATGCTCTCATCTTCCTTGACGATTTCCCAGAGTAACAAATTTTATCACTGTTTAATCCTGATGTTACAACTACCTGATGTTACGATTCTAATGTTACAGCTCTATCATATCTAATCTAATTCAATTCTAGCGTTACCATTGTGATGTTACAATTCTATCACTGCTTAATCCTGATGTTACAACTACTATCATCCTCTGGGCAGGGATTTCGCTGCTGGATGTTGTGGGTGTTGTGCTCACTATCTTCTTGGTGACCTACTTCACATGGAAGGTAAGGAGGAAGCGCATCACTTTGACTAGATAGCATGCGCACTTGTGCTCTTTAGTTGCCCAGTCAATGGTAGCCCGACCTCCATCTGAGTACTATCAGTCCTGCTGAGAAAGGCGGACAGCAGACATGTGCTACCGCTAGTTGGGCATACCTGGCCAATTTGCTTTCTAACTCAGTGTTCCATTGTGCAAAATGACCTGCTTGTGCACCAACCTCAATGCCGGCCGCCTTCTCCCTATAAAGTTGTCACTCTGTTTCTGCCCACAGGCCGGCTGGTTTGAGCTTTCCGTGGACAAGAACACCTATGATGCCACAGACTACGCTGTATTGGTGACTGGGCTACCTCCTGACGCAGGCTTCCATGAGGTGAAGCTCATGGAAACCCCCTCAACTTTTATGAAATAATTGAATTGCTGATTGGTGGTCTTGGTGCCCCAAAAACCCCTTCCATAAATTATGAGCGAGTCCAATGCGCAGAGGCTGGAATCTTGCAGAAAATAGCACAAGCATGCACACCTGAGCTGCTCAGTGGTGGCTTCTTTCGCAGAAGTAGGATGCTTGATCAGGAAGCGTATCTGCAACAAAGCAGGCGGCATGCAGTTTACACGTCCTTTTGGGGTTTGGGATAATATTTAAAGGAATTCAGCCAAGAACTGAACGTCTCTGGTGGTGAGGCACCCTAAGCATGCAACATTTTGCTTTGTCAAATGACAAACCTTCATCTCCATCTAGGCACCTCCACTTGTGACATGATTTGCCATAACAAGCAAGCTCTCCATCCTGATCCATCCAGGTAATAAATGACTCAGAGCCCTCTCTCTAGGGTTTTCTGATATTCCTTTTCTTCTGCCAAGCATTCTGTCAAAAGCAGGAAGCCAGCTGATTGAGCTTGCACCAAACAAACCAGAAGACCTTTTGCGTCCTTGAAAATGGTGACATTGCTCCTTTTAACTGTCCACGTTGTGACTTACCTCCAAACCTCTGCAACACAAACACTGATAGTTTCGAGGTACATACTTGAGCATTGGTCATAAGAAAACCTCTGCAACCTGCAGGTTGGCCATTTCTTTTCACGCTTTGGGGAGGTCATTGATGTGACGCTTGTCTTGGACATGGGTCGGGTTCTTCAAGCCTGTGCCAAGGCCTCTCGGCTGGAGCACAAGCGAGAGCAGCTAGCCAGCATCAGACGAATGTTCCCTGCAGAATCTGGAAGTGAGTGAAGCCCCGTTGTGACTGAGGAGTGAGTAGGGTACTGTGTCAGCTTGAAATGAACCAGCTAAAGTGACATCCTGAAATCTTGACGCGCCCAGCTAGGTCCTACAGAAGCAGTGTTATTGAAAATATCAGAATTTGGCTTCCTTATTTGTGCTGTCATTTTGAGCCGACACATGTAGGTCTAGGTAAGGAGGTCTTGGCGTGTGTTGAAGAGGGTTCAAAAGAGCCTCTTTGTGGCCCCTTTGGCCCTCTTCAGAGCCTCTTTGGACAAATGCTTGACCCAATCACCTTAACCACAATGCAGTCCAGGTGCTGGTTCTGCTGCATCAGATTAAGATCGTTTTGCTACCTTTTGTGGCATTTGTAAGTCCACAAGCTCCAGATGTGGATTTTGAAAACATCTTGGGGCGAGTCTTGAATCATGAATCATGGTGGTTGTTGCAATAGCTGCTCTGTATCAAAAGGTATGAAGCAGTGTTGTTTCGTTGGCGCACTGTGAATAAACGTATTAACCCTTTACATAATAATGACAGCGCTGGTGATGCTGGATTTCCCATGGGAACAATAAAATCAAATCTTTGGTGACCACAATGATTTCAATGCTGCCTTTTGTCAGCAAGACAAATTTGATGAGAGACATGTGAAGAGAAATCCTCAAGAATTCATCATTGACTTAAGCTGTGGTGCATTAGCGCCCTGCTCTGCCTTCTGAATGATGCTTTGATATGCTTTGTCGCTTCCTCAGGGGGAACCCAGGAGCAATTGGAGCGCACAGAAGAAGATCTGGTCCTGCTGCTCAAGGATATCAATGAAGACATGGACAGGTGCAAGCAAAAGAAATCAATGTTGTTCTGTAAACAGCTTGTTGTGGAATAAAAGTGAAGTAGCCTAATGCACAAGAAAAACTACAAATCATCGCATTTCATAAGCGCTCACGACTGTGATGTTTTCAATCATATGCTGTTTTGGATGCCCAGACATCCTATCCTCTTTGCTCATCCCAGTGCAGGTCCTGTTGCCTGCATGCTCCCCTATCCTGCCTGCAAACGCCAAACAAAAAGATGCTTGCCTGTCGGCAGGGGCTACTGAAGGAGAATGTAGTGAAATGCTTTAATAGGTGCATGTGTAAGCCAGTGCATTATCTCAGGCATGCACAAATTAAAGGTGTGGGCACATGCATCTGCACATGTGCACACTCCTGCAGAGCAATCGCCGAGCGCCAACACCCTCTCTCTGGATCAGCAATACTACACCATCCCTCCAACCTTGTAAAACCTGAGAAGTGGAGGTCAATGTCAAGGCACCAGCACAATCCTGTGTATGCTGCTGATGCTGAGAGCGGAGAGCCCCAGCTTAATTCATCTGTAGGCGCCGATGGGGAGGAGGTGGCCTTGGTGAGTTTTTCTTGGTAAAGCGTGCTGTGCTATGAGTTAACCTTGAAAGATCAGATCTGTGTTGGGCATGGCAGAAAATCCATATGGTAGCGTTCTTTGGTGAGACATTAGCTAGCTTAATTAGGGATATATCCTTAGTGCACGCAGGCTTTTTTTTAAGCTCTCAGGAGCAGCATGCAGGCGGCAAGCATTGAGGCCAGCTTTTAGGGTCAACACAAAGAGAGGGAATGCAAGGCAATTGCTTGAAACTCCATCAGCCTGCCATGTCCTTTCCATCACTATTAGCTTTGCATTTCCTCTTTCATTTGGCATGGTCACTGTTTGCAATAATGAATTTTTCATCCAGCATGCAGTCCTGGGTGATCGTGACCCGGTGGTGGTGGTGTGAGCAGGGCCTGCAAGGAACCAATGCGTTCAAAAAGGGCTTGCTACTTGCCCATGCTTCTTACAAAGGACAAGTTCGCATTTTCTTTTTTTCTCCTTGGTTGGCAGGCATTACCTGGGTCGGCTGTACTGTACCCTTCACCGCAAAGCCTAACATTGCACTTCTCAACATCACTAAATGAACCTAGCCATGAACACGTGCAGGGCAAAGAGGACTCTCAAGAGTGGGATGGCCGCGCTGAGAAGGAGTTCACAAAGAAGGCTGTGTATGACACCAAGGTGAGCGCTTTCTCTGTCTGTGCAATTGGTGTGGATTTGCTGCCTTTGTTTTCGTGGCTTCAAGCTTTCTGTCTGTAAGGATAAGAGAATGCAAAAGTGCTGTGGCTGTGTGTGGCATGCATGCATTGACAAGATTCGCTGCACCAGGTGCCGGGTTAACCTGAGGCTTTTGTGCGCTCCCAGTAGAGGGTACACCCTACTTCCCTCTACTGGGAGGGCATGCAATGCCAACCAGCAAATGCTACTACAAATGCTCCAGTCAAACAAGAAAAGAAGTAAAGAAGAGTGTTTGAAACACTTCTGTCTGTGACCATTTGGTCTCTCTACTGGGCTCTAATGTCAACCAAAGCAGGTGCTTTCAATCAGTCCCCTCCCAGCCCTTCCTTAGGTATGCAACCTCTGGCATTATTTCATTGACGTTTGCTTTGTAGCATACATATTTCAAATATGACATTTGTGGCGTGTTCTCAAGCAGCCACAGGTGACCCTTGTGGCGTGATATTCACCTCGTGGCATACTTGCTGGTGATGTGTTTCCAGGCAGCTTTCGTCACGTTCAACCGGATGAGTGAGGCAAAGAACTGCCTGAGGCTCACGCCAAATCCTGGGTGGATAGGTGGGCACAAGCTTGTTCATATTTTATTTCAAGTGTTAGAATCAAGGAGTTGTTCCCCCGAACAAAAGCCAATTTGTTCGGAACGCTCAGATCGATTTGCACCCTGGTCAGCAAGCTTGCACGGTCGACTGTGTGCTGCTTTTGCGTGAAGTGCGTCTCTTTGCTTGACCTTGCTGTAGTAAATGCATGAAGGCCTCAACCTCCTGCCTTCATGTCGCTTCAACAAACGTGTGCTTCTTCTTTCCCAGATGTGCAACCACAAAAACGTCACGGTTTTAGACACTCAGATGCCCTGCTGCTATTGCTGCTGCTGTTGCTGCTGCTGCTCCTGCTGCTGCTTGTCCGGTTCACAGGCACTTGTAATGTATTCGTGAAAGCTCTTTCATGAACAGGCAATTCCTATTGTGCTCTCTGTGCAGTTGGGGAACCTTGATGCACGCGGCCTCTTGGTTGGTGTACATTATTTCTTTTCTTTGCTCCCTGTGCAGGTTGGTTGTACAGGCACACTGTTGCCCTTGATGCCCAGTGTATTCGAGGCCACTGTATCGAAACCATGCGCGCATGCAACCCAACAGACTACATCTTCGAGAACATGTGCTTCTCAGAAGTCTTGAGGTGTGGCCTTCTATTCCTTGGTTGCTGTTGGTAGGGCGCAGTTCACTTGTTTGCTTGAGACCCAGAGTGTGCTAGGACCAAGCCTGCACTCACGAGCTTAGGTGGCCCACTCCGGCTTGGACAGTCAAGCAGTAGCAGGCTATCTCATTTAATATCGTTCACAAGCAACTTTACCCTTTCTTACTTTTAGTCATCTAGTCTAAGCACTTGTAAGCCAGCAATGAAAGTGTCGGCCAACCAACGGCACCCTACATGTTTGTTCCACACTCTGTAGGATTTGGCACAAGACTGGTATCCGCCTCTTGTACCTGGTCCTGCTCATTGTGTGTGCCCTCATTGTCAGTGGACTTAGTTCCCGCACTCGAGTCGACCTTGACCGCACAGACTTGGACTTCAGCACACACGACATGAACACCCATGTTGGGCGAGCAGCCTCATTCCTGCCTCAGAGTAAGTCCTCCCATCTGCATGACCACCCATGTTGTGTGAGCAGCCTCATTCCAGCCTCGCAGTCAGTCTTTTCACCTGCATGCTTTTATGTCGTCATGTGGGCAACGGACTTGAGAAGAACTGAGGCATCAGAGTTCATTTTTTGCATGACTAGCTTTGCTGTCCTAAGGACAGTGGTGCCAACGTAAGAAGTGCCTGAAGAATGGCCTGGCATTTGCTCACACCTGCATAAGCATATGTCACATGCAAAGCCTAAATACAAGCTCAGGAGCGCAGATAACTGCTTTATTACTTTTCTGGAAGTGTTCCTTTGGAAAGTAGCTGCGTCTGCGTTACCTGGAGCCAGCGCAACAACCCTCCATCAGACAGCTGCTGATCTCGTGTTTCCCTTTCCTGGTACACCCACTCCTCAGGTGCACCTGCCGGCTCAACAGTGTCTCAGCTGCGTGAACTCTATGAGGAGGCCATGCAAGAGGCCTCATCCTCAGCTACCACCCCTGCTTTCAGCCCCAAGCTTGCTGCCAAGGCCAACTTCACCGACTACTGCACGCTTGCCCTGCCAGAGGTGTGCGCGGAGCACTACAGGCAGAGCTTGGGAGGCGCGCAGGAAGTTGAGCTGGTGATGAAGTTTGGCAAGCAGCTCCAGGTAAGCGCGTGAGCCGGGCTTGTGCGTGTGAGGTATGTGTGTGCGTGTGTGTGTGTGTGAGTGTGTCATTGGTAAAGGAATGCTTCATGACAAAGCATTTGCTTCTCTGCTAATTACAGTTAAATGATATTGTAGTTTTGAGGGCACGTCCCAGGCCAAATTTTATAACCTGGACATTTTCTTTTTTGCTGTACAAAAACTTTCTGAAGCGCACACAGCACTTTTGGCTGGCGTGATTCTTTTCTTTTTCTTTTAAGCTTTATGCTTTCAGGTCTTGAGTATGTTGCACTCTTATTAAAAGTTTGGCGTATATCTGATTTAGTTTGCATAATTTTGCTCTAGCTGCTATTCCTGTTTTGATTCAAAAATTTGTCTGTGTATGGAGTTGCTCATACGTGTCAATGCCGTGAGCGATATTAAATCTGGAGCTAATTTTAAGGCACTGTTTTCTGCTTTGGCTTCCATGATTTCTTTCATGTCTCCTCAGAGGAGGTTCTTTCTCCAAGAAGGTGCCCTTTCATCCAAGTGATAGTCCCTTATATTACTCGCATGAAATTGCAATGCTTTGCTTTGCTTTACCACGATGCCTTTACACTCTGCTGCGCAGTGGGGAAAGAATTTTGATAAAGTGGTGTATGAGCGCCCTGTGCTGCACTCCATGAACAAGTTGGCTGAGACCGAAGACCCACGTTCTGTTCAGGTATGTCTTGATCAATTTACACTGATTTTGGAACTACTTACGCCTGCATGCAAGCTAGCATGTCAACCTGACGTGGCAGTCTCATATGCTTGCAGTGGTCAAAATAAAGCATGGGAGCTGCCTAAGGTATTGCTCAAGCTATATTGTTTGCTGAATTGGGCATACATTTTGCTTCTCATGGACAGCCGAATGATGCCAAGGTGATGCCAAGATGTCCCATGGAATACACAGGGCACATTTGCATGATTGTTAATGGTTTTACTGAGCATCAATTCCTGTAAAATTCAAATAGGGCACCATGGTGGCCGGGGCATCACTGAGCATCAATGCCTGTAAAGACACAGGGCAATGGTGTTGGCTTGCCTGCATGCCTTGTCTGCTACTACCTGGGCCTCTCCAGCCTGTCTTTATGGAAAGACAGGGTGCGGATGTTCCCTAACTTCGTCGGCACCCATTTTTTTTGGAAATACAGGGTACTGATGTTGGCTTGTCTGCATGCTTAGCCTGCTACTGCCTGGGCCTCTCCATAGAGGAGGAGTCTGAGCAGAAGCCAGGGGATTGGCTTTCAGTCTCTCGGCAGCACTGTGATGCCTACATCGCTGGGTGGGTGCGCGCCTCGCCTTGTTACTGCATCGCCAATGAGTCTAGAGTGGAGGAGGTGTCAGAGCAGAAGCCTGGGGATTGGCTGGTAGTCCTGCAGCAGCACCCTTACGCTTAAATTGCTTGGGGGGGTGCTGCCTTGTTGCTGCATTATTAGTGTGTCTTGACTGGGGAAGGAGTCAGAGCAGAAGCCAGGGGATTGGCTGGTAGTCCCGCAGCGGCACCCTTATGCTTGAATTGCTTGGCAGGGTGCTGCCTTGTTGCTGCATTATTAGTGCGTCTAGACTGAGGAAGGAGGCAGAGCAGAAACCAGGGGATAGCTTAAACCCCACAACAGCACTGTGGTGCCGACACTCCTGCGTGGGGGGGTGTCTTGCCTTGTTGTTGCAGTGCTGTTGTGAAGGCTCAATTGAAGGAGTCAGAGGAGGAGCGGGGGTCACGCCAGCATTGCAATATTTGCATTCAAGAATGAGTGCATTCCTCAGGCTTTGGGTGCCAATTTTTTAAAAACTAGTCTCATGGACGCACTCCAATATTTAAGACCAACAACCGAAAGTGCTTCCCTAAGGCTTTATGCCCACTTCTTCACTACTTTAACTCGTCTCATGGCAGCACTGTGATGCCTACATCGCTGGGTGGGTGGGCGCCTTCCCTCAACGCTGCCTGTTTCAAAGTGCTAGCATATCTTGATTCTGTCCCAAGTTGGCTCCTCCTGTCCTCGACTTCCTCATTCCACCCATGTCATCATGTTGCCTTCCTTGTTCGGCTGCAGGGATGAGGACTCAGGGACTGAAGCAGGTATCTCAGTGGTTATTGCGGTGCTGAACATCGTGCTGAAGCTTTTCGTCCAGGTCTTGGCTGCTGCTGAAAAGCAGTGGACGCGCTCAGAAATGGTGAGGATGCGCGCTCTCATTTATCCAGGTGCCCCTCCTTGCTGCTGCTGCATGTTGAAAAACGCCTCTGCAGCACCGCATTGATTGCTCTCGTGCTTCTAAGCAAACATATCTGAACTGGCATGTAAGGAACGGAACTGTGAAGGTGCGAGCTTTCCTCCATTGCATAATGGGCTTCCCTTGTCTTCAAGCCTGTGTGATGTGTTCATAGGATCAGGAAAGAAAAATTGCTTCCTCATTACATTTGCAATGTTCACATGCCTCAGTTGTGCTCACGCAACACTTGCCTGTTTTCCTGCTTACCCTGCAATGCAGGAGATGTCGTTTTGTGTGGTCGCCTACACCTCCCAGCTCCTGAACTCGGTGCTGGTAGTGCTGCTGGTGAATGCTCGCCCGAACGCACGGTCCACAGAAACTGGGGAAAGGGTTGGAGAGACTGACATCAAAGGGCTCAGGTGTGTCGGCTTTATTTCCCGGACTTAAGAGCCAAGAAGCGCCCAAAACAGGATCCAAGATGTAGTTTTTGTAAGTGCATCTTCATCATGCCGTTGTACAGCATGGAACTATTGTTGCTCTTCCTCGCTCTCATAAACTACAGCTGTCAAAGGTGGTGTGCAAAAAATGCATTGCACAGGCTCTGCCGTTGCCTCTTTTGCCACTGGCTACCATAAAGTTTGGTAGAACGCGTGTGCGCCTCTGCACTGCATGCATGCATGCATGCACATACCCTCAACCGGAGTGGTCTCTTTTGTGACCTGAGTAGTATTTGGTGTTCTGTGTCTGTCATATTGTGGTGGCCATATGTGTAAGAGCACCAAGAGGGTGGCCATGGGAGAATGATATGTGTAAAAGCATCAAGAGGGCAGTAGTTGCACGTAGCTGTGAGTAAGAGGGTCGCAAGGGATGTGTTCTTGAAGGTGTGTCTCGGTGAACCTCACTCCTGCTGAAACATCATCCTGGACGTCTCTTTAGGTTGATTCCAACAACGGGGTGCCTCCTGCCCTGTAGCTAACTTGTTTTGATTATGGAAGTGTACATCTGCACATCCTACCCCTGCAGGTCCATCATCCTGTGTGGCTCCCTCAATGACTCCTGCAACTGTTGGCCTTCTGCTCTGGTGCTACCCTGTTGTGATCATGAAAGTGTGTATCTGCACACACCTGCACCCCAAACCTGCAGGTACATCATCCTGGATGGGTCATTTGATGACTTCTCTGCCGCGTGGTACGAGTATGTGGGCACTTCGTTCATGATCCTGCTCTTCATCCAGACCATCTTCCCCCTCGTCAACATTTGCATCGAGGTCATCCTCAAAGGGGTCCAGCGCATGGTTGTACGGCTCAAGCGGGATGCAACGCAGGTCAGTTCTTGGGCTGCATTGCTGTTGCAGACCAATCAAATACCTGCAATTTTAGAATGTCCCAGGAGATCTATGAGATGCCAGCATGTTGCTTGTCAGCATGTTGAGCCACGTAAGGTCAAGCGGGTGGAATCCTGAGCGTGCTTACAAAAATGCATCCTTTCTGTAGTTGTGTGCTACAAGGAAAAGACATCTTCTCAAATTGAGAGTGGGTTCAACATCAAAGTTCATGAGGATGCAAACACAGAGACGTCTGTACATTCAAAATATATGGAGCACAAAATGTCTGGCACACTCATATTGCAATGGCAGAAATGACATGAATCAATTGCTGCCAAGTGAGTCACGAATCCAAACTGTTCAATCATGCCTGTGCGTCTGTACACAGATGTGTGGTCACGCTAATCTAAACATGGGCAGGATGTGGAAAGTTAACAGAGTACAAGTCATGCTCTACAAATCATTTATTGAATTGCACTGTGGACTGGCTGACTAACATTAGACCCCTTCTGTTCCTGCAGGATGACTACAACAATGCTTACAACCACCCGCAGTTTCTGCTCCAGCAGCGGATAGCTGATGTCATGCTCAATGTGAGTGGCTGCTGTGAATTTTTGCTAGTGCCAAGATCAATCAAAGTCAATTGGGTTGCTAATGCCATGTGCAACGTGTGTGACTGCTGTACATCTCCAGAGAAGGCTATCTGAGGCCCAAAATTGCCTACATTTGCATGCTCCCCCGCAAATGTGTGCCCTAACTGGCACCTTTCAAGCCTGGATCCCATTGGTAGCCTGTTTTGCAGGCTATCTGTAGAACTAGAGTTGAGAATACCATTGCATGAAACATGGAGTGAAAAGACCCAGTGGTTGGTGTTATGTGGCGATTTCAGCAATATCCCCCAAATTAGGGTTTATGTGCCATGTGAGCTTTAGCCCAGTCTATCTAAGTACACAGGGCGACTTGCACAAATCTGAACATATGATCTGTTAGCTTGGGATGTCAGCTGCATTTCAGAGCAAAATTTGTCCCAATCAGATAAACTGGCTTTGAATGGGTGCACATAAATTGCAAAAAAGGAGCATATTTGGGCACATGCTCAGATAGCCCCCTCTGGTATATTTCTGCCAGTGCAGAGGTCAAAGTCAAAAGTGTTTGACTTTTGAGTGAGGTACCTCAGGTAGAATGCAGACAGGAGTAGGGCCTGGCATTCAGACATGGAAAGGGCCTTAAATGCAGACATGAGTAGGGCCTCAGAGTGCCTCATGAGTAAAGCCTCAAATGCAGACACAAGTAAGGCCTCACATGTAAACATGAGTAGGGCCTTAGAGCGCCCTACGAAGAAGGCCTTGCATGCAGACCTGAGTAGGGCCTTAAAGAGTGCCTCATGAGTACAACCTCAAATGCAGACATGAGCATGGACTCAGTGCGCCTCATGAGTAGGGCCTCAGATTGCTCCATGGGTAAGGCCTCGGAGGTGTTTCAAAAATGCAGCGCCTGCAGTTCCCGAGGTACTTGCTTTCTGCTTACAATATTTGCAAATCACTGAGCATCTGCACATCACAATCAGCACAATCTCTCTCTCTCTCGCGCGCGCGCGCGCGTGCGCTTACACCTGGGCCTTCCATGAGTATACAAATAATGAGACTTCCTTTGGATAGCAACAAATTCTACTTGCAAGGATTTTACTCCTATGCCAATTAACAACAGAGAGACTTAACCACAAGAGCCAAGACAAAATTCCTTTCATTCTTTTGGTGCAAATGCATAAGTATTTGCATGAAGTAATGTCAGTGTAATGTGTGCGCACCTCCTGAAAAAATGGGCTTGGGTTACCCTTGGTGCTATGTCATCATGCAAATTTCCGTTGCCTGTCTTGGTTAAGCATCATCATGCATGCACAGCTTTCCTGTTTTGTATCATCTCAGATGATTCATCTGCACACCTTAACATATGCTCAGAAAAGCTGTTATAAGCACTGCAACATGTGCACACACGCCCTTTCCCCCAGAACACAAATCCAAAAACAAACGATCATGCACGCACACCTACCTACCCCCCCCCCCCCCCCCACACACACACACACACTGTCTGCATGCAGGTGTCTGTAGCCCTCCTCTTCTGCAGCGGTATGCCACTGTGTGCCGCTGTTGTGATTTTAGTTTTCGGTGTGGCTTCCGTCATGGATCGATGGGCAATCACTCACCTCATGACCGTCACGCGCTATGGATCTGCGCTTCCTCGGCTCATTTTGGGTAGGGTTCTTTTGGTGTGTGCATGTCTCTGGTGAGCCAGTGTCTGTAACACAACATTGTGTGTGTGTGTGTGTGGTTTTGATATGAGCCTGTTCTTCCAACATGCTTGTAAGCAATTGCAGGGATATTTTGCTACATCCTGGTAGTACCTGGTTTATCTTTTCCTTGAATCACCGTGTGCATTGGTTCTGCTGCCAACTTAGTTCAAAAGGCTTCCAGGAACAGTTTCCGCACTGTCGCTTCGGCATGCACTCGCCTGCTGCTCAGCGTGTTGCATAATACTGGGCTGCCTCGCCGTGGGTCCACCATCAGTGGTCCTTGCGCTGCTGCTTTTGCTTGTGGTCATCAACACCATCTATGAAATGTTCCCTGTATGTTGCGCTCCTGTGCGTCTTGCCCCACCCACAGGTCTGCTGCCGTGGATGGTGTTCTTGCACTGTGGCTTTGGCCTCTGGATGCACTCTTACTTCATGATGAGGAACTGGGACAGGGAAGCCACTGCTGTGTTTGTGCAGACCGGAAAGGGTGGGTATCTGCGCTAGGCACTAAGCAGAAGGGTTTCGTCGTGCACCATTCGTCTCTGTGCGCAGCATGCATGGCAAACCCGTCGTTCCCTTTGTCCAAACCGCTCTCATGATCTTGCTTCTGCTGTCATTGCTACGCCGTCCCTGTATTTGTCCAAACTGCTTTCATGAGCTTGCTTCTGATGCCATGGCTCCACCTCCAACTTCAGCTCGTTGATGCAGTTCTGGTCGAGGTTGTGGGCACTTCACATTGATGGTTATGATTCGGCTTATTCTATGGCTGCTTATCATCTGGCAAGAATCGATGCAATTCTGGCTGGATTTTGTGCACTTCGTGCTGCTGCTTGTTGAGTGGCTTAATATATGGCTGCTCATTTAATGGCAACAGTTGTTGCTTTTCTGGTTGGGATTTTGAGCACTTGGTGCTGCTGCTTATTACGTGACTTTTTGTCCAGCTGGAGCGCGGCATGAGGCCAAGCTTTCCAAGGGCAAACAATCAGCTAAATCACCGCATAGGTGCACTCCTGTGCATGATGCAAACCAGCTTGAGCATGGAGTCAGGCCATCAATGTTTTTCCCCTGCACCCGTTCAAATCGCCAGACTTGTGCAACATCTAATTTTGTGGAAGCACTGGCAGGTGGCGCCAGGCTGCGAGTGTGTCTCTTTAAACCAGTTAGGTTGTCAAGCATACTCAACGTGCAGAATTGCTTACCAGTTGGAATGGGACGTCTTAATGTTTCTCTTTATACCAGATGAATGTTTCAAGCATGCATGACCTCATGTTTGCAGACCAGCTGGAGCATAGCATCAGGCCTGAGGACGCCTTTGGAGAGTACATAGATGAGCGAAATGTGAAAACCCGCATCTCACAGCCCAACTCCTTTGGTCTTCTCCTCTTGGCCTTCATCATGTTCCTGTGGCTCTTTTTCAGGTGGGCGTGAGAAGGGAAAGGTCTAGACATGTTTCAGACTGGATGTTTTAGTTTTGTTCAGGGTGCTCATCATACATGCAGAGGTTAGAATGTCAAGGGTGTTTGCTGGTTACATGTTAAGAGCATCAGTTGTAAATTTGTTTCTAATGTTCGCCTTCTTCTTTAACCTGAGCTGCAAGAAGCTTCAGAACCTCACAAGTGACGTGAACTCTCATGCTTGATGTCAACCCCTAAGGGCTTCTGCCCAGAGGCTGCTGGTTGTGTGCATGAGCACTCCACCTCATCATCATTACCTCCCTCCCAGTGATGAAAGGGGTATTGAGCATCCAAGAGTACAGAGTTTGCCAGAGAACTTGCTACGCAATTGGCTGTCAAACATTTTTTACACCTAGTTTGCCGCTCAATTTGCACGACACAGGCATGTGATCCAGAGATGGCTGGACCCCATCCTGAGGCTGTGGGTTGATGCAAAAATGCAGGAGAATCTGGAGGAAGGAGGTGTGTGATCTTTCCTGCGTTCAGCTCTTGACCTTGGATTGACTTGGTTTGTAGACAGTCAGTACAGGGTCAGATGGGTTGAGCGTGTTTGTGTGTGGGTGTGTGTGTGGGTGGGTGGGGGGGTGCATGTGTGCTGTCTCAAGCTATATGCTGCCCCAAACTTTTCAGTACCAGGTCATCATCTCTGCGATTTGGCCATATGCATAGGGCAGGTCATGGAACATTTGAGCATTGAAACACAAGAAATTTGCCTTGATTACGGGCCAGACCACAGCATGAACATTTGCCTTTGTCGTTGATGAGGCCATAGAGCGCTTGAACATGACCATTTGCCTTTCTTGTCAGCCATAGCGCGAGCTTTTACCTGTCTAGGTGCGCATGTTCTTGATAAACTTGGAATGAAAGCACGTGGAACTACTGAAGCGTGCCCTCGATTGCACTCTCTCTTGCAAGGCCCTGCACATTTCCAAGCTGGCACTTGTCTTGTTGTTTCTACGGGCTAAGGGGGCTCGCAGCTCTTGAGCCAACGTGTCTACTTCCCCTTGATTCATGTAGCGAGTGCTTTTACTGCCTACATAATCATGTTTTCTTGCAGACGATGATGGCAACAGGCGCTTCTGGGTGCTGAGGAAGATTCTGGCAATGCCCAAGCTCCAACTGCCTGGTATGAGGACCACAGATGCAAGGATTTTGCAGATTTTGAAGCAACCAGCAAGCAAATATAATAGTGCAGGAGACTTGCTATCACGAATTGTTTGTGCAGAACCTGCTTGTCCTGATTGTACTGAACATGCTTGTTACAACTCTACTGTACATGCTTGTCACGGTTGTACTGAACCTGCTCGTCTTTACTGTACTGAGCATGCTTGCCACAATTGTACTGAACCTGCTCGTCTTGACAGTACTGAGCATGCTTATCACGACTCTACTGTACATGCTTGTCACGGTTGTAATGTACATGCTTGTCCTGACTGGGATGGCTGGCTAGAAAGGGTCTGGATTGCTGCTCACACGTCTAGGCCTGCCATTTCCTCATAAACATGTTCTTAAGCTGGTGCGTACCAGACATTTCTAACTCAAATTCTACCTACCTACCTACCTACCTACCTACCACATACTTCGTTCTTCTCTACCACATATCTTCCTTTCCTCCTATGTACTACACAAAGCGTTCCTATCTTCCAGCCCACCTTGCATCTTCCTACTCTTTCTCCGCCACACATTGTGCCCACACTACAGGTATGCCTGGCGCCCCTGCTTTCCTATCTACCACACATTGCATGCACACATTCCAGGCACGCCTGATACCTGTGCTTTCCTTTATACCTTGCGCTGCGCATGCACACATTGCAGGCATGCCGGACACCCCTGAGGACGATGATTGCATGACATTTGAAAGAGCGATAACTGAAAAGAGACTCAAGGGCATGCCCACCTTCCGCCTTCCATTCCACCCACGGTGAGGCGGTGGAATGCAAGGCACACAGTGGTAAAAGTGGAACGCAATGCGCACAACAGCCTAGGTGGAATGCAACGCACAGATGATACGGGTGTCAGATGCTGTCGGCTCACCTTCTGTCTCCCATTCCACCCCTTTTGAGGCTGTGGAGCACACTATATACAATGGTACAGGTTTGGAATAGGCATGGAATTGGCATGGAATTGGCATGGCCTGGCAGAAATGGCAGTTAGTGGCAGGGGTGGCAGTTTGGCCAAACCATAATGACGATGGTACCTCTTGGGCGTCTAGGGCATGAATTTGTACCTCAAGACCAGGGCCTTACCCAAAGCTAGGCAGAAGGGGCAGATCTGCTTGCAGGCAACAATTGGTAATTGAACAAGAAGAGAACGAGGCAGCGACCAAGTTCTAATGCTGTAGCCACAAACAAACCATTGCCTGCTTGTGTTGTGCATGCTCCATACAGGCATGCTGATGTCATGTTTTCAGCGGTGTCCTGGACGAGCGAGGTGTGCGTCAAATTGCGCAACCTCAATCTGTACACTACACGTGCTCGCAGGTATGCTGATGCGTTCAGCGGCCTCCTGCACTCTGCCATCTGGTCAAGAATGCTGGGGCCATACCGCTACACCCGCCTGGTGAGCACTGTGTGTTGTGTGTGTGAGTTCTGCTCAGTGCTGGACATTTGCATCTGACAGTGTCAGGCGTAACTTACGTCACAGACCATGAATTGAGGTCTTTAGCGTCAATAACAATCTTAAGCGTAAACGGTTAAAGTTTTTACGTCTTACAAGTGGGTTTACCCTTAACTTATTGCCCAAGGTTGTCAAGGTTACAATTGTCACCGTTTTGGGTGAGTGTCTGGCCCAGTCCAGGCCATAATTGGCAGCTTGATGCCTCCTTCACCTGGATGTTGGCAAGCCCCCTCTGGTGGGCCAAGCCACTTCTCCCACGAACATACTATGCAGTGTTGGGATGGCTTAAAGGTGAGCGCAAAAGCAAGTGATTGAGCCCATTGACATTTTTCACACCGTTTGTAAATCTTTCACACCATCATGGAATGCTGCACCGTAAATGACGGTGGTGTGACGTAAATACCAATGATCCACCGTTAATAACGGTGCCACAAACATATGACGCCGGATTTGCATAGCAACAGTTCTGTCTGTTTATGGGCCTATATTGTTTGCTTGTCAAATGCACTGGCATTGCACGCTTATGGAGTATTTCAAAGGAATGTGGCGATTGTGAAAAAAGGGCTGCACGCTTTCATGCACATCTAACCCAAAAGTTTGGCATGCAGTGCCAAAAAATGCAGCATGCAAATTTTGAGGAGAAGCACTGCCCAAACAGGCAACTTCTTTGATGGCCACCTCTCGTTTGAAAGAGTTGGAAGGAGAATGGAGCCAGTGTGGAGCATGAAGTTCAAAAGTCTGTTCTCAAGCCGAAATTGGCACTCCCTCAGAAGGTGACTTTCTCAGCGTGCAGACCACCTGCGTCATACCCCTGGGTGCGTTGCGGTCTTACAACAATCGAGAATGTGAGCTCAATCTGCTGACTGGGCCTTTGTCCCATGGGACAGAGTGCTATCCCATGCAACAAAGTATCATGCATACTATCATGCATGCCGGTACAGCACACTATCATGCGCACTGCCTTGCATGCCGCAGGTCCCTGTAAGAGAAGAGGAGCCGCTGACAGTCTACCGTGTGGAAGTGAAGACTTCTGACATCCTGGGGGCTGGCACGGACGCCAATGTCCTCCTGCAAATATTCGGCATCAAAGACGGAAAGGTGCGAGGAAACTGTAAAAAAAAAAAAAAAAGCAGGGACCAGGCACTTGTGCGCAATAAAGGACTGCTTTTGCCAAAGATTTTTGCACATACTTCTAAGGCACACATACAGCATGCACCCCCCAAAACAGGACTATTCAGGAGGCACACATCAACGTGTGCACACCAAAAATGAATGTTACACGGACGCACAGCCACCATGCAGGAGCCTGCCCCCATGCACAAGTAGTAACAATTGGAAGGCTTCCAACAAATATACGTATATATATGTGTGTGTGTCTTTGTGCGTGTGCGTGTGCGTGTGTGTGTGTGTGTGTGTGTGTGGATGCCAAACTTGTATGTGTGTGTGTGGATATATAGCTGTATATGCGTGTGTGTGCCAAATGTTTTGAAGCTATTTCACCTCACTCTTGGCTGTCTTGTTTGCTCTTACCCTCCATGCTGCCCGCCCCCCACTTAGCAACACCTTCTGTACTTCTTTTCTCGATATGGCTGTCCTCCCTACTTCTGTGCTCCTCACTGTCGTTACTCCTTTCTCCTTCTCCGCAATCATGCTTATTGCTGCAACCCCTGGAGCCTTTTGCTACTGTTATGAAGGAGGCTACCACAGGGAATGCTGCAAGGAGAGGGTGCTTGTAGGCGAGGAGGAGAAGTGGGGCAAGGATGGGGTGGAACGTTTCCAAACATTCCGGACTGTATTAATCAATGGGAATATGCTGCTGCCTCCAGGGTTAAACCCCTCCAAAGACGCTACTACACTGCGCGCGCACGTGCACACACACACACACACACACACACACACACACACACACACACACACACACACACATTTTTCACTCATGACAGGAGGTGTCCACTGGTCTGCATGACCTGTGTTCCATGCATAACGACTTTGAGAGGGGCAACACAGATGTCTTCATGCTGACTGTGCGAGATGTTGGGAGGATGGAGCGCATTGAGGTGCGGCAGCAGAAGCGAAGTGTTGGGGAGATGGAGCGCACTCTCCTTGATGCACACGACGTAATGGCGTGGGCAATCCTTTTCTTTCTTGCTTGCTTTCTTGGTTTATTTCTTGCTTCTTGCTTGCTTGCTTGCTTGAAGAGCTCAATGAGGTGCGACAGTGGGAAGATAGAGTAGATTGAGGTGGCATTGCATTAATAAAAAGTGCATTAAGGTGCGGCAGTAAATGACTGGTTTGGCATGTCCCTGCTGAGATCTGATCACCGGGTGCTGGCCACCATTATAATTACCTGATACAAAGCTGTGATGCCCAAACTTCCAGTATAGTCTGGGACAGCAATACCACACATCTTTTTGGAAGCTTATGATACACCACCTATAATAGTCACCAGACACAAAGATTCAATGCCCAAATTGACAGATTAGTCTGGGACAATGGTACCACACATCTTTTTTGAAACTCATCAACACACCACCCATTATAATTACCTGATATAAAACTTTGATGCCATTACAGTGTAGCCTGGGACAGCGATACCACACATATTTTTTTAAACTCATCAACACAAAATATGTAGGGATCGGCGTTAGCCTATAGCGCTGTATAGCGTTATTGAAGACCCCCATATAACGCTTTATGCCGATCTATAGGGAGCGGCATTCATAAATAGCGCTGTTATAATATGATGCTATACAACGCTATATAGCGCTGGAAAATATGGCGTATAGCGCTATCTGCCGATCCTTAATATATGCCACACATCTCCTTGTATGGAGTACTCTGCTTTGTATTTGCAGCAGACCCCTTTTGTGGCTTTTGGCTAAAACTCTAGACCTCTTGCTTGCAATCTTTTTAGGTCCGCAGCTGCGGCAAGGGGTTTTTCGGATACTGGCATTTAGAGTTCGTGCGGATCACAGACTGCGTCCGAGGTGAGTTGCTGAACCCATTTAAAAGTCCAATTACCAGATCCTCACCTTAGATCCAGGCCTAGATCAGATCAAAGGAGCACTGACGTATGCAAAGTGCTGAGCTCATAAGCTTGGCTGGCTGTGGAGGAGGATCACCTGGGGTGATTCAAAAACATTCTTAGGAACTGGTACTTTAAGTGCGGCAGATTGTCTCCGTAATTCATGCTGGACGCGCAAATGCGTTCCTCCCAAGGGCTTCCCGTATACTTAAAGTCATAGGACGCCTAGAATTATTGAGTGGAAGCAAGTGTCAGGCATTTTTGCAGCTGCTCCTGCACAAAGGACTTGTACAATGCGCTGCTGCTGTTGCTGATGTTCAAAAGAAAGCTGCTGTGCTTCAGGCCAGTGTGTTTCTAAATGTAGAAATTGGACAGCCTACAATGATGAGGTTCTATGTTCTCTCTTCTCCCTGGACCTTGCTACCCCACCACTGTTACACACACGTACACACACATATTACCCACTTCTCCACAAAAAGCAGGGGTTACTCTGATGTTCCCTTGTGGCCAATGGCTTCACCCGAGGCGGCCTGAAAGCCTTGTGCAAGTCTTGGTGCCATCTGGTGACATTCCCGACCGGCACAAGGTATGCGTTCAAGCTAGCAAGCTCATGATGTATGTATGTATGTGCATGTTTTGCGTTCAAGCTAGCAAGCTCATGATGTATGTATGTATGTGCATGTTTTGCGTTCAAGCTAGCAAGCTCATGATGTATGTATGTATGTGCATGTTTGTGAGTGTGTGCGCTCGTGCGATGCATACCTATTTCAAAGGGAAAATAGCAAAGACAAACATGCTGACTTTCTTGATTTCAATGGTGGTGCAACAAATGCTGAGCCAAGCTTCAAAGTTCATTGGTGAGGAAGCAACAGGCAGGCGCTGGACCCTTACACGCTAAGAGCTCGCACTATCTTCTTGTGGTGTGCAGGCCTTGCATGTAGCCAGCGAAGAAGCAGCCCTCTCCCTTGAGCAGAATCCCAAGGGAGTCTGCCAGAAGGGTGTTCAGGGAACATTGCTGCCAGGAGCAGTTGCGCTAGAGGAGGGCTGCAATAGACTGGAGCAGCCTGGGGACGTGAGCTCTCCTCTTGGTGCTGGTGGGGTGATCTTGGAGGAGGAAGGTACAACAGAGGAGATGCGCACAACAGGCACCATGTCGATCATGGAGGGCGTGGGGGGAGCAGATGACGCAGGAGAGGTGGTAGAGGACAGGGAGCAGGCTAGCGGCAAGGGTCAGGTCAGCAGCGGCAGTATTAAGGAAAACATCCACATTGAGATGAGCCCAGGCCCCGCGCTGACAGCAGGAACAGTGGGTGGTCCCCCACCTGTTTTGGCGCAGCGAAGGTGCGGGTCATGCACGCGCGTACGCGTATGTGTGCATGTGTGTGTGTGTGTCCCTCTTGCTCTGTGTTAGCTTGCCTTCAAAGGAGGTGCTCCTAAATGGTGCATAAATAGGACCTGCCCGTCACAGGATGAGCGATTCAATGGAGTCATCCACTAACTTTTCCAAGTTTTCCAACTTTTCTAAATGTCATGTGAATGTCATGGACTTGTGAAGCATCTATCCCACCCAGTCAAACATCACTCTCCCCGGTGGTGCTTCTTCTATGCTGCCTCCGATCTTGGCCTCTTTCTCCTGGTCTCACCCTGTTTCTGACATAATGTTGTTTTTATTGTTGGCGCTTGCGGGTGTGCATGCATGTGTGTGTTGTGTGTGTTTGTGCACGTGCAGGAAAGGTGACTACCTCTTGTACCATCTCAATCCTTGTACTTCCAGTGAGGCATTTTACTTATTTTGTCTGACCAATTCATGCCCTACCCATGCCTGTTAACCCAGCAGGAAGTAATAATCTCGTGCTCATATGGGACAACCTTCTCTGCTTTTCTTCCTGGTACGCAGTTCACCCACTGGGTCTGCAAGCAAGTGCGACACCCTGAAAAGGCAGAGGCAAGAGCGACTGGTAAGTTGCGACACCATGCATACCTTCTGGTATATTCTCAAGTTTTTAAAAGTCCTCAGAGCTGGACAACTCCTCCCACAAAAATGTTTATTGTTAGGATGCTCATTACGCAGGTCCCTCCAACTTGAGGCCTTCAGTTAAAATGCAAATTGTAGGCACTTTCATAGGCACAAGCCCTTCACTGTCCCAGATTGAGGCGCACCTGCAAAATTAGCCGCGTGGTGAACCCTACTTTTTGACCACCAAATCTCCATTCCGGACCACCTTCAGCACCAATTGGGTGATTTTTTTGTGGTTTAGAGACATTTTACAAGGAAATGGAGTGATAAGACCCAGTGATTGGTCAGATACAGAACTTCAGCCATTTCTTAAAGAACATTCAGCATTATGGGTGCCCAAAAGGTCACATTTTGACCTCCTCTTTTCCTTTTTTGAGAAATCAAGATGCTAGCGTGGTATGTGGAGGTAAACAATTTATAACCTGTGAAATCAAAAATGGTCCCAGGGTGGAGCTATGGGCCGTTTTTTGGGTGATCTGAAGTCAGGAAAGTGACCTGGGATCCTCCAATTTCCCATCATTTTATGGTGGACATGATATTCTATGAAACAATAAAGGACATGGTTAGGTTTGAGAAAGGAAGCCGGGGAAAAAGCATGTCCAGCGATGTAGGGGAGTTGCCCGCCTCTGAAACGTTCTTTCTCTGGTACTGCTTAAGAATTTTTGGCTGTGCAACCCCGGTGCTGTTTTGGTTTGGCACCATGAGCCTGTCATGTGGAGCTGCACTCCCATTGCTCACCCATTGCCTTTGCACACCCATTGCACACCCATTGCCTTTGAGAGGCCATGCCAGGCATGAGGTTTGGGCTGCAAATGCCATTGGCAAAGTAAACAGGCTTTCATCAGGGAGCTGGCTTGACAGGCTGACCATGGCTTGACAGGTTGACCATGGCTTGACAGGTTGACCATGGCTTGACAGGTTGACCATGGCTTGACAGGCTGACCATGGCTTGACAGGCTGACCATGGCTTGACAGGTTGACCATGGCTTGACAGGCTAACAGGCTGTCACGGGACAGGCTTGACAGGCTAACAGGCTGTCACAGGACAGGCTTGACAGGCTCACCATGCTTCAGGCAGGAAAGTGCTGAGCAGGAAGGAATGTGCCTGCATTGCTGGCAAGTCCTGGCCAAGATGCTGTGCCTGTGCCCGTGGACCTGCAGGTTCAGGTCAAATTGAGCTGGAAGATCTCTGACCATCTGATCCTGCACGCTAAAGATGCCCCTCTGGATGAGAACTACGGCGACTTCAAGCAATTTGAGTATGGGCCTGCGCTGTCCAGCTACCTGGCCTCCATGCAAGCCCCAGAGGTGAGGCCATGTGTGTAACTTGCTCAACAGAACTTGGCCTGCTGCCCTGCTGTGCTGCCCAGTGCTAATGTTGTTGAAAACATGCACGCTTTTGTTGTGCTGGGCAGAGTTTTGAATTTTGTGCTGGCAAATGGAGGCTTGGTAATAAAGGGCTCATTCGGTATTGTGATTGCACATGCTGACTGCAGTCACCACGGGTCGAAGCTTCAAGCCGTCTCATGAAGGCATGAAAACAATCCAGCACCGCGGGTTGAAGCTACAGGCCATGAAAATGAGCACCACAGATTGAAGCTTTAAACGCCGTGAAGGCATGCGGCGCGCAGAAGCTTAAAATGTGCTCAACTTTTTGTGCAATATGAAAATAGGTGCTGTCTGCATGGCAAGTAGAGAAGTTTGTGCGGTATTTTCTGTACATATTGTGGCCTGAGGCCATTCCTCAAACTTCATCGTTCCTCAAACTCTTCATCTTTCCTTATATTTTTTATTTTTTGTCTTTGGACTTTGCTCGCTGGTTAGAGAACCTAATCTCAAGAAACGCATCCGGATTTGGTGCGAGTAGTCTTTCCTTTTTTACATTATTTTTACTGATTATGATGATGTGGAAACAAGTATACATCAGCTTTGTTCATTACAGCTTGCATGATTTTAAGAGAGGTTATGGCTATACACCGTGGAAGGTGGTATAAGTTTCAGATGGGATGTCCTGAGCGCATGACTAGATGCCAATCCACAGTTATACCCTTCATCTTATGGTATGGCCCTTCTGCATTCTGCATTAGCTTTGCAGATACACTTTCAGGTGTATTGTATTTGTTTGTGATTCCGCCCTAAGTTCCTCCTTTTCTTGATTTATGTAGGGAGTGCTTTTGCTGTTTAACAGTTTTTCTTTTTTTGCCAGGAGTCATGTGAAGGCGTGGGCCGTGGGAGCAGATCATGTTGTTGATGAGATGATTTATTTGGTGAGACCCTTGCTAGCTTGCTAGTTAGGGAACCTTTCCTTAATGTGCGCGGCCTTTTAACTAGTGTAGACTTTCCTTTAAATATTTGCTAGTTAGTACCTGGGGATGACCCTCGGCCAGGTTTTTGATAACACAGGGGAACCTTCAGCCAGACTGCTCGGCTATTTGACCGGTGACTGGTGAAGCGCGATACCTCTTTACATGCTGGCAATGTACAAGGTTTACAAGGTTTACAAGGATAAGGCCTTCAGTCAAGAATTGCGACTGCTAGCCTGGCAATGTACCAAACCAGCGAGTCATCAGCATTTATAATGTGCGAGGATCTGTTCACACCATCACCTATTAGGAGGGGACTAGTGGTAGGAAAGCGCCAATAATGCTCTCGCTAATCTTTATAGCAGCAGCACTGATTTACAGAGGAGGAAGCAGGGGGTGTAGGGGATACAATGGTTACAATGGGGTTTGACCTTCAGCCAGGTAGTTTGGCTGCTCGGCCTGCTCATCTGTTCCAAGGGCACAAAAATATCCATGACTTGGGAAATAAAATGATAAGTGTGATTAGATTTAAATTTTACACAGGGAGACCTTCAGCCAGACTGTTCGGCTGATCGGCCTGTGACTGGTCCTCGCCAGCCAACATGATGTCCATAAGCTCAGAAACAAACGAAAAAAGCTTGTTGTTGTGTTGCAAGAGGAAATCAGAAACATCCTGGACACTGGCTTATTGTAAAAATGGTTGCTCCATTGAAAAATCACCAGAGAAACAGTTGAACAGGTAAGCGTATTTTCTTCTCAAAGCACAAACATCTGCGTCTCTACACACCAAAAGGGCATGAGCCTCATCTTGAATTTCATCACAATGGTTACAATGGTTACAGTGGGGGGTGACCTTCAGCCAGGTCGTTTGGCTGATCGGCTTGTGACTGGTCTCTGCCATCCAAAAATAAATCCATAAGCTCAGACACAAAAAAGAAAAGCTTTGCATTTTGCTGATGAAGGAACTGATGAACAAATTGAGAGCTCACTTGATGCAGTAAAAAAGGTTGCGTCTCAAGAATATCCTGGAAGTAAGGTTCAAAAAGTACTTGATACTTGCAGCGCAGAGTACAAAAGTGTTCATCAGTACAGTTAAAAAGGACATGTGCTTCATCTTGAGTTTGATTGCAAGGACACCTGTCACACACAGAGGTACCATCATCCTGCCAAACAGCTGATTCAACTTTCAAAGTATGAGCACGAAGCCGGAACCTGCTCACATTACGCATAACTTGCTTAGGCAAATCCAAAAAAAGATACCAAGGCAGGGGTGCATAGGTTTGGCGAGCGTTGCAAGCAAAAGGAGTAGCAAACCAAGCTTGGTAAGTAGCTAGTTTGTTGTTGTTTCCCCTTGGATCCACTGACTCAGCTTCTCTCCAAACTCCTTGCAATCTGTACCTCAAGTCTGCACTAAAATCATTCATAAAAATGGCACCTCCTGACCTCACAGCCTGCTCAAAAATTTCAGAACCACGCAAACCTTGGAAGGCTTGAACTAACTGCGCTGTCCAGCACTTGTCATCCTTATATTGTAACTTCAAATCGGCTTGCATAACACGGCGTAAAGTACTACTATTTGTACCAAGCATGCTGTTGTACAGCTTGACTGCAGCTCTAAACCAATAGTACTGAAGTGGTTGATGCCCACATTCTCTCAAAACAGCCCAATTTGTGGTAGTTCGCTTCACACCCAAGGTACCTTTCAAGAAATTAAGATGCAAAGTTTGCAGAGCACTAGAGAACTCTTTGCCTGCCTGCATGAAACCTGTACCCCACACCTGACTCGCGTACATACCAGCTGGAATAACATACGTCTTTGCAAGCCACAAGGAAGCATGCGGCCTATCTGCAAGTGTGTGCTCACGTACAAAACGACGAATCCTATAAGCAGATGTAAGCATAGCACGAGCTGCATTTCTGCCGATTTAGCCATGTTCAAGGTCCTGTAAAACATCATGCCAAGATATTTAAACGAGTCCTTATGAGCAAGAGTGTCACTGCCAATTGTAAAAACAGGTAGATTGATTCCTTTTGAGTTGAAGTGCACAACCTCTGACTTTAAGGTGTTGATAACGAGATGCTTCTTCCTAGCATACACATTCAGCCTGCTTAACATGGTTTGAAGAGCACCTGGCTCATTGGAAAGCAATGTGAGATCATCAGCATACAACATGTGGGTCACGCGAACATTCTCTGTGCCAGTTACTGCCCCTCTCACATCCTCAGCAATCAAGTCAACATCATTGATGTAAAGTGAGAAAAGGAGTGGAGAAAGAGGACACCCTTGCTTAACACCTCGCATAGGATGCACACGTGCAGTTTTTGCACCATCCTTCAAAACATACTCATCAGCAGCATACATGTCTTGGGTAATCGACAGCAAAGAAGTGGGCATGCTGATGCGGCGGAGGTGTTGCCAGAGAGCCTCCCTAGGAATGGTGTCGTAGGCTTGTTTGAAATCTATGAATGCCGCATGCAACCTACTCGAGTTGTTTGGTCGCAAAGTGCGTGCAGCATGCTGCAGATGGCGAAGAATAAACAAAGGCTGAAGTTTATTACGGCCAGGATAGAAGCCAAACTGAGTATCTGGTATTTTGTTAGCCTCCTGGCACCAGTCAGTCAGTAAAGCACGTACAACATTGGCATACATCCTATACATAGTGCCACTGACTGCCAACATGCGATAGCTGTTCGGGTTAAGCAGGGGCCCTTTTTTATACAGTGGGCTTAATTTTGCATGCTTCCAACAAGCAGGGATGCGTGCCTTGTCATGGAGCAACTTGAAAAGCTTAGCCACGAAGGGCTCCAAAACATTGACACTCTCTGTACCTCGCCCATTGAGTTTGGGCCGCAAGACAACAGCGCCTTTAATAAAAGGTGCAGCAATGACATCAAAACCAGAAGATGCACTCCCATTCATTTTCTTAATTTGATCCGCAACCAGACTGCGCATAGTATCCAAGCTCGGTGTAGATACAGAATCAGGCTCAGGGATCCAATCAGCACGGGCACCTTGCCCCAACAAAACTTCAGGAGGAGGGTGATTACGTCCTAATGGCACTGCAATTTCCCTAGCTGAAAGACCTTGGCGCCCATGAAGGGGACGCTGTGGTTGATGATGTGTAGCAGGACAAAAATGCTCATTCAAATATACAACCCAGGCTGGTTCAGCCAAGGGTGTTGTTTGCGCCCGCTTGGGTTGCCTCAGCATGGCAAGCAACTCAGGGTTTTTTACTGTAAAGCCTACCCAGGAATTCAGCCTTCTGATGTTTAGTGTAAGCACGTTTTGCTCGCCTAGCAGTAGCACGGAATTGTTTGTGAGCAAACTTGCAAGCATGCTCAGCTTGGCCGCTTTGCACAGCCTCCCTAAAAACCTTCCTTTTCTGTTTACACACAGCATCAAACCAAGGAGGGTAGCGAGAACCAATACGACTAGCACGTAGAGGTGCACAGACACTGATGTTTCTAGACATGCCAACTCTATAATCTGTCGCAGCATGCACAATCATAGAGCGCAGGAAAAAGCAAGCCTTCTCATGATCACCTTCATCAACTGCCTGTTCAAATTGCTCCTGGCTTTCTTTGTTGTTGGCAAGGACTTCAGCATATTCTTTAGCACGCTCAGGGTTCCATTTCAGAACCATTTTATTCCCGCATCCTCCTCTACATACATGAGGAGGTTGCAAGTTCCAGTCAGTGCCTTCACTTCCCGCATCATTTACCGAATTTCATCACAAGGACAGCGATCACACAAAAGAGTGTTCCGAGTATCCCAAGTTGCTGTCTTCACCTTCAGTGTGTGTGCCCTAAGTCTGAAATGGCTAACATTCGTCATGACATGTGGAGACAAATCCAAATGCATGTGCCTTGGTAAACGGGCAGGGGCACGCACGTTATGGTCAAAAGGCACTGCAAAAAGAGACTGGTAAGCTGCCAGCTATATGTGTCTCGCGGGTTCACTCCCTCAACATCTCTCCACACTGCCCGCAACCTGTGTCTGAGGTCATCAGTAACTCTTGAATAGGGATAGGAGTGCCCTGCCGCACAGCTTGCAAAAAGGAATCACAGCACCGTAGGCCTTGGAAAGCATCTAAAACTTGAGCAGTCCAGCAGGCAGGCTCACGCGAATGAATATTCAAATCTGCTTTCAACACTCTTCTCAACGTCTCACTGTTAGACCTCAGCATGCTATTATACATTTTGACAACAGACCTAAACCAGTAAAACTGAAGCGGCTCATGACCACTCTCCCTCAGGACAGCCCAGTTTGTAGTGGTACGCTTAACACCCAGCGTGCTCTTAAGATAACTCATGTGCCGCACTTGCAGATCACTTGCAAATTCCTTGCCCGCTTTTATGTATTCAGTGCCCCACACTTGGCCTGCATACATTCCGGCTGGAACCACATACGTCTTCCCAAGCCACAGAGACACGTACGGCCTATTTGCCAGAAAATTCTCACGAACAAATTGACAAACCCGAAATGCAGACGCCATGAAGGGGCCAGTTGCATGCTCAGCGGACTTGGCCATGCTCATGCACTTGTGAACATCATGCCAAGGTATCTAAAAGACTCCTTGTGTGCCAGTGGCACCCCCCCAATATGAAAAACAGGCAGGTCTGACCCAGAGAAATTGAAGTGCACCACCTCAGATTTAGCTGTGTTGATGACTAAGTGCTTCCTCTGAGCATACGCATGCAAGCGGTTCAACACGGTCTGCAACGCAACAGGATCGTTGGCCATCAGAGTCAGGTCATCAGCATATAACATGTGCGTCACATAAAATTCAGCTGTACCTGTGACAGCACCTTGCACCCCCTCCGCAATTTCATCAATATCATTAATTTACAGAGAGAAAAGCAGAGGGGACAAAGGGCAGCCCTGTTTCACACCTGTGTTAGGGTGCACCTGAGCATTCTTCTCTCCATCCTTCAAAATATACTCATCAGCATCGTACATGTTTTTAATGACGGACAAGAAAGAAGTGGGCATGCGTGTGCGCTGCAGGTGCTGCCAGAGTGCCTGCTTAGGGATGGTGTCATATGCTTGCTTGAAGTCAATGAATGCAGTGTGCAGCCGTCTAGGTCGCCCAGGCTTGATTGTGCGTGCAGCATGCTGTAGGTGCCTTAAAATGTAGATGGGCTGGAGGGTGTTCCTTCCAGGGTAGAAGCCAAATTGTGTGTCTGGAATCTTGTGTGAGGCCACACACCAGTCCGTGACAAGAGAACGAATCACATTAGCATACAAGCGGTATATTGTGCCACTGACAGCCAGCATGCGATAGCTATTTGGTTCAATGAGGGGCCCCTTTTTGTACAAGGGGGTCAGCTTGGCCTTCTTCCAACATCCAGGAACGCGAGCCTTGTCATAGAACAGCTTGAAAAGCCGGGCAATGTACGGCACCAGCACATTTACCCGCTCAGTGCCCCGGCCATTGACCCGCGGGCGCACCACAGCAGCATATTTGATAAAAGGAGCAGCCACACATTCAAAAACAGGGGAAGCACGCCCATTCATCTTCCCAATCTGCTTGGCTACCAGCCCTTGCATCTCCTCCTCTGAAGGCACAGCAACTGTATCCGGCTCAGGCATCCAACTATTTTGAGTGCCCTGTCTCAAAAGAGCCTCAACGTTGCGCCCACGATTCAAAGGAACAGCCATATCCCTTGCAGACAAAGCCACACCCCCACGAACCAATTGAGCTGCCTCACGGGGCTGAAAGTGCGCTTTCAGATACCTCTCCCACACAGACTGTGCCACAGGTGTGGTCTGAGTACGCTTAGATCGCCTCAGCATTGCATGCACATCAGGGTCTTTACTGTAAAGCCTCCCTAGGAACACATCCCTCTGTCTCTGCGTGTATGCACGCTTCGACCACCGAATTTGGATCTTGTATTGCCTCCGCACAAACCCAGGCGCATGCAGAGGCTGACCAGTTCGAAGAGCCTCCATGAACACACGACGCTTCTCTCTACAAGCTGCATCAAACCAGGGAGGGCTGTGAGCGCCCCTCCGGCTGGCACACAAGGCCCACACACACTGACCAGCCCAGTCATGCCAGCATCCCCAGCAGCTTGTACAATCATTGAACGCAAGCAAAAACATGCTGCCTCACAGGCAGACACAGGGTCCTCCTTTGCAATGGCCTGCTCAAACTGAGTTTGCATCTCACTGTTCCCCACAAGCGCTTCCGCATAAACCTCAGCAAGCTCAGGCCGCCATTTCATGGACAACCTGCTACCACAGCCCCCAGGCTTACACACATGCTCAGACTGCATTCCCCAGTCTGCATCCTCTAAACTAGAATCAGGCACTCGAAACGTCATGCTTATAGGGCAGTGGTCACTGATGGCGCGATCCTCAGTAATGTGCATACAGTCAGCAATCCCAAAAACCTTGTCAGACATCAAAACATGGCCAGGTCTGCTCCCTGCAACACCAACATCATGCCCCAAACAAGTACGCTGCCCATTATCCCCGCGCACCCTGCCCGTGCCCAACACCAATTCACAGATGCTCGCAAGCTCTACCAACAGTCTGCCAGCGGCATTCACACCAAGAAACTTACATCTACGAGCGTGGTGCAGGGCAGGGTGTGCCATCAAAAGACCGCCATGCACGTCCGTGACCTCTCTCATCCTGCCAATCTTGGCGTTCAGATCGCCACAAAGCAGCACATGAGGGGAGACCTGAGTGACACGCGCAACCTCATCAAGGAGAGAAGAGAAAGAGTGAGTGTGATTAGGTGAGTGGTGAGTGGTGAGGTGGGTGGTGATTGGGTGAGTGTAAGTGTGATTAGGTTTGCTTCTGCAAGAAATGAAAAACATCCTCAGAACTAGCTGGAGAATAGAGCGAGTGAGTGTGATTAGGTGAGTGGTGGGGTGAGTGGTGAGTGGTGATTAGGTGAGTGTAAGTGTGATTAGGTTTGCTTCTGCAAGAAATGAAAAACATCCTCAGAACTAGCTTGAGAATAGAAGAAAGCACCTGATTCGTCCAGAGAAATTATGTGAGAGGGGAAGTCAGATTTAGATTTACACGGGGGGACCTTTAGCCAGACTGTTTGGCTGATCGGCCTGTGACTGGTCCTCGCCAGCCAACAAAATGTCCATAAGCTTAGAAACAAACGAAAAAAACTTGTTGTTGTGTTGCAAGAGGAAATCAGAAACATCCTGGACACTGACTTGTTGTAAGAAAGGGTGCTCCATTGAAAAGAAGGGGAAGTCAGAAAATAGCTGTACATAAGTTTTTCGGAGAGAACACACAGGGGCGCAAGAACAAAGGAACACAGCATGCTTTTCATCTTGGAGCCCTCCTTGGTCACACCTATTACAACTTGAAGCAGATGTGTGCTCCTGCCAAAGTTATGTCTCAACTCTTAAAGTGTGAGCATGTGAACGAATGTAGGGGTTACAAGGGGGTTGGCGTACAGCCCGAGACTCTGGCTGATCGGCTGCTGGTGATATATTCTCATCCAGCATCAAAAATTGAAACCAACACTTTGAAAATATGTACAAGGGTTACAAGGGAAAAAAGGCCTCAGTCAAGACGTTTGACTGCTAGCCTGGGAATCTGTGCGAGTCTTGATTTAGAATTGACCTCAAAATCAGTCAAATTGTGAAAGCTCGCCAAGAAAGGAATAAAATCAGTGTTTGGAAGCTGGGCAAAAGTATGTACTACATACTTAAGTTTAGTAGTGGTTTAAAAAGATCAATGAACAGGTCCTTGTATTTTCTGCGCAGGTTACACACCTCAGAGCAATTGCAATAGAAGAGGACACCTTTCTCGTCCTGGACTCCAGCACATCCACGCTTATCACATAATTTGAACCACCCAGCCATTTACAGGACTCAACCTTCAAGCAGTGGGCATGAAGCCTAAACCTACTCACATTCCTCATGACTCCTTCATCCAGATCCTTACATAATTATGATGGGATACAGAAGGGTGTGCGTGCTGTTTAATTTAAAGGCTTCCCGCGCCAATGATGGTGAGTCACTGCTTTCCTGTTCACCTCTCGGGGACTGAGGGTATCCGCTTCCCTCCAATTGGGACCTTATGCTGTCTGTGCCTCAAATCCCCTTGAAAAAAATTGTGCATGGGAATCTCGGAAGCACCCAGCATTTTCTGTTAAACCTATCCACATTGCAAATGGCACTAAATGCCTTAGACACATGTCCAGACCAACAGGACTCCTCCGTACCAGCAAGGTGTAAATCTACTTTCAGCGCTTGACATTAAGTCTCACTGTTCCGTACTTCTTTCAGTCTGAACTTTGTGGTGAGGTGGTTATACGGTCTGTGCACCAATGTGGCCCCCTTTCCTTAATTGATGTGGGGAGTGTTTCACTGCCTACATAGTTTTTCTTTTCTTTTCTCACTGTTGGATTCGAGCATACTGTTGAAAAACTCGACAGTTGCCCTAAACCAATGAAACTGTAAAGGCTTTTGGCCACACTCTATCAGCACTGGCCAGTTTGTGGCAGTGCTCTTCACACCTATAAAACGTCTCGATGAGCATGAGTGCCTTTTCTGCGATTGGCTTTTGATCTCACTGCCTTCTTGTAATTATTCTGTGCACTTGGCACGCATACATCCCCGCCAGAATGCCATACACCTTAGAAAGCCAAAGCAGAGCGCGTGGCCTGTTCCTCAAATCATGCTCATGCACAAACTTCTTTATCCTTTTGTTGGGCAGCCTTATCAGGCTGCACAGCATGCTCCTCAAACGTCTTGAAATTCATGTGCTTGTCAACAAGCAGACTGAGGTATTAGAAATGTTCTTTTTGGGGAAGAGCCACACTTCCATGCATTTAAGTAGGCAGGGAAATGAAAAAAGAAAAGAAAAACTATGTAGGCAGAGGAAACTCTCCCTACATTAATTAAGGAAAAGGAGACACATTGGCTCAGAAGAGCCGTGAGTCCCCTCCACCACCAAAGGGAAGAACATGACCTATCATTCAAATGCATAACCTCCGACTTTTATGTATTGACAAAATGATTTGAGATCTGTTGCCAGCAGTGGGGGTTATCATCCCCACACATTTAACTTGGTTGTTGTAAACGCAGGTCATACGTGATCTATGAATTTCTGGGAGGATATGGGGAAATGGGGCACGAGGGGAGGGGCTGTATGATTAAGTGTTAAGTGACGTTTGGTGAGGGGTTTGTGTAGCTTTGCACTTAACAAGGTCGACATCATGATGATCATGAAGAATTCACAACATCCAGAATTCACAACATCCAGTGTTTTTTTCTATCTACTTGTGGATCAGTGGGATAATCATACTTGATAGTGATGTCGTTACGCAGTTCTGTCTCTTTCTGCATTAAAGTGCTAATTGCATCAAGCTTTTCAAAGCCTTGTCTTTCAAGGTTAGAAAGGGCAGAGTCTGTGGGTCGGGAAAGATCAGGTTTGCTCCTGTTGGCTTCAACCTCCAGCAAACGTTGTTAAAATGGTCTCTTCAATTTCTTCTGACTCCAAGAGGTCATCCAAGTTACCCTTGTAAGTTCTTCCCTAAACTGACATTCTCTCTCAATTCCCTTAGCATTGTTAAGGCCTGCGCAGGAGGGACAGGCCCATGTGTCAGCTGCGTCAATGTCTTGTCTTTGCCCATCTGTGTAGCATCCAAGTCCGTTCATGCATTTCCAGTGGTATGTTCGTCGACAGACATCACAAAAATACATTCAAGGCTCAGAGTAATTAGGTTTGTAGCCACCAGGGTCATTGCAGATCTGGCAGCAAGCACACTCAATATCTGTGCAAGCAGCAATTGAGGTAGTTGCAGGCTTAAGGCCAGCTTTCATGATAAGCGGCAAGGCCTACTTCTCAATGGTCATCCCTCCTGTCTTTTTTTTTTTTAATGTGCAATTCTCCAACCATCTATGTAAATTATGCCAAGATCATGGCAACAAATTGTCTTTGTCCTAGGGAAAGGAAGATTATGTAGAGTAACAGCCTGAGGATATTACCCTTACAGCAATTAAGAAAAAGTATAAAGGAAAAAGATCATCAAGGATTAATAATATTATTAATATATACTCACGGCTCTTTTGAGCCAATGTATCCCCTTTTCCTTAATTGATGTAGGGAGAGTTTCTCTGCCTACGTAGTTATCCTTTTCTTTTTTTTTATCAAAGATGAATTAGAAATTAAAGAGCAGGAGACACAAGGCAAGCAAGTATACGTGGACAATGAGCCAATTCTACTCAGTTGACCAGATACTTCCTGCATGGCCATCAGAAGAAAAATGAGCTTGGCGATCTCGCAGCGTGCAGAATGCTTGGCATGTGAGGAGGTCAAGGCCTTGAAGTGTGCGCATGAAAGCGTGCGTGCGTGCGTGTGGTGTGTGCGGGTGCGCGTGTGTGTGCGTGCGTGCGTGCGTGTGGTGTGTGCGTGTGCGCATGCGTGTGCGTGCGTGCGTGCATTCGTGCATGTGTGCGTGTGCGTGTGTGTGTCTGTGTGTGTGTGTGTGTGTGTGTGTGTGTGTGTGTGTGTGTGTGTGTGTGTGAGTTTGTGTGCGTCTGCATGCTACCAGAGCATACAAATTCGAAGATTAATTACATAATTTAGGTAATCTTTTTAATTTTTTTTGTAATTTCTTCCCGCCTCACCGATCAGTCCAGTTTTGCAGCAGAAAGACGAAAGCAAGTAAACTTGTAAACTTATCTTACATTATATACATTACTGTGTTTTGTGTTAAAGCATGGCTTCCCATAATGGAGCTCTGCCCCCCAACTTGGCGAAGGTTGGATCTCCAAGGCTATGCTTTGTCCTGCTACCAATCAATCCAGTCTGCAGGTTTTAACACCAGCTCGTCACATGCATGCAGACCATGAAGCGCATACAGGACTTGCTTAATAGTCAAGAGTATTACGAAGCCCAGCAAGCGTACAAGAGCACGTACTACAGGCAGCGTGCCCGAAGACAGGAGGGAGCAATACAGCAAGCCTACACAATACTTAAGGTCAGTGCCTGCCTTTTAGATGGGAGCTGCTTTGCTTGAGATTCTGTACGTACATAGTTGTATATAATTGCCTCTTGTTGCACGTGGCCGCATGCATGCATCCGTGTGTGTGTGTGTGTTGTTCATGTTCTGTGATTTGGCACTTTGCTAATGCTTGAACTCTTGTTAAAAGTTTGCTCATGCTTTACCTTCCACGCGAACAATGTGTCTGTTTCCCACATCTATTTCCTGGATGAAGTTAAAACCTCTGCTGCTCTGAAGCTTTTGTGCAAATGCACTCATGGCTGCAGGAGGGTGCTGTGCAACAGTTCAGCAGTGGGCAAGTCACGTGTGGCGTTGAACTTGGGCTGCTCCTGATAGAGGTGCGTGCATTTCAGACATCCGTAAATTCCTGCATGGAACCATTCCGTAGGCAGCACATAGTATTCAGTCATGTGCGCAATTGCATCGCATAAGCTCTTTTGGGGGCAGAGCAGGTATATGCAACCCATATACCGCATCTCACACACGCACACATACACACATACATACACATACACACACATACACATATGCCTCTGGTCCAGGCTTACTCTGAGGACAAGGTGCCCACAAGCGGGGGCCTGGAGGATGCGTTGGGCTCATTATGCCACATCATCAGTTCCCTTCCTCCTGCTGCAGCAGGCGCCGCGGGCACCACCGCAGATGGTGCTTGCACAGATGGCACTGATGCTGATGGTACTAAAGACAGGGCACCGAGCAGCAGCAGCACAGGCGATGCCCAAGGTGCTGCTGCAGTAGAAACCCAGACAGGAGATCCAGAGGGGGATGGGGCCAGCAGCACCAGCAGAAGCAGGGCGGTCGTGAAGGAGATGTCGCGCCTCGTGTCTGCATCAGTGAAGTGGGCACAAAAGTAGGTACCATACACAAGAAAATTCCTGCAGTAAGCATAAGAGTGTGTAACGGGCACAAGTAGGTACCCTGCAGTGAGCACAAGGGTAGGCACTTTGTATGCGTAGGTACCCTGCAGTAAACACAAGAGTAGGTTGTGTGCAAAAGTAGTTACTCTGCAATGGGCACAAGAGTAGGTGCTGTGCAAGAGGAGGTACCCTACCAAATTTCAGTGCAATGTGAAGCACAAGTTGGTTCCTGCCTGGAGGCTGCCACATTGGCTCCTGCTTGACTGCCAGACAGAGATGAGGTTGACTATGAGTGAGGCCATGGAAGTGCTGTCCAATGCGAAATCGAAAAGAAGTTAAAATGGTTGGGCATGCTGCCTATGCAAGTCAGGGGGAGAACAAAGGCAATTGGTTGGAAAAGAACAGCCTCTGTTGTGGGCCTCATCATGGGTTCATGTCCTCAACATGGGCAGGGGTAGCACCATGTCTTGCAGGACGTGTTCATGAGCATCCCTGAAAGGCTTGCTTTGTCACCTTCCAGTCGAGAAAGTGCATGTGAGGGCAAAGGGTGGCTTGCTGCAGCAATCTTCCTTTTTGCCCACCAACTACTGAACACCTGCCATAGAAGCCGCCGTACAGTGACCGCAGTTGAAGATCCAGCGAGAGTCGCTTTTTTGCACAGCGCATGGCTGCATCGCCTTTGCACCCAGCCAACAGATACACACACACGCACACACACATGCAGACAAGCTGACTTGGGAGCTGTGCGCACCATACACACCACGTACGCGCGATGGTTGTGGCAGACATATGGCCTGCAGCATTTGGGGCTTGCGGTGGCCCACTTTTCCCGGGGCTCAGAAATTTCCTTGTATAATGAAGGTGGGAAAGTGACCTCAGCCTGTCTGTGCACGGGCGCGCACACACACACACACACACACACACACCACTGCATCCTCACCACCATGTACTAATGACTGTGTACGTGCGAGTCTAAAAAGACGCTCACTTGCAAGCAGGCTCACAAAGACAGCAAAAGTCGTTTCAGTGTTGCTGAGCGATTGGGGTAGAAGCAGGAGACTGACAAGGAGGCCTTTGCTTGGTGCATGTACACTTGTCTGCCTCCTTTCTTTCAAGTTTTCAATCAGCTCTATAATGAACAACACGCTGCTTCCTTTGCGCGTATTCCCTCCCATGCTTTCCCTCACGTGGAAGATTATACGATCCCCCTCCTTGCCAACACTCATGCTTTTTCCTTAGCACTCATGTGGATAATTCTATGATCCCCCCCCCCCCCTTGCCAGTATTTATACTTTCCCTGGCAATCACGTGGATAACACTATGATCCCCTACCTTGCCTGTATTCATTCATTCCCTGGCAGTCATGCGGATGATTTTATGATCCCCCGCCTTGCCAGAGACGGCACCAAGTGACGCATTGCGAACAGTGATCCTACACAAATCGACGCAGACGCATCCAATGGTCCAGCCGCTTTAAGCAGTCCTTTGTGCGGATAATTCATATCTGCATGCACATTGCTGCAGTTATGTGCACCCCAAGTACATGTAAAAGGAAGAAAGACTGTGTAAGCAGTGAAAACAGTACCTGCATCAATACAAGAAAATGTGCATTCCATGACCCACCCGCAGGAGCATCATTTTTTGGTCTGCTTGTCATTTCTGCCTGCACAGTGCTGCAACTGTGTGTATTCAGTGATCCACCTGCGCAGCTCCTTTGTAGTCTGTTGTGACTGCTGTGCTGCAATCATGTGCATCCCAAAGCCCATCCCCAGGTGCCTCCGCTATCCATCACGCGTGTTTTGTGTGCTTGCAGCAGCCAACCTGTCTGTGTTTGTCATGTCTATGCGCGCAGTGCTGCAGTCGTGCGCATCCCAAAGCCCATCCCCAGGTTCCTCTTTTGTCCATCACGTGGAGAGTGTTCTCCGTGCTTGCAGCAGCCAACCTGTCTGTGTTTGTCATGTCTATGCGCGCAGTGCTGCATTCATGCACTTCCCAAAGCCCATCCCCAGGTGCCTCTTTTGTCCATCACGCAGAGAGTGTTTTCTGTGCTCGCAGCAGCCAACCTGTCTGTGTTTGTCATGTCTATGCGCGCAGTGCTGCATTCATGCGCATCCCAAAGCCCATCCCCGGGTGCCTCTTTTGTCCATCACGTGGAGAGTGTTCTGTGTGCTTGCCGCAGCCAACCTGTCTGTGTTTGTCATGTCTATGCGCGCAGTGCTGCAGTCGTGCGCATCCCAAGGCTATCCAAAGGAGGCACCGCTGTTCATCACGCAGAGAATGTTGTGTGTGCTTGCAGCAGCCAACCTGTCTGTGTTTGTCATGTCTATGCGCGCAGTGCTGCAGTCGTGCGCATCCCAAGGCTATCCAAAGGAGGCACCGCTGTTCATCACGTGGAGAGTGTTCTGTGTGCTTGCCGCAGCCAACCTGTCTGTGTTTGTCATGTCTGCGCGCAGTGCTGCAGTCGTGCGCATCCCAAGGCTATCCAAAGGAGGCACCGCTGTTCATCACGCAGAGAATGTTGTGTGTGCTTGCAGCAGCCAACCTGTCTGTGTTTGTCATGTCTATGCGCGCAGTGCTGCAGTCGTGTGCATCCCAAGGCTATCCAAAGGAGGCACCGCTGTTCATCACGTGGAGAGTGTTCTGTGTGCTTGCCGCAGCCAACCTGTCTGTGTTTGTCATGTCTATGCGCGCAGTGCTGCAGTCGTGCGCATCCCAAGGCTATCCAAAGGAGGCACCGCTGTTCATCACGCAGAGAATGTTGTGTGTGCTTGCAGCAGCCAACCTGTCTGTGTTTGTCATGTCTATGCGCGCAGTGCTGCAGTCGTGTGCATCCCAATGCTATCCAAAGGAGGCACCGCTGTTCATCATGCAGAGAGTGTTCTGTGTGCTTGCAGCAGCCAACCTGTCTGTGTTTGTCATGTCTATGCGCGCAGTGCTGCAGTCGTGCGCATCCCAAGGCTATTCAGAGGAGGCACCGCTGTTCATCACGCGTGGGGTGCTCTCCGTGCTTGCAGCAGCCCACCGGCGCGTGCCGGGCTTGCCATTGCAGCAGGTGGGCCCAGTCTGGTGCTGTTAGCACATGCAGCATGGTGCACATGGTGTAGGGTTGCTGTGCATTAAGCATGCGCAGCAGGGTGCAAATAGGGTTGCTATGCACTAAGCATGCGCAGCATGGTGTTGAGGTTGCCGTGCGCTAAGGGTATGCTGCATGAGGCACATGCATATGCACTCCAATGTATGTGCACTCCATATACTCCACAGGTGCAGCATGGTGCACATGTGATGAGCATACGCAGGGACCCGATGTATGTGCACTCCATATACTCCACAGGTGCAGCATGGTGCACATGTGATGGGCATTCGCAGAGACCCAATTTATGTGCTCCATGCACTCCACAAGTGCAGCATGGTGCACACGGTGCCAGGGTTGCTTTTGCCTCAAGCTAATGCAGCAGCAGCTAGCAGGGGCTAATTTGCATGTGTGTACTCTCACGAGCATGCAGCAAAAAAATGTGCTTCGGCACGTGCAAGCAGACAGGAGTTTGGCAATCGGTAGACGGGCGGACAAGCCAGAAGGAAGGCATCCATTTAAGAAGCATGCGTTGCAAAAATCATCATAGAATACGTGCAGGCGCATACGAGCACAATGCATGCTAACACAGGGATTTTGCGTGCGACTGCAAACATGCTCACAACCTTGTCTCAGTGTGTAACGAAAGCATGCTCATTGGTTTTGAGTGATCACCAACAAGCACAACTTACCTTCCTGTTTGAAGCACGTTTCACAGCTTTCCTCTCCGATTCTGGCACCTTTGCACACAGTTGGAGCAAGCTGAGGCGCTATTCAAGCTCTGCCAAGGCTGGGGCCCGGCAGATGCACCCCTCATGCACTTCTTGGAGCTCCTTCTGCAGGTAAGCGCAGCGCCTTGCGTGTCTACCAGGAAAGTTGTGCATGGTATAGTAAGTGAAGTGTCCCCAGATCAAGGCCCATTGGCACCCTCATGCTGCTGGCCTTGCAGTCAGTGAGTCATCCAGGTATGTTTATCTTACTTAAGACACCCATTTATGCAAGTAGCGAGTCACCCATCATGCTGCTGGCCTTACAGCCAGTGGGTCATCTGATTATGCCACTCAATTATGCTGAACATTTGTGACAATGTTCTGGCCTTGGTGTCTGGTGCACCATTCAAAGCTCAAGCACCAAAGCATGCAGCCTTGGGGCAGCACCGTCTCAAAAGTTCCTGCGTTGGGACTGCATTGAATGTTGGGTGCTCTATAACTGTAGCCATCATGTCTTGCCATCAAGACAAGACTTCTTGCATGCAGTTGAGTATGCGTTTGTGCAAGCAGGTGTGTGTGAGCGAGTGTGTATTTGTGTGTGTGTGTTCACGCATGCATGTGCGTGTGTTGTGCGAGCAGTGTGTGTGTGTGTGTGTGTGTGTGTGTGTGTGTGTGTGTGTGTGTGTGTGTGCGTGCGAGTATGTGTGTGTGTGTGTGTGTGTGTGTGTGTGTGTGTGTGTGTGCGTGCGAGTGTGTGTGTGTGTGTGCGTGCGAGTGTGTGTGTGTGTTGATGTATGTGTGCATGTATGTGGATCCGCGTGTGAAAGATGCGGGACATGACAATCTTTGCTTGCGCATGTTGCGCTTCTGCTTTCCAATTGTGAAAGTGAATTTCAGGCCTCCCATGTGCCAGCTGCCTGGGATGGCTTTCCTTAGGCAGGAAGAGGCATTGCTTGAGGCCTGGTGAAACTGCAAACTCCTCTTTGCCCTCACGTCTGCAGGCCCTGCGGCTGCGCTGCGCGCCCCTGGTTCGCTTGCTGTCTGAGCGTTACAAGCCGAGTTTGGCAGCTGACGCGGGATTGATGGCCATTTTGAATAAGGTGGCTTCCATTTATGTTAGGATCCCTGGGCGCCAAGGCCGGGGCCTGATGGGTGGCTTGCTAGGTGACCTAATGAAGGGGATGGCTGGCGGTGAGGGAGGTGGGGGGTTGAACATGTTGCTGATGAGCGATGATGATGAGGACGAGGACGAATAATCAAAATATGGTTTTAATTGTTGTGTAGGAAAAAGAGGAGATTGTGCATGCCAAGTCAGCTTTGTGCATTAAGGAGGGTTTCGTAACTAGCACGCTAGTAGCTAGGGCCTCAACGATAGGCTCACAGGCTTACGACTATGCCAAGAAAGGCGGCAAGCAACAAAAACAAAATGGGTCTGGCGGGTGGGCCATGCCTCTGAGGGCTCAAACTCTCTTCCTCCTGCTGTCAATTGTCTCGCCCCCTGCAACTCCCCTTCCTGAAGAATCCTGCAGGTGTCTAGTCTGTTAAGTACGGGAGGATGTCAAAGAAAAGCTGATAATTTAGGTAATAGAGGATTTGGGGATGAGGCTAAATCCAAAAGGTGCCTGTCAGGCTGAGAAAGTGACGCAGCCATAACAGTGTCTTAACATCCCATGACCAGCCACAGCTGCTCAATCACAGGTATAAATACCAACCGTCCAACTAACTCAACTAACTTGCAGCACTATCTCGTTGCAGCAGACTCTCGTCATGACATGCCAACAGCGAGGAAAGGAGAAATGTGTAAACAAGAGCAGCTAAGAATATTGTTTTGTTCACTGACCAACCCTGGCAGGGTGCCGCTGCCAGCGGTAAAAAATGAAAGGAAGAGCATGGGAGTTGAGCCTTAAAACAGAAAGTTGCGTTCAAAAACTGTAAGCCAAAGAAATATGACCAAGGTAAGGTCACATCGCTATATCCGCCTACAAGGGCAGCTGAGCGGAAACACAGAGGCCCGCAACCAGACCAGTCTGAAAAAGAAGCTGTGTTCGGAAGTGTCAACTGCTGAGAGAAACATATGACCAAGCACTTTTACAAGGTTTATACAAAGAAAGGAACAAATTCTAGCTAGCCCCTATAGGGGTCAGGCATACTCAATTTGCAGAAAGCTTTCTGCAAACTTAAGGAGAGCCTCCTCCCTCATAACCTGCATAATGCAACCCCTAATGGCCCTTGGAATTAATGGTATCCATGAACTCACATCCCCTTGTAAGGCTCACATCATCACAGTAGCTCAGCTACAAGCCAAATACTCCAAGGTCAACGTTAAGTGTAAAATAGCAATCAACAGACTGGCAGCACTGGCTAACCTCCCCCAAGAAGAAGAGTTAAGTACATCCTCCATCCAAAAAATCATTGCCTACAAAAAAACTGAAACAAACACTCTTGCACATTACCGCCTTATCAAAAACACACATGTGAGTGGCCTCAATGTAGAACCAGATACCCTGACTCATACCTACCCTCTTGTAGGCTCCCAACCAAACAGCACCCCTACCACACAAGTTGTGCCATCACCACAACCTCGCTCCACATCTTACTACAGACACGAACATACTGGACGCCGCCTCAGACATGACCAAGCCACCTTGTCCGCCCCTACAGCTAACATTCCTACACAAGAAATTTGTTCTAATACTCAGGAAGTAATGACCGCCAAAGAAACAAAACCCACAGAAGAGCCACCTAATAAAAGAACTCGCTCCAAGTGTAGGCTGAGCATCACTCCTACACAAATAATTCATGCCTCAACACAAAATACTGCTAGCTCTAATGTTTTGATGCCCACTCAACGAGATTCACCTACGGAAGGGCCACCCAGCAAGCGCACACGCTCAACATTAAAACACACACCCACTCCCACGTCTCAATCTTTTAGCCAGAATAATCCAGGAGCTAATGCCAGTCAAAGCACTGTTAAGTACATCCCAACACAGCCCAACTCCCCATGCACAACAGATACTGGCCATACAGGTAAAATCTGCAACCCTCCTTCCTGTCCAAACACTCCACACAGCCTAGATACACAAATTAATAACCACAAAAACAAAAAGAAAAAGTTGCTTCACATAGAGACAGAACTGACCCCTCCTGTCATCAACCCCCTCAGCTCGCTATGCCAAGCCTCTGAGGTCTGGAATTTAAGAAAACCTCAGTCCACAAGCTTACAAAAGCAAAAACAGCTAGCCATGCTATCAACGCTATATATAACCATGATTTTGACATAACCCATATAGATGGTTGGAGAAACTGCACGGTCAATAAAACAGACGGATGGAGAAGCCTCATTCACCATCAAGTGCAATACCACACCCATTTTGCCCCAATGACAGACTTCTGGATCAAGGCGTACAAGTCCCTGAAAACACCTCTCAAGCTATTCCAGACTGGGTTTTCCCAATTGGCGCTGCCTCACCTGTACGGCATACAAGCCGCCCTGACGCTTTATTTGTGCGCCACATCCCAGACAAGCCCACATTGATCCTACCAGGATCCCACCACAAGATAGGGACATTCACCTTGTTGAACTTAAATTCTGCTCCGACACAAATCCCCTCATCACCTTAGAACGTGCACAAACTCAACACTCCCACATTATAAGCAGACTTAAAATACGCAGCTTAAGAAACTCAAACAGGAATAACAAAGTGACGTTGCACATCATCTTAAGTTGGTGTCGGTGGCACGATTTACAACAACTATACTATTACACCTCTCATAAATCTGGGCCTGACCAAACAAAAAGCTGAATCAGTAGCCTCCCAGCTCAGGGACCATGCCATCCAAAGATTATCCACCATCATTAACACTAGACATGCACTTTGTTTTCAGGGAGCATCTAGGAGGGGGTTTGCTGGGCGCGCGGCGGCGGCAGAGGATGGGAGAAGGAGAGTCCGAGCGCTCAGGGGCATGGCAAGCAATCCCCCGGATCCTCATTGGTTCTATCTCTTGCTCTCTCCTAGGCTAGTTTTGTCTAGTTTAGGTGGAGGGCCTCCTGGTGAGGCCTCTAACTGTTGTTAGGGGTTCTTCCCTTAATGCACGCGGCCTCTGGCTTGCGTAGACTTTTCTTTTCTTTTTTTTCTTTTCCCAATGATTATTGAGAAGTGGGCCCTGCCTTTCTTCAAGAAAGCTGGCCTTCAGCCTGCAACTACCTCAACTGCTGCTCGCACTGATATTGAGTGTGCTTGCTGCCAAATATGCAATTACCATGGTGGCTATGAACCTAATAACTCTGAACCTCCTTACCTTGATATGTATATCTGTGATGTTTGCCAACGAACGTACCACTGGAAATGCATGAAAGAAGTTGGTTGCTATACTGATGGGCACAGACAAGAGATAGATGCAGCTGACACATGGGCTTGTCCCGCCTGCGCAGGCCTTAACAATGCACAGAAAATTGACAGAGAATGCCAGTCTAGAGAGGAGCTCATAAAGGTCACTTGGATGCCCTCCTAGGAGCCTGAGGAAACTAAAGAGACCTGGCCTAAATTCCAACAGCGTCTGGTAAAGGTAAAGGTCTACGCCCTTGAGCGTGCATTAAGGGAAGAACCCGTCAGGGAACTCACCAACCACCCGGATTCCTCCAAGTTTCTTGTGCGTAGCGAATGTGGCTACCAGGGTACGAACCCCTGACCGCTGGACAAATAGCGTTTCCCTGTCTGCTTGAATTTGAAGCCAAGCAGAGCGAACCAGACCTTTCCCAACCCACAGCAGACTCTGTCCTTTCTAACCTTGAAAGACAAGGCTTTGATAAACCTCACGCGATTAACACTTGGAGGCAAAATCTAGACACAGAACTACGCTATAAAATTACCTTAGACATACACCCCACCAACCCACAATTAGACATTAAACCCACTGGTTGCAGTGAATTTTGGCTGCATAATATTGACCTTGTCAAGTACAAAATAAAACATGACCCCAATCAAACATCACTAGACACTGAATCACAAAGCCCCAACCCTCGTGCTCCACCTCCCCTTCTCCTCCCAGAAATTTACAAAGCATACATGGCATGCATTTACAACACACAAGGTAAATGTGTTGGGATGATAACCCCTAGCCGATTTCAAATCCTTTACAAGGCTTTCTATAGGGCCAAGCTTGCAGGCTTGCATGAAGCCACAACACCTGCTCCTACTAGCTTTGCATCTGAGCTGCAGGGGCTCCTTGCTCGCAAGACTATGCTAGAAAACAAGTACGCTAGTAAAAAGGTTAAAGACTCCTTCTCGCGGGCCCTGCCGACCCCCATCCACGCCGCCCTTAAAAAATGGGCCCTGGTAACTCAAGAAAAAATGGCCTCCCCACTGGACCACAACCCACAATACCAACACTACTGGAGCACTGACCCCCGAGACACTCTCTTTGGTGCCCATCATAACTCCCTCTCATCCCGATATTCCGGTTTTTCTGTCTGCCATCCCATTTACACCGAGGAAGCTATGACTCAGGCCTTACGCCATGCTATCTACTCAGCCATTCTCAACACAGAGCCCACTGCTACTTTCATGTTCCTCCCTGTATGGGGACAACACATGATAACTAACCCCTATTCCAAACTCATCACTGCCTATCCACATCTCTGTTGTGAACTTGGAACCATCGCTCGTACTAACCTTTGCTACAACGATCCACAATCCTCCATCAACCAGGAAATACCCCTTTCTCAGCACACCTGGGACCTACAAATTATTGCATTCTGGAACATAGCTGCAAGGATCCATCTAAACAATCATAATCCAGCTTGGCTACAAGGCCTGGCTTCGGCTGTACCAGAAGCTAACTGGAAGCAACGCAGTATAGGCACCCATTTTACTCTCAATACAATGCATGCTGATATGCCTGGATTCAATAAATGCCAACGCCTCCCCTCTGACAAACAACAAACATATAGATATCGTACCTCTCCACACATAGGTAATCAGGAAGAATTTTTTGTATCTAACCAATCTAGTCCAACCCTCAAGCTCAAAGTCCCTGACTGGAGGACATGGGCTTACACTGATGGTAGTTGTCAAATCCAGAATGGCATACAAGAGATTGGAGCAGGCGTCTACTGCCCTCTCACTGACAGCAGAAGTTTTGTCGAGCCCAACGGTGCTGGAATTACCAACACCATATGTCGAGCTGAATTAGCAGCAATTGCTGCTGCCATCACACACTCTTATTCACACATTGCTTCAGACAGTCTCACCTCTCTTCATCAAATACGTAAACAACTTATCTACCTAGAGAAGCACAAACAACATATTCAAGGGGATGTCCTAAAAACCATATCTACCCTCATTAGCAACTCACAAACCAATATTTGTTTCTACAAAGTAAAATCTCATGCTGGCATTGCTGGTAAGGAATGTGCAGATGCTATTGCAAAATATCAAGCAAGCCAAGCCAATAATAATGTGGCTGATACCGGGATCCCTAGCGCAGGCCCTGGCGGAAATCCTTTTTCTCATTTATTTTGGTTAGCCAAAGAGGAAAAAAAGGAACACAATACTGGCACATCCACAGCTCCTACACCCAATCCTAAAATCACCTACCTCCCCAATCTTCAAAATGCTCTCAGGTCTCATATGCATACAAAACACAGACTTGGATATGCCAACCCCAAAACAGGCTACTACTCTTATTATCAGAGTTTGTTACCACATGTAGATAAGGAAATAAGCAATGCCTTTAGGAACATGTCCTGTATATCCACACCCATGAAGCGCACCATCTTACAATATCGCACTGGCACCCTCTATAACCAAAAACATGCGGCTCGTTTTAAAAGGTCCACTAAGCCACTCTGCCCTCTCACAGACTGTCATCAATTAGACAGCGCACTCCACATGCTTTCAGGCTGCCAAAATCATATTATCTCCAGCGTGAAAATTGAACGCCACAATGTTGCAGGAAGAATGATCATCAAAGCTCTTAGCAAAAGCCCTTGGGGAGCAGGCTTGGTTAACATGGACATAGGGAGTGGTGATAGGTTGGCACAGCACAACCTTCAAATCCCTGCACATGCATCAAACAGAGTTATACCCCCTTACCTCTTTCCAAGAAATTTTTCTAAGAGATCTAGACTCACCTCCAGCCGTCCTGATGCTATACTGATTACTCCCTATAAAGTCAAACCCACTTCTTCTCCTTCTACCTCCTGCTCACACCATCATGTGTTACGCAGCAGACACAACCCCACACTGAGGACCTCAACAGCCAACCGCGTGAGGCAACCCCACCAACTGAATGTAAACCAGCGGCATGTGCACTTGATTGAAATCAAGTACTGTGAAGACACGAGGCCTGGACAGCAGTTGGAGGCGGCACAGCGGCAGCATGCAGACCTCTGCAAACTCATTAATGCAAAAGTTGTGACTCTCCACACCATCCTTTTGGGTGTTGGTGGGACCTGCTACACTGAGCACACCCTTAACCAGTTTAAACAACTGGGACTTGACCACCAACGCGCCAATAAACTTGCTCGCAAACTTCATGCCCATTCTGTCATGTATGCCAACAAGCTTGTTACCACTAGGCGTGCTATTGAAAACAAGAATACTTCTTGCAGCCAGGTTATGGAGCCGGGTGCTTCCAATAACCCTCCAGATCCCCATTAGGGTCTTCTTTTTGTAGCTTCGTGGTGGAGGGGATTCACGGCTCTTCTGAGCCAATGTGTCTCCTTTTCCTTAATTGATGTAGGGAGAGTTTCCTCTGCCTATGTAGTTTTTCTTTTCGTTTCTTAAGGAGAACCTGACGTCCAGATAAGCTAGCAAGCTTGCACGTGAACTCCATGCACGTTCTGGAAGTTGTGCTCACAAACTTGTAACCAAGAGAAAAATAGTCCTCACAACCAGATTCTGGAGCCGGGTGCATCTAGCAACCCTCCAGATCCCCACCAGCCCCTTCTGTTCCTGCTTTATGATGGAGGGGACTTCCGGATCTTCTTGAGGCAATGTGTCTCCTTTTTCTCAATTGATGTAGGGAGGAGGGGTCTCCTATCCGGGATGTAGGGAGGGAGGAGTCTCCTATCCGTCATGTTACGGAAACCTGGCCGAAAGGCGAGGTGGGCGATTGCAAGGAGGAGGTCCCCGGATTAATTCCTTGTGGTCGGGGTGGAAAAAGATGCTCTCTATCGGTGGGAGCCACTGGGAGGCTCTTTCCTTAATGCATGCTGCCGAACGGCAAGCGCAGGTCTTTCTTTCTTTCATTCTTAGGGAGAGTTTCCTCTGACTGCGTAGTCTTTGTTTCTTTTCTAGACTTTCGCTGAGTAAGCACTCTGAGATGCAACTTGTATGAAAAGGTTACAGGTTACGGGTTACAGGAAAAAAAGGTGCTCCAGTCAAGACGGTTAACTGCTAGCCTGCTCATAAAAAACAGTAATTCATGTACTACGTGTCCTAGTAGGAAGGAAAAAGCTTGTCATTGCTTTGATTTAAGAACTTCTTAACTTCTTTGAAAGAAGAGATGTGATAAGACCGTACATGGTGAATGCCAGGTACATAAGGAGCCACCCTACTGGAAGAATGAGATAAAGAGAGGAGAGGACCAGAAAATGAGGAAGCATATTTAAGCCGAAGAGAACAAACATTGGGATGAGTGCATTTGAAAATAATATGTTGTTCATCCTGCACATCATCTTGGGCGTCACATAGATCACAAGCAGGGGAAACATCGTCATCCCATATGACCTGCTCGACATACGAAAGGTATGGACACGAAGGCGAAATCAAGCCACAATGCGGACAATGTGTTTGGGTTCATCCAAGCATAAATATTTGAGTAGAATATAAGGAGAATATGTAACGTGTGCAGGCTTGGTTGGGAGAGTGCACACCAGTGATAATACGTAAACTTTTTGCTGTTTGTGCCTCGTGGGTTGTAACCAGAAATTGTCTCCAATCTGCTAGATGGCAAGACCTGAGATCCACAACAAGCTGACTCAAGTCCAAAGGATCAGCAGAGCGTATCTTATGCTGAAAATAATGGGCATGATGTAAGTAACTTCTCTTTCCTACACCTCCACGTCTCCCACAGGATGCCCTGTCTAGGCACCATTCACCATGGGAATTCCCAGGATATCAATATTTTTCTGAACCAGGATAACAACAAACTTCCTTTTTTTCTTCATGACCTCATGTGTATTTATGAACAGGCTAGCGGTCAAACGTCTTGACTGAGGCCTTCTTCCCTTGTAACCCTTGTAAGCCAATCATGGCAGGCAATAGATGGGATGTCCAGCAGGAGGAGTTCCTGGGGCTGAGGGAGACGTCCACATGAAAAATCTGTGAAGTAGAGTGCTGTTGCAATGGTTGAGAGAATTGTTAAAGCGCGCACAGGCTCTGAACCAGTTGAATTGAATAGGTTCGATTCCACACTCACGGAGGACATTGTGTGAAAAGCAATTCAACTCCGTGTATTTTATCAAGAGAAGTAGCAAGTCCAGCAATGTATTTAAGCAGCCAGCTCTGAGAGCATGATGCTGTCAGACTCATGTCGATCAACAAAAGAAGCATACCATGTTGCTGGTCATGAGACTCACGACATGAGCCATGTCCAGCTCCGTGTTTGTAACTAGAACGGGCCAGGGAACACCAAGGGATCTCATGGAAAGCACCAACAGGTCAGCATGCTTGCAGGATAGAAAGAAAAAGAAAAACTACGTAGGTAGAGAAAACTCTCCCTACCGTAGGGTGTGACATTGTCAATGTGACATTAATTAAGGAAAAGGAGACACATTGGCTCCGAAGAGCCGTGAGGTCCCCTCCACCACCTGCTCGTAGGATACCTTTTAAACACTGGAAATGGAAGGAAAAAAATTCAATTGTTTGGGGACGTACGTAAGCCAGATCATAGTACGTATGGGGTCAGATGATTTTTTCATGTTCAAGTGGCCCCCTTTCCTCAAGTTTTTGAGCCAATTTGTCAATTTTATTTTAGTTGATGTAGGCAGAGTTTCTCTGCATGCATAGTATCTTTTTCTTTCTTTCGTTCTTCTTCTTCTTTTCTTTAATTTAGGGATTGCTCCACTGCTACCTGGTTTCCTTTCTTTTCTCTTCTTTCCTGAGTGCGTATGTGTTGAACATTTACTAAAGAACGTCAAGAACATGGGCAAGAACTCCACTGGCAGTGGACCCAACATCATGTCATGATGAATGATGGAAAAGACGAGCTGCTGTACCTGGAGGTACACGTCAGTGGCGACTCCGATCCAATCCTATGTGGAATATTGGATGTTTGCTGCATGATCACAAGCAATACCTCCCTCTAGTACTGGCATATCCGCGCTCAATTTCAGTACTGGTTGGCGTTTTTCCAGCACATGCTAAACATATGATCAAATCCACAGTGGAGTAAGATTCCTCCCTAAGGGACAAACAAAAACATGGACAAGGCAGAGCTGTAACACATGAGGAATGGCTCTGTGATGTGTGCGTGTCTGCGTGTGTATGCGTGTGTGTTCGTATGTTTGTGTGTTCGCGTGCGTGCGTGCGTGCGTGCGTGTGTGTGTATGAGTGAGTGAGTGAGTGAGTGAGTGTGTGTGTGCATGTGTGTGTGTGTGTGTGTGTGTGTGTGTGTGTGTGTGTGTGTGTGTGTGTGTGTGTGTGTGTGTGCGCGCGCGTGCGTGTGTGCGTGTGTGTGTGCATGCGTGCGTGCGTGCGTGTGCGTGCGGGTGTGCGTGTGCGTGTGTGTGTGACTTGCTGGCACACATAAAATAAACACCCAAAACTGTGAAACAAATCCTGCGAGTGTGAAACACCGTAGCATGCTTCGGTATTGTTGCATCACACATCAGCATGAATAATAATTTGATGAAGTTTGCTGGACTGAAACGTCTCGCGGCGACTTTCCCTCGTCAGTTATTTCTGGTGTTAGAGCGGGGTTATCATGCAATGGCAGCGTGTCAAATCTTTCAAATCACCTGATTTATGACTTACACCTACGAGCCGACAGCTGTAGCTCCTTTTGAAACAGGAAGATGTTGGTCTATGAAGCACAAAAGATGAACTGCACTTACAATCAGAAGCAGTGTAGCAGGCTCTCCGCCCCTAAAAGCATTGCCATCAGGAGGAAGAGATCAAGCCCTGTCGCACGGCATGCCAGTGCTGGTGACCTGCCAAATGTGCCAGGGCAAAACAGGTGAGCTCACACAAAAAAAATCTCTCCATGCTTCCAGCCTTGCCTTCTATCGTTTGATGATGGCTTCAATAGATTAATGTGCTTCCAGACTCTTAACCTCCTGATTTGTAAATCCAAATAAGTTGGCTTGAAAATCCAAAAGCAAACTTCAGAGAAGACAGGGATTAAGCGTCTGACATTTCCATTTGACGTACTTAGTCAAGCTTGGCCTGATTAGAGGCATTTCTATTTGCTTCATGAAAAAAACATTTCCCTCTCTTAACCCCCCTCAGGACTCGTGTGGTTGCTGTAGGAGAGGCTCTCTTTGGTAAGCACATGCACACTGTGGGTTCTGCCATATTTGAATTGTGATTTCAGAGGAGGAAGCGATGGTGCAGGTTGCCTGTGGTAATGATGGTTACTGGGTGCCTGCGCTCCGACGGTGCCAACACTGAAACGATGGCTAAATTTGCTGACTTTGCCATGACAATCAACGGCTAGTTATGTTTGCCTCCATTAAAATTTGAAAAATCAAAATTTTCGGGGCTGCACAAGTCCATGCTTATAAACACTGTTTTGTTACTCTGCCAATGCTGCCAAGCATGGCTACTATTTATACCATGGCAGCCCATTCAAAAGCATTTCTCCCGCTCCCAGCCGAGGATAGCCACTGTAAGGTTGTTCTATTTTCTTTGAAAACTTGTGTGTGGAGCATTCAGTCCAGCTCCAAGCTGTCCTGAGCATGCTGGTACGCCCCCTCCTTTCTCCATGAAAGCATTCCATGCCCAATTCGCGCCCTTAAAGCCTCTCTTTTCAATTGCACTGAACCCTTTCATGCGACAGATTTAATTGCTGATCAGAAAGGGCTCCCAAGAGACAAGGTCAAGTCCTGGACCCCTTTTGCCGGTGGCGCCACATGCAATGTGGCGACTGCTGTTGGCAAGTTGGGAATGGACGTTGTAAGTTTCGCTTTTTTGACTGACCTCAGTGCTTCCCTACACAGCCAGGTACTACTGTTATATCATCTGCTTCTCGCTTCCTCTTCTTCTTCTTCTTCTTCTTCTTCTTCTTCTTCTTCTTCTTCTTCTTGTTTTTCTTCTTCTTCTGCTGCTGCTTTTCCTTCTGCTTCTCGCTCTTCTTTTTCTGATAAAGGATCTCACAAGGAGTAATGCTTTTTTCCCTCACAGGTGTTCATAACGGCTTTGGGCAAAGATGAGCGCGGAGATCAGCTCCTGGAGCTCATAAAAAGTGAGTGAGTTGCTTACAGGGTTTATTTTTTTGGTACAGTTTTGATGTAAGGCAACTTCACAAGGCTGTCCACAAGATATTGGGTTTGGGGCACTTATGTTTGCTTTTCCTGATGAGCTTCTTTTGAAGCCAAGAGTGGACATGCAGGGTTTAGTTTTTTGACCAGTACTCTGCAACTCCAAAGCCCTTGCTTACAGGTTTATCTCTTAAGTGGCAATTGGCATGTTCGCCCCTTATGGTCAAGCACTGCAGACATATTACGCATTCTTGTCGTTGATTTAGGAAGTGGCGTGAAGACGCATGGCGTTCAGCGCAGGGATGAGCCCACAAGAGATGTGTATGTTGTCCAGGACAACAAAGGGTAAGAGCCACTGAGGCAGGATATATGCTCAAATGCCTGAGGTATGGGCAGTTTGTGCAAGTTCAGTGCGGGGGAGATGTTGCAATTTTCTAAATGGGAGTGCAGTTCAAATTGAGTATCGAGAGGCAGAAAATGTGATCATGATCTTGCTGGCAAGCAGGACTGCTGTCTAGAAGCGCTCCAACTTTTCAAGTCGCTGGCATGCGTCTTGGCTGAGTTCAGGCGCTGGGAGTTTGCATTCCCTTCAGAGTTTTACATTAGACACAACAAATCGATTGTGTGTAAGGACAGGATTAAGGCTTCAATCAGAGCACTAGAATGGTTCCAAGAAACATTGATTGTTTGTAGGATTTGTGAGTTTACAGGCTTTGGGCTCAATTACAAGAGTTTACTTTGATTCCAATACTTTGATGTTCTGTAGGGACCGTGAGTTTGCAGGCTTTGGGCTGCCTTCAGAGCAATACAGCGACTGCTATCTCGATGAGGAGCAGCTCCCTTTGGATGACATCAAGGTTTGTGCATGACCATCAGCAGTAGGGGTGAAGGAGTAGAATCAGCATTGGAAAGCTGCTTCAATCCAAAGCCAAATGGGCTGCAGGCCCGATGACGCTGAGAGGTTACTGAAGTACAGCAGCAGCGAAAGGCCTGTTGACAAAACGACTGACCGCTAGCCTGATACTCAGTGGCATAGGAGAGTGATGGCACAGGAAGGTGATGCTAGCCTGTTACTTACTGACATAGAAAAGTGATGAAAAGCTCTGCATGCTGAAGGATGCTACCAGGCAGTTTGCCTATCCTTATTGCAAGCTTGGACACTTGCGCCTGTGTTGCATGCCTTCATGCAGACCTCTTCTCCAGTGCTTGTGACAGATACGCTTGCTCTGGCACAACCCGTGTGCCTGTGTTGCAGGCTTCTGCAGTGTTATTAACAGATATGCTTGCTCTGGCAAACCCCCTGCGCCTGTGTTGCAGACTTCTGCAGTGCTGGTAACTGGCACGCTTGCTCTGGCACACCCCCAGACTCGCAACGCACTGAGAAGGGCTGTGCGAGTTGCTCGTGAGGGAAACAGCAAGGTGAGTGCTATTGCATAATCATGCAGTCGCGTAGCTTACAGCATCCTGACCAATATGCAGTATAGAATTTTGTTGGCTGTGCATGATACCTTCATTAAAATCTCAAGTGTTACGAAAAATTTAAGGCCTGAAATGGGTGCTTAATGGGTGCACAAGTGTGAACATAAATGGATAGTTTGTTCGAAATGATGAAGCGGCAAGAGCTATAGGATGTAGGCAATCATAAGCCCCAAGCAACAGTCAGATTATCCTGGCTTAACACTTGATTTGCATGATTAAGGTGCGCTACATTTATTGCCTCTCAGCTGCCAACGAGGGTGCATAATGGAGAGTGTGCAAAAAGTCTCTCGTTTGCCAAGCAGGGTGCATGATGAGGGTGCGCAAAGATTAAATAAAAGCTCTTTGCCAAAGAGGTAGCGCATTGGCTGCGCAACAGAAAAATCTTGTTTGAAAAATAAGTGGTGTATAATAGTCAGGAATCTCAACGGTATGCAAAGGAGATGCTACAGAATGTTGAAGGAATCTGTACATTTATCTTGTCCATGCGAATTCAGGCACGAGTGTTTCTGTTTGAGGTGTACATACATTTGTGGGATTCCCTGTTGTGATGCACAAGGAAGTACAAGCACGCACCTGTATTTGTGTGTTATGTTTGTGTGAGCGTTCGTGCATGTGTCTGTGTGTTCATCATCAATGCAGGAACCTGTGGCTGCAAAAACATGATGATGCGACTTGCAGTGCAACCAGGCCCCCATCAACCTTGCATTTTTGAAAGGGGTTGACTCTGTCCGCCTGCCTGAAAGGAAGCTCAATCCGCCTGCCTGCTGATTTGTCTCCAGGTTTTTGTAGACGTGAATTGGCGCGAAGTGTTCTGGTCGAACCATGATGAGGCAAAACGCATCATCATCGATTACTTACAGCAGGTAATTGTTTTAGCTATTTTTGTGTGTTCAGCTACATGAAGAAAGCAAATGCCATCCTTGTGTGCTCAGCCATAGGAAGGAGGCAAGGCTATGGTTGTGTGTTCAGCTGTATAAAGAAGCAAGTGCTAATAGCACTGTGCTATCCTTGTTTGCTCAGCCATAGGAAGGAGGTAAACACTTATGTCCGGAGCTCCTTAGCATCTTGGGAGCCTGATGCCAAAAGCTCAGAGTCAAGGGTTCCAGAAGCTGCCTGAGATAGAAGCACCATGCATCTTTGGATGACATTGTTTCCCCTCCCCTGAGTAGTTACTGCATGTTGCACTGCATTACTCAATCATCCTCTGTGCCTGTGATGACACAATGGGTTACCCTATGTCACCCTGGATAATATTTTATTGTTATGAACATGTACCATGTATTAATATGGTATTGATAAAAACTGATATTTTGTTTTTGCTGGATCCCGTTTGTGAGTATCTGTCGTTGGGTTGCATTGAGCATTGGGTGGCCTACTGTCTACACTTGCTTCCTTATGCAGAACCTCTACAGGTCATCAAAAGGAGGTTGCAGTAATTATTTTGAGCTGTGAACTTGCAGGCTGACTTACTCAAGCTCAGCGATGCGGATCTGAAGTGGCTTCTAGGGATAGACCTCAGCACAGCCTTCATCAATCCTTGTTTGGTGAGTTTCTTTTGCCCCAGGGTAAGAAGTTTGTGGTCACAAGTGTACATTGCTCCTAATTCGTGGCCTTGTGCAGGCAGCTAGATCTTCATGGCGCTGTGTGCACTTCAATGTTATCAATTGGAAATAAAGAACATGGATAATGCTTGCTTGGCAACGTAGGCGCACAAGGAAACACGGGAGCACAAGGAAATTGTGAGACCGAACAGAATGTAAGGGATCTGTCCCCTGACCTGGGACGGAAAGGAACGTAAGGGACCTGTCCACTGACCTGGTTTCCTTCAGAAGGAATATTTAGTTATCTTGCTATTTCTCAGGAGCCGCAAGTGCAATTGCGCTGAAAATGACATGAGACTGTATGCCTGGTGTTTGCCATAGCCAGGTGCACAGAGTATGGCCTGCTTTGCCATCATCCCCTTTTTTCTGGATTATGACATCAATCATCCTGCACAAGTGTCACATCAAGCCATCTTCTTGCATGGTGCATTGCTGCAACTCGAATCAATTAAGCTTGTTGAGAAGCTGACTACCATACTATCAGGTGATCATCCCGCACCCCCAAAGAATTGAATTATTTTCAGAATCCCGCACCACCCTCAACAATTATTTTTTACAATCCCGCACATTCCCGCAGGCCAGTAGCCCCCTTGACAATCCTTCAAATCAATCACGATTCTCTAAAATATTTGCTTTTGCTTTCTCGCACTTTCCCGCAGCCCCTAAAATGATTATTTATAGGTTGTCCCACAGTCATCCCGCACCCCTCCAAAACATTATTTTTTGCGGGATGATTTAAAAGTAGTATGGTAAATGGAGGACAGGTTGCGCTTTCTGCAGTCTAAACTTGGAAATGAGGAACAATCAAATTTAGGCCCGGAAATTTGTCAGAGAAAAGTTGATAGGTCTAGCAGGAGGATGAATAATAATTTTTAAGGAAGGCGCCAGTAAATCCTGAGATGGTCCCAACTGACCCACCCCACCCCACCCTCTCCCTTCCAGTGCCCCTACCCTGATAAAAAGGGTACCAATCTGCTCCTCTTTAATATCTTATCCATCTGCACGCTTGCTGCACCCCAAAAGTGAATATTTGAAGAGTTGTTAGGCAAAAACTGAAATATGGACGCTCATGCATGCATGCCCTGCCAGGCAACCATAGCTAGCTTACAAGTCCACAAAGTGCTTTCCCGACTTCACCATGCAACTGTACATCTTGCGTTGTCCCCATCCTGGAATTCAGGATTGATTTACTGCACCTTCGCATCCGCGGCCTAAACCCTTTACACTTGTGGCATTTACATCCTGCCATGGCTCCCCCCCCCTTTAAACCAATTTGTACCAAAAGGATGGCAACTGACAGGGTTTGAGCTCAGGAATCCGATGACATGTTTATGATTCTGTAAAAGTGGCCCAGAAAATTGTCAGAGGGGGGTCCCAAAAGTTGGGGCCCCTTCAAACCACCAACCAAACCCCACCCTCAGATTGTTCCCATGTATGTACCAATCGATAGCTTTCAAGCCCAGGAATCCAAGTATGTAATTCTTAAGTGAATTGACATGTGCCGCTTAAATGCTATATATACAGGAACTTGTTTTCCTGGGTCTAAACTGGATGTATTTTGAGCCAAACGTCACCAGAACACTTGACCCCATGTCCTGTCTTTTCTAGATATCTTTGCGCTAATAAATTATGAGAAGAGCTGTTCCAGCATCAGCCTGTCAAAGACACAACGATGTGAAAAATATGAATCAGCACATAGTTGGTAGGCTCAGCTCTCGCATGTGATCAAACCCATTGAACCAGCTCATAATTGCACACCCAATTTTCAGGTGACTCTGAGGCCTTCCCCAATGCCTCACTCATAATTGCTGATTTCCAATGTACTAGTCTGCTACTCCCAATCCCCAATGCCTCGCTTATGATTGCCAATTCCTGTGTCCAGGTGTCTGAGGCCTTCCCCAATGCCTTAGGGATTCTTGTCACAGCTGGTGGTGAAGGAGCTGCTTACTGCTTCCGTTCACCCAGTAAGGGGGAGCACTCAGGTTACATTCCCAGCTTTGAGGCAAGTGCGCTGTGGTTGTTTCCTGCGTCTTCAGCAAGATGCTGGCCTGCTCTGAGACACTCTTATGTTGCTTTTTAAAGTGCATGCTTGCTCTCATGCAAGTACGCAGCGTCTGTTACAATGCCTCAGGCACCTCCACTTCGGCAAGCTGGCAAACAACCAAGCTTCTGTTACCTCTGGACAAATAACAGGTAAAGGTGCAAGAGACGACGGGCGCTGGGGACGCTTTCACTGCAGGCTTCATCTACAAGCTGCTTGAGGTGAGCATGATGCTTGTTGCTAGGCAGCCCTCACAGGCAGGTACAGCTGCTACCATTTCCCTTTCCCACTCCCTTTGAGATGCTCAAGGTAAGCCCCTTTTTTTATTTCTATTGTCCTGCTTTGCGTCTGTGAGGCGGACTGAGCCGACCTGCCTTTGGTTTCCCATAAGGATGTAAAGCTGGCGTCTGCACTTCCTTTCCTTTGCATGTCGACCCATCAGGAAGGCTGTGTGGAGAGCAGCCGCACATGATGTATATACTGCCACAATGTCTTGGCTGCACAGGCATGTCTAAGTCACATCTGGCGCTCTCAGAGGCCTCACTAGCAGCTTGACTGACTTGATATGCATGTATTGTGAGCACAGACAGTTGCTAGACAGCTTGTGTAAAGACGCACTTGATCATGAAGCATGCCAAAAACAGCATATGCTGTCTGTTGTGTACTTTGACAGGCTGGCAGCCTGGATGCTCTAGCAGCAGATGCCACAAAGCTGAAGGAGGCTATTGTCTTTGCGAGTGCCACAGGTAAGGTGTATGAATTGCATGAGGATCTCATGCCGCGCCTGAACAAGAGGCTGGGCTCGTTTAGAGCTTGCTCTTTACTGCTTGTCACAGTCGGCTTTGTACCTTCTGCATATGCATAAAGCTTCAAAGTCCAAGCGTTGCAACGTTTGAATGCTTGAGAATGAAACTCCTAGTTTTATGCTGGATACTTAATTCAAAAGTCGCTTGAGTCACCTGCCTTTGTGTTCACCAACTTGCTGCCAAAAAGGCACGCTGGAATGCACCAATAGAAAGCATGTGATAGATTCTGTCAAGCTGTGGCAAGTCCTAACAACAAAAAATAAGTGAAGATGAAGACTAGGGGATCCAATGAATGCAAATGAGTCGGTGTCAGGTAAGTGCCAGTTGCATTATCTGAATGCATCCATTAAATCCATTTGATTTTTTTTAGAGATAAATGTGCATTATGCCGCGCGCATTGAGGAAAGACAGCATAGCAATCCCACCGCCACTGGTAATAATCAAACCTGCGACCCCATGGCATGAGACGCCAGAGGTTTCACTTAATTCCCCGCTGCACAATTTGGGGGAATTCCCGATGTTTGGGGGGGGTTACCGTCCCTCTAGTCCTCAAGGTGCACTATGTGAGGCCAGTTTATAGCCTTTTTGCCATAGTTGTGACCAGAAGGTTGTGAAACAATATTTGCAGGTGCTTTGACATGCACTAAAAAGGGAGCCATTGATGCGCAGCCCACTCTGGATGAAGTCAAGCAGCTGTATGCATCGTCCAAGGAATGGTACAACTTTTGGTGATTCCTCGCTGGCTTGTTTGTTTTATAGAACCAAGAAAGCTTTTAGAGGCCCAAATGAGTAGTAGCTGTAGTTTTTAATGATGCTAGCACAGTGTATGAGCAAGCCTGGACTTCTAGCAGCCCAATCCATAGCCGTATTTTGAATTGTGCTAGCGCATTACATGCTCAATCCTAGAAAAATAGGAAAACCCAGATAGGCAGTTAGAACACTGGTAGGGTGATATGATTTGGTCAGGAATGTTTGAAGTCTTCAGCAGGCAAACTGTTACGAGCGCGCTTGGTGCATTGAATTGCACTAACTTCTTTGCTGGACGCACTTCTCTGAGGCAGTTTAGTGAAAAGAGCATGCTAGGCGCTTTGACAGCTCGGCCATCCCGTTGTGTAGATCATTTGATAAAAGGAACTTCTTTTGAAAGGGACTATCCTCAAGAGTACCTTATGTGAAGCAAAAATAGGTGACTGTAAAGAAAAGCAGTCTGGCTCAGACACGGTGTTGCAGCAAAATATTTATCAAAGTCCTTAGATCAGCCGTCATTATGCTGCATGCAGTGTAAACCATCTCCAGATCTCAAAGATAGTAGCTTTCAGAGAATTTTTGACCAAGCCATGCCTTTCCATCTGTGGCTGTACATATAGACAGGAAAACAGATCAAAGTCCCATGCACATCATGCATCACACTGACTTTGCAAGATAGAGATAAGGGTTACAAGGGAGGTTGGCCTACATCCCGAGACTCTGGCTGATCGGCTGCTGGTGAAACAATCTCATCCAGCATTAAAGATAGCAACCAATTCTGACAGAAACTTTGAAAATCTGTACGAGCCTTGATTTAAAAAAAGCATTGACCTCAAGATCAGTCAAATTGTGGAAGCTCGCAAAGAAAGGAAGAAAGTTCATGTTTGGAAGCAGGGCAAAAGTATGAAATGGTTTAAAAATATCAATGAACAGGTCCTTGTATTTTCTGCGCAGCTCACACACCTCGAAGCAATTGCAATGGAAGAGAGCATGTTTCTCGTCTTGGACTTCAGCACACTCACGCTTATCACAAACATTTGAACCACCCAGCCATTTACAGGACTCGACCGTCAAGCAGTGGGCACGGAGCCTAAAACTGCTCACATTCCTCATGTTTCCTTTATCCAAATCCTTGAATAAATATGATGGCATACCAAAGGGTGTGCGTGCTGTTCGATCTAAAAGGTTTCCGCACCAATGATGATAAGTCACTGCTTTCCAAGATAGAGACAAACACCTACAAAGAAAGGACTGAATACGCTCGTCAGTATGCTGTGTGCATTAAGGAGAGGCATGAAATCTCATAAGATGAAAGAAAAGTATGCTGGCAGTGAAAACACTCCCACCAAAGAAAAGGAGGCACAGTAGCACAAAGAGCCGGCACCTTCAACGCTGGTCTCCTGGCAGAAAAAGGCGAAGATCATTAGTATCAGTTAGCGTCGCTGGTCATCAGTTTCTGGCTGCAAGAGTTGGAATGTCAGTCAGAGTTTCCTCTGCCTACGTAGTCTTTCTTTTCTTTGTCATTGAAAACTTTGAAGCAAATCTATCTTGAAATAAACTTGAGTTCACACATTGATTCTTATTGATAACCCAGCTCTTCTGTTTTCACCTGTTTGGCAGGACGGAATTTCCGTGCTTTATCCTGACAGTTCCGATGATGTGCACTGTTTGTTCTTTTCTATCAACCGTCCACTTCTATGCTCTTACCTTCAAAAACATGGAGTCAAGCCAACATTGTCAAAAAAGAAAATAAAAGTATATGCCATCCGAGAGGGAGGTTCATCAATAAGGACACTGCTTTCATTGGGGTGGCAATGGTTATTGTCACGGGATGGACGGATGAAGGTCGGCCTAAAATGAACTTAATGAAGGTGAACTTGAATCCTGCTGGACTGCTCAAGTTTTAGATGCTTTCCAAGGCCTGCGGCACTGTGATTCTTTTGTGCAAGCTGTGCAGAGGGGCTTTCCTATTAGTACTCAAGAGTTTGTACTGATGACCTCAGGCACAGTTTGCGGGCAGTGGAGAGACGTTGAGGGAGTGAGCTCGCGGGACACTTAAAGCAGACTGGCAACTTATCTCTCTTTTTGCAGTGCCTTATGGCCACAATGTGCATGCCCCCGCCCGTTTACCAAGTTACATGCATTTGGATCTGTTTCGACAGGTCATGAGGAATGTTAGCCGTTTCAGACTTAGGACTCCCTGAAGGTGAAGACAACGGCTTGGGATACTCGGAACAGTCTTCTGTGTGATTGCTGTCCTTGTGATGAGATTCAAGATGAAGCTCACGCCCTTTTGGTATGCAGAGATGCAAATGTTCTTTGAGCTAGCAGTCAAACGTTTTGAACTGAGGCCTTTCCTCCCTTGTGCCTTGGGGAGAAAGAACGGAGACCTGTTTAAGTGTTTCTTTGGTGATTTTTCAATAAAGCAACCTTATTTACAATAAGTCAGTCTATAAGCTCATGTTGTTTGTTTCTGAGCTTATGGACATTATGTTGACTGGCGAGGACCAGTCACAGGCCGATCAGCTGAACAGTCTGGCTGAAAGTCTCCCCATTTAAATCTGTAAATTTGAACTTGAATGAAGGTCGGTGAATTGAATTTGAATGACTGGACTACTGAAACTTGTCGTTTCATTTCCGATCTCATGGATATATCATTAGTGGCTGGAACAGTTAAGCAGGCTGAGCAGCCAAACTACCTGGCTGAAGGTCAAATCCCATTGTAACCATTGAACTCGAATGAAGGTAAATGATGAAGGAGAGTGGTTAATGAACCTGAATGAAGGTCGGTCAACATTGTCATGAGATGGACGAAAGGAGGCTGTAGTGTGCCAAGATATCTCTAGAGCCACAGCTGCTGTGTCGCTTAGCGTGAACATGAGCAGGCAGAGCAGGTTGTGCCCCAGAGATTCAAAGGGAACCATGATGGAGAGAGAACTATCAGTCAAACAGAGATCCAAATAAGCCTGAGGCAAGTTGGAGAGAAAGACTGGGAATACATAGGGATGGAGAAGAAAATCAGAAAAATGGCAAAGGTAGGTCACACATCGCACTTGCTCAGGTAGTTCCTCCAAGAATCTGAATTTTTCTTTTATGCAAAGGCTTAGAATTCAGTGAACCTTTGGACGGATTTAACAGAGGAAAGCCACCAGTCAAAACGTTGAAATGCTGGCTAGAGAAGAGAAGAACAAGTGAAAAAGACAATGACCTGATCAGGACTTGCACCAGCAGAAATCTCCACCGTCTTGGATGCGATAGGCCTCACTCCACCTCAGGAGGCTCACCGCACCTGGTAGACAAAAGGTACCTTTGCCTGCTGGTGGGCAGACCCTGAGGGGCATTAAAAACACAGTCAGATAAAAGCTGCAGGAACGAAAGAAAAAAGGAGGTCGCTTTGGGTCGTGCCCAGACTGTCTGCTCTGCTTGTCATCAAACTATGCTGCACTGGGCCCTTCCTACTTGTTATGAAAGGTTCAGCCCTCTGAGTGATCTCCCATATTGCTGTAAGACTCCCATTTTGCATGAGCAGCTGCCCTAAATGAGAGTTCCACCTGCACATGTTTCCAGCACATCCAGCACATCCGGCAAGAAAAGGCGATCAATACAGCCGCAGACTTTTCTGACAAGACAGGCACGTCTATCGCTTTGGCTGCGACCGTGCTCCTTCGCCAGAGAGCAAGAGGGCAAGGGCAGGGTCCAGAGGCTTGGGACCTGCCATTCCAGCTTTTTGGCCTGCAGGATCAAAGGGCAAAAACATAAGCGCGAGTTGGTGAGGAAATCAAATGCTTGGGCATTACTTGGCTCGTAGCCATGCCTGCAGCAAAGATCACAGGCCTTTGCTTGCCCATGTCCTGATGGATGTGTCCTTACAGGAATAACCGAACTTGGAACAGGAGCTGCAGCATCAAACCATTGCCTTGCTTCCCAACCAGAGGTCTCCTGGAGCCCGATGGAGCCCAAGGTAAAAAATAAAGGTCCCCCAGAGCTTATTTCTGTGTCAGTCTGTAAGTACTACCAAGTGATCATCCCACACCCCTGAAAGTAGTAATCACTTTCACAATCATGCACCACTCCTGCAACCTCCTCAATCATCATATTTGGTATTTGCATATCCTGTAGGGGCAGGGGCTCCCTTTTCAACCCCTGATTAAAAATATCAATCCCCGCACTTTTCTGCAGCCCCTGAAATATCTTATTAAGGCAGCTCCGCAGCCATCCTGCATTCCCCCAAAAAACATTGTTTTTGCGGAACGACCACAAAGCACAACGATAACAAAAAAGGGAACAAACATCAGCAATATTGGTGCTTGCAACTGAAGAAACGGGACTTGTGATCCTGATGCCACGAGATCAGCTTCACAGCAATGGGCTAACTAACAAGTAGGAGAGAGTATGAGCATTTCCCTCCTTTGCCCCTTAGCTGCAAATGAATGACACCTCAACATTGCGTCTTTGAGGCGAGCTCACTTACTTGAAGCTACAAAAAAGGACCAGCCTGCGACAGAGCGTGCTAGGTGTTGAATGCCTATGAAAAACACCAAAAACACCAGCAAGAGCCAATATGCCCGCAGAACTGCCTTTCAATCCCCTCAATAAATGCACGTCTTCTATTGAACGTAAGATGCAAAATCAATAGATCAAGACTAGCTTAAACCAATCTTTTAACCAGCCCCTTCTACAGCGCAGGCAGCAGCTGCAGTTACTGGCCCTGTCCTCACCTTACATGGTGATGGCAAAACCACACAACATTGAAACAGGTACACAACAAACCCACCTGCAGCTTCAATCTTTTGCTTCTTGGCCCCTGCAGCTGCACGTGCAGCAGCACTAGCCCCCGCTCTAGCAGCAGCGGCTACAGATGCGCTGCCTTCTGCAGCAGACCCGCCAGCCACAGCGCTCGAGGTGGCAGCTCTGGAGGCGATGGCAGCTTTGGCAGTCCGCTTGGAGCGTAGCATCATTTCCACTCGAGCTGGGCCCTGCACGTGTGTGCGCATGTGTGTGTGTGTGTGTGTGTGCATGTGTATGTCTATATCTGTGTGTGTTTTGTGTGTAAATGTGCACGTGTACGCGTGTGTGCTTATGTGTGTATGTGTGTGTGTAGGTATGTGCACACGCGAGCGCATGCGCTCGCGCATCCCCAAAGGGCTGCTTGCGCGTGTGCATCCCCAAAGAGCTGCTTGCGCGTGTGCATCCCCAAAGGGCTCGCGCATCCCCAAAGGGCTGCTTGCGCGTGTGCATCCCCAAAGGACAAAAAAGCATTGAAATCTGCATGTGAGTCACACTGGAGTTCATCTCGGAGCAACTTGCACCATCCCAAAAGCATGGGTGCTGGTCCAAACAAAAGTGCAGGCATGACAGCTGGTGGCAGTGCACAGTGCTTGGTACAGGCTGTTTGTTTAGCCAGCAATATTGCGACGAACAAAGGAAAAGGTTTTCTTTAAGCAAAAGTCACACTGCATGACACATGCAAAAAAGTGCTGGTTACACCATTGAACTCATTGTCAATAATGATAATTGGGGCTAAAGCTATCATCTCAAATGGGAGCAACATAAAGCGCATTTTTAGCATGATCCGCAACAAACTGGCTTGTGGGGTAGGGGTTGCACATCCTCAACTATAGGCAATTCTGACAAAGGTTGCATTTGAATTAGGCTATACCTTCGCTGCAAAAAGGGCGTCTGGGCCTGATGTCAAGCGCATCAACAGGCTGTTGAAATCCTCGATTTGGCTGTCAGCAGCCTCAAAATGGTCGGCTGAGGGTATTCCTGCATTCATAAAAGTGTATATGTGTGTGTGTGTGTGTGCGCGCGCGTGTGTGTATGTGAGCATGCGCGTTGTGTGTGTGTTGTGCGTGTGTATGTGCGCGCACGGGTACACGTGTGTTCATACCACTTATCTTTTATGCATGATGTACTCATTTGAACCCCCCTTCAGCAAGCAAGAGGTTCAGATGGAAGTTTGGCTGCTTAACCAGAAGCGGTGCAGCAGCTCTGTTTGTATCTAACTGCTGAAATAATAATAAAAAGTGCCAAAATTAGGCTTTGTCCATCCTCAAACCTCACTTCCATTCCAGAGAAGAAGTTCTCCTAGAAGACACGTGTCTAGCATTTTAGTGTGACTGCACCTTTTCACATTTTTATTATGTTTCCAGCAATCAAAGAAGCTTTCAATGTGCTACACACCGTTGAGACAAACATCTGCAGTGGCAACTTGGTCACTCCGCAAAAAGAAAATGTTGACGACTGAGTATGGAAACAGCCAACTCTTAATGCCTGCCTGCAGCTTGCCGCTCAAACACACAAACCTATACAAAACTGCCAGCAGCATTTCTCTGAATGCCGCTGAAACACACAAACCTATATAAAACTGCATGCAGCATTTCTCTGAATGAAAGGCACACTTGGTCACTGCAAAACATTGCCTGTGCGCGGGTACATGCTCAAACCTGCCTCCGTGCGCTTAGTGTTCTGTGCACTGTACTGCGTCAGAGGACAGTCTCCTGCATAAGGTACAGGCATGCATGCAGCCTTATCTAGGTCACAAGACGCATGATGTCACATCCCCCCCTCCACCCCTCTCCCCCTAAAACACTAACACGTGCTTGCCTGCCTGCACAAGCTTGGCCTCCTCGGCGGCCACTAGCTCTGCATCTGCTGCTTGCATCTCTGGGAGCTCACTGCTTGCCAGCTGCAGGGGCAAGGCTGCAAATCAACAACAAGCGGCAAGTGCCAATGTCGCATGCAAGTGTTGCGTTTCCAATCTTCCACGTGCGCGGCTTGTATCTCTGGAGCCCACTGCTTGCCAGCTGCAGGGGCAAGGCGTCAAATTAACAAGCACTAAGCGCACATGTTGCGGTTCCAGATCCTGCACATGTACTGCTTGTGACTCTGGGAGCTCACTGCTTGCCAGCTGCATGGACAAGGCTGCAAACCAACACAAGTGGCAAGCGCAAGGGTTGCGTGCAAGTGTTGCATTTTCAGATCTCCTGCATCTGCTGCTTGCATCCCTGGGAGCACACCGCTTGCCAGCTCCAGGGGCAAAGCTGCAAATCAAAGGGGCAACCAAGGGGGCAATGCTGCAGGGGCAAGGCTGCAAACCAACAAGCAGCAAATCCGCGTCTCCACCTTTTGGAATTTTAATAGTTTGTGCAGTTGTGCAAAAATGGAGGTCGATATGGGTGGGAAAGTCAGCTGAGGCCAGCTTGTTGAGTTGCCTCTACAATATCTTGCAGATGATTGGAGGACTCGTTGCTTGCTCACGATTTTTGACACTGTCTGAGTTATGTGTTGCCAACGCCCGATCAGCCAGAATACCGGGCTGCAAATCTAAGAGTTGCGATCTAAGGTAATTAGGAGGGAGACTCATAAATTAATCATCTGTGGCTAAAGGCGTTTTTGCACAGGTACAGAGCACCAGAGTATCAGGGCGAGGCATATGCCAAGGTTTGTTCTTGCCAAGATTTATTCTTGAGGGGCTACTGCCTCCTCTCTTCTGGAGAGCATTGTGAGAGAGCCAATGGGCGTGATGGAAACTGCCCAATCTCTCTCTTCTTACACGCAAGAGCAAATCGCTGCCATTCTACACGTGTACATGCATGTCAGGCACGAAATGACTTAGTTCCATAAAAGGGGTAGCAGGTAGAGTGATCTCGTACGTTTGTGAGGGCGCACATGAATTGAATTGAGGAGGCTACACAGTGAAAACAGGGATGAGAAAAGATGAGAAAGGAGAGGTATGTAATGTTGTTGCGAGCCCAAAGGCTGAAAAAAGCCAAAAGTTGCCCGCCCTGCAAATGCGCGCACAGCTTCACACTTGACAAACTAGGTGATATGTTTCACAACTAGAATATGTCCATGCAAAGCTCTGCAAAAGAGATTATTGCTGGCTTAGGCAGATGCTTTGTCATATTTACCAAAGGAAACAGCCACAGCTACATGATTTCAAACGACTAGTGAGTTGCACCTGAAATGATGAGCTCTTCTGTCAAAGACATGACAGCAGAAAAGGTACCAAAAAGTCATGTGGAAGTAAACAGCCTGATGACAGATGACACATCTCAGACTACAAAAGCAACAGGCCCTTAATACGTCAAAACGTTCAACTGCTAGCCAGGCACGCAACTGCACAACCTCAAGGCACAGAAAAAGAAGTGCAGTACCTTGAGCCAGATTTGGGTCTGTGACCATCTTGGGGTGGACCACCACTTGGCGCAGGATGGCCCTGAGCTGCTCGCGCACAGCCATCAGCTGAAGAGAAAAGAAGAGGGAAGGAATAAGGGAATCTAGGCTCACTTAAACCACTCGCACACAGTCATCGTCTGCAACAAACGCGGTCCTAGAAAGACGGCAGTTTACGTGTTCTGTTGATTTTAGAAGCATGCCTTTGACTCCTAATGCGAGCTTGGAGACAGAATCCGATCGAGCTTCTTTGCTAGGAAGACACGTATTGTAAGTTGGGTAGAGGGCTGAGCATTTGGCAAAAGAGGCCCATTAGAGCCTCCCTTTCTTCTGACCCTCTTTAAAGCCTCTTTTGCCAAGTGCACAACCCTCTTTCCCAATCCCACTCATGAGTACATCACACACTGCTGTTTTCCAGCGTTCAAGCACAGCCAGTCCTCTTGCAGTAAGCAATTTCACATTTGGCGCAGCAGGGTGGGTTATAAACAATCATTCTTATGCAACCGCGGGTGCTTGGTGAGACATTTGTCTGGATCCAAATTCCAGGACAACCGAGCCTCCTAAACACACACTTGCCTGCAAGTTGATGGTGGAGAACTTCTTGAGCACACTGTCCCATTGCAGCAGGTGAGGGGCATCACTCAGGGTGGTCACCACCTCCAGCAAGGAGCCCCGAAGTTCAGCGGCACGGGCACGCACCTGGGCATGAGTGGAAATCAAGGTATAGATGCCCAGTGAAGTGCTGTGAAATGCACCTGATGTGACCTCTCCGCATCATTCCTGTACTTGGAGGGTGCATCTGCTTGTGTCCCTTTGGGGATTTCAAAGCATTCCTGCAGCAAACAGCAAGACTTGCGCTTTTTGATTGCGCGCGCGCGCGCACACACACACACACGCACATACACACACATACACAAAAACACACATACGCACGCGCGCACACACACACATACACACACACACTCACACACACTCACACACATACACACACACACGCGTGCGCGCACACACACACATACACACACATATGCAATATATACACATACACTCACACACACACACACACACACACATACACATACACAAACACACACACATACGCACGCGTGCACACACACACATACACATATGCAAAACATACACATACACAGACATGCATGCATGCATGCATGCGCGCGTGCGAACATCTGTGCACACGTGCATTCCCACGGACACATACAAATCCACACAGCACACACTCGCAGCATTCACACTCACAGCATCAAGGTTAAAGCCGGAGGTGTCTGCCTCCATGGTCCCTCCCAAGTGCTAAAGCGCCCCCCGCTACATCCCCCAATGGATTCCGATTCAGATTTGTCCTGAAATGCAATTAAACTTTTATAAAATATTGTCGGAGATTTCCCATCATATCAGAGTGAGTGGCAGATGAACAGACGCTACTTTTGGAAACGTTTGATCAATTCGATGTGCTAGGCGTTGTCTTCTTTCCATTTATATAATTGTTTTTGTAGTGAAGGAATTCACTATGCAAAAGAGACGAAATGACTGCAGAGTTGAGATGGAGAAAGAAAGGAAGGGCTACGCAGTCCGCAAAAATAGATGCATACTTTGCAGGAAACAGAAAATAAGTAGGAAAGCCAGTGTGGATCTGGAGGATTTTGGGAAGCTGCTAGCCTGGCTCAAGAGCACGGGGGTGCACCACGTGGGCATTAATTATAATTCAGCAATATTGGTTCGTCTTGGCACATCTAGTAGTGGAAGATTGGTGCTCATACATACATAAGTGTTATGATAATAATCATTATAAGCTTGCTTGTAAGTTTGGTTCGTGGATCAAGCCCTAGCTTACTGATTTGATCAAGGCCCTTGATCAAGGGTGTGCATGACAAGTCCCCGAGGCTTCATCTGGTGTGTACGAGATCATGTCCAGCAAGATGAACGGGGTCGGGATCCCTGTGTGTCACCAGGCAAGCTGCTTACAGGAGGCAGGGCAGGTCGCCTGGATGCAAGTATTCATGAGCACTTCTATATCCCTCTTTTCTCGCCCAGCTGGCCCTGACTGTGCTTGTTAAGAGAGTCTTTTTGAGCAGCCACGGAGCATCTGGGAGGTTGCAAAATGTAGCCTCTGTCTTCCCTTACTTATGCCATTATAATGTTGAGTTCCTGGACTTATGGGCATCAATCCTATGAAGCTTGCGTGATTGTTTCCATCTAAGCAACTCAGTTGGTCTTATTGCTCTCCCTTACGTTACATTGCATCGTCTCTGGGACATATACCTCCCCCTTCAAATTTGCAATTGCGGCGTGCAATTGCGCCTAAAGTTTCCTTTCCTCTTGCATGGAGCTTGCTGGACCTGTCCCTCAATATACTTCTTGTTATCTGGGACACTGCATTGTCACGAACACTGTGAACTATACAATTTAAAGGTACAAAACATTTTCAAAGAAAGAAGGCGAACTACTAGTAGGCAGGCAAAAAGTCTCCCCACGATAATAAGGAAAAGGAGCCAAGTTGGTTCAAAAACTGTATGAACTCCACAAAGTTCGGATTGTGAGAAGCACGGCAGACAGAGAAAGAAGACGGGTCCAGCAATGAAAGAGGGGGAGAGAGGAGAGAGAGAGAGAGAGAGAGAGAGAGAGAGAGAGAGAGAGAGAGAGAGAGAGAGAGAGAGAGAGAGAGAGAGAGAGAGAGAGAGAGAGAGAGAGAGAGAGAGAGAGAGAGAGAGAGAGAGCGCAAGATGAAAGCTTGAAGGCTGAAAAAGAAAGAAAGAAAAAGAAAAGTTCCATAGGCAAAAGAAAATCTCCCTACATCAATTAGGAAAAGGAGACACATTGGCTCAGAAGAGCCGTGGGTCCCCTCCACCACAAAGCTACAAGACAGAAAATTAAAATGGGGATCTGGAGGGTTACTGGAAGTACCCGGATCCAGGACCTGGCTGCGACAGGTAATATTGTTTTCAATAGCACGCCTAGTGGTGACAAGCTTGTTTGCAAACATAACAAAGTGGGCACGAAGTTTACGAGCAAGTCTAATGGCACGCTGGCGGTCAACTCCCAGTTGTTTAAACTGGTTAAGGGCATGCTCAGTGTAACAGGTCCCACCAACACCCAGAAGGATAGTATGAAACGTGACAGCTTTTCCACTTATATTCTTGCATAGAACTGCATGCTGTCGCTGTGCCGTCTCCAACTGTTACCCAGGCCCAGTATCTTCACAATGTTTAATTTCTATCAAGAAGTATACGTGCCTCTGGTTTACTCTTAGTTAATGGCGTTGCCTAATGCGGGTGGGAGAATCACATCTCTTTTAGGCAAATTTTCTCCTCTTGAAGGTTGATAATTTCTCACCAGCAGCCGATCAGCCAAAGTCTCGGGCTGTGGGCCAACCCCTTGGCTCCTCTTTTGTCCCCGATTTACATAGGGATCGTTCCACAATGACCTCCTCTGTGTTTTTTACGAAGACATTGGCTTTTCTCTTGCAGGGCATTCTTGCACCAAGTAAGTCAGTGTCAAAGGTGAATTAATTTGGTGGTCACCATGCGATGAACAGGCCACACACCGTGCTCTGGCTGGCTAAAGCTTGTGCTCTCCCTGCTAGCAGATATGCTTGCCAAATTTGGGACGCAAGCTACATGAGAAAAGGAGCTGAAATGGACTGTCCTTTGCAGACTGTGTGCACTGTGCTTATTGAAACGTATCCTTGGGGTAAAGCATTCCACTTCTAACTGGTCTGAACTCCAGGAATGTGGACATGAACCTTTACGGTTCCGCTCAGATGTTAGGTTCTACAACTTGTACATTGAATGCTTCACCGCACAGCAACAGCACCACACTCAGTAAGTTACTGCAAGCAGTTGTTGAAATGAGCAGTTTTCCTCGTAAGTGCTGGACCTCGGAGTTTTTTGCTGCATGCACAGGCTTAGACAGGTGCAACACGTTTACTCACTGTGTTTGTTCTGGGCAGCCTATCGTCATGAGGGAGTTAGTTGTTGATTTGAGAAGAAGGCTGCAAGGTGTGGAACGTTGACACCTTGGCAGAACACAGGGAGCATGTGAACAAATTAGCTAAAGTACATCACTGGGTGGCCCTTCCTTTAAATCCTTTGTCCTTTCATGGCCCTTGAGCTGCAGATTTCATGTGCAAGCCATTAAAAAAAAACGGCTGTGCACAAAAATCTAAAGGAACCTGCTTTGAGTGTACGTCAGAACTTCAGGGCCTTGACCAGCTAACTCCTACATTTTTCCGCACAGCCAACTTAAACAATTTTTTGTTTAGCATCAGTTTCAGACTCTGCCCCCTTCATTTGCTGTTTCACAGACGTGGTCAAACTGCACACTTTTTTGTCAGACTTGGTTTCGTTTTTTTGACGCTGGTAGAGCTTGGGTCACCAGCAACCGCTCGGCCATAGTCTCAGGCTGTTGGCCACCTCTTGTAAACCCTTGTAAACCCCCTGTGAGCTCCCGTACCACTCCTATTTCTGAGCAGGCCTGGTGGGATCACATCAGCGACCTATTTAACCATCCTTCTCCTTCCAACAACGATACTCATGGCTCGCACAATAAAGCATCAGGGGGCACAGATCCGCAACCTTTCAATCTGCCTCGGGAGGTTGAGCTGAACTCCTTGCATAAGGCATGCTTGCAAACTGGTCCCAAGAAGTCATGGCAAAAAGCTTGAAAGTTACAATGTGCCGGCTCCATACATTTCACAACTCTTCATGCTCATGCTTAAAACGGCCCGCATCCCCTCCTCCTGGAAAGCTGCCAAACTTGCACCCATGTACAAAAAGGGCGCTGTGACACATCCCTCAAACTACTGGATGCTTGCAGTCAGTAACACTCTTTATTGTCTGTACATTAATGTCCTCTGCTCCATGTTTTAAGACTGGTGTACAAAATTATCCCTGACAATCAATTTGTTTTTTGCAGGCCGCAACAACTTACACTGGCAGCCACTTTTTATCTTTAGGCACCTAAAGCATGCGGCTCAGACACTTCAACCCCAAAGCTCCCCTCGTTTATATGCCACTCTTATTGACTTCAAGCAGGGGTATGACTTGATACCCAGGGTCAGACTGTTGGAGCACTTGCAAAACTGCCAGATGCCCAGCTAGCTCAAAAGAAAAGAAATGAAAGTCTACGCAGGCCACAGGCCGCGTGCATTAAGGAAAGGTCCCTTAACTAGCAAGCTAGCAAGGGCCTCATAATAGGTCCCTCAAAACTACACTAGCTACAGCTAGCCTAGGAGAGGGAAAAAGACTGAACTCATGAGGTTCGGAGATAGCCAGCTCACCTCCATCATTAAAGACCTCTACCAACATGACAAATACACCCTTAGTTTGGTTTGGTTACAGGCACCTTTTGCTTCAGCTAAGCTGCCCTTGTAGGCAGGTACAGCTATGTAACCCTATCCTATCCTAAATACACCCTTATTGACGGAGATAAGCGGGCGAGTGTCCAGCCAGCGCACGGAATTAAACAAGGGTGCCCACTGTCACCACTCCTTTTCTCAATCAACATTAATGACATTGGCTGCATCACTAAGAGGGAAACAGGCGGGTGACAGGCTCACCAAATTTCCGTGTTTTTGATATGCTCTATGCTGACGACCTCGCGCTCACTGCAAACAACCACACCCACATGCAAGCCATGCTAAACAAGTTGCAGGTTTATGCAACCAGAAAATACCTGGCTGTCAATACACAAAAATCTGAGGTCGTCTGCTTCAATTCCAGAATTGTTCGTCTTCCCCCACTGTTGTTTGATGGTGACAGCCTTTCCAACACCAATCTTTTTAGATATCTGGGTATGGTCTGTAACAAACCTCTCAACCTCTCCACTGCTGCTGAGGCTGCTCTGAAACCATACATAGCGGGGACTTATTGTGTTAAGACCTTAGCTAACGATTACAACCTCACAAATCGGCTGCATACGTTCATCTGGCTCTTGAGAACACATGCTAAGGGGGCACAGGCCCGTACCCTTTCAATCTACCTGGGGAAGCTGAGCTAACCTCCCTTGTCTCTAAGCACATTTCCAACATGAGCAGTTCCTCTTCACCTGGCTTTGACACAGTCCTACCTCGTTTCATTAAACCTGCGTGCAAACTTGTCCCTAGACATCATGGCAGAGGTCTTGAACATCACAATGTGCTGGCTCCTTTTCACAACTCTTCACGCTTATGCTCAAAACTGTTCGCATCCCCTCATCCTGGAAAGCTGCCAAACTTGCTCCAATATTAAAACAGGGCGCTGCGACACATTCTTTAAACTACCGGATGCTTGCAGTCAGTAACACACTATACAGACTGTACACAAATGTCCTCCGCTCCATGGTTCAAGACTGGTGTGCAAAATACAACATTACTCCTGAAAGTCAATTTGGCTTTTTTCCAGGCCGCGACACCTTACAGCCACTTTTTATTTTGAGGCACTTGTGCAACAGTCTCCTTCTAAAAAAGGTTCTCCATGCTGACATCAGCCTTAGCTCCATGACTGATTCTTGTTGGACGTCCCACCTCTTATCTGCACTGGATGGTTTGGCTCACTTGGATCTGATGAAACGTCAAATTATGGCTTGTGACCCTATGATCCTCAGTCAATTTGTGGTGGACCTGAGATCTAGACACCTGGGCTATTGGAACCAATTCACAGCCCCTGATCCAAGAGTAAGCAACAGTAAGCGGCTGACTTACCATCAATGGTGCGCTCTCCCTGTCAGGAATGCAAATGCCATTCACCCACCTTAAACAATGCCTAAATACATATACTTGGATCTTCCCCATCATGTCCTTCGCAACACTGCCAGATTCAGGCTGCGGGTACACGCTCTTCGAGTTGAACGGGCTACTTGGTCCAATAGTACTTCTCCGGTCTGTGATATCTGTGATTCTGATGACATACAAGATCAAAAACATGTGTTGTTCAGATGCTCCAATCCCCAGGTTCTCTCTCTCTCTCTCTCTCTCTCTCTCTCTCTCTCTGTCAAAAGTATGCCTCACTGTTTGAGCACAACTTTTCTCTTTCCTACACCTCCACGTTTCCCACAGGATGTCCTGTCTAGGCACCGTTCACCATGTGAATTCCCAGGAGATCAATTTTTTTCTAAACCAGGATAACAACAAACTTCCTTTTTTTTCTTCATGACCTCATGTGTATTTATGAACAGGCTAGCAGTCAAACGTCTCGACTGAGGCCTTTTTTCCCTTCAAGGGACAAGTTGTTACCCTTGTAACCCTTTCAAAGGGTTACAAAGTTTGTAACTTAACAGTCGTTTTTACTCAATGCGAGCTGGCAAGACTCATCGTTAGCATTTGCACCAAAAACGAACAGGCTGTTGGTCTCCTCTTGTAAGTACAAAACTTTGCATGCCTTTTGTCTTGGTCTCATGCTTTCCATCCAGTCTCCTTAGCCAAACTTCCAAGTGTGCTGCAGAGAATAGAAACGTTTTCCAGCTTGCTTCCTTTTAAGCCAAAAAAAATCAAAGATAAAAAATCTATCTCGGTCAGTCACAGCTTCTTCTCTGAAGTTTGGTAGCCCATCTGTGCTGCTGCTGGGCAAAGCGCATGCTTGAGAGGGGATGGATATCACATCTTCCATTTACAAAGTGTCTAGAGAAAACACCATGGGAGGCTGGAAAGGTTTTGAAGCAAGCAAGCCAACACCGGACGTACTCCATATGGATGGCTGCAAGGGGGATGAAATATGTTTCATGATCATTAACGCTGACCTAGGGTCCGCTCCACGCATTCACTCAGTCAACTCCACTCTATCCCTCAGATGAAACCCCACCTCAATCAACAGTAGTTGGTGTAAAACACACAGCGTGTACAGCAACATGGTTGCTGCTGGTGCACGCTAAAAAAACTCCTGCTATCTAAATCGGAATCTTATACAGGGAATCCAAAACACAATCGCACTTAGAAGAAACAAAGAGGCTGAGTACAATCATCAGAAACGATACAGTCATACCTATGCAGCAATATTCCCCACTTTCTTGTCGATCGGACCAGTGGCGATGTCCATCATCCAATCCTGGACTTTCTTTGCAATTGGGTTGTTAGACTGCCCATTGACACCAAACCTGCAAGAGGAGGCGAGAGAAGGAAAACAGGTCAACATTGAAAAAAGATGACAAGGGCTCACAGCTCGCTTCTGCTTTTAAAAACCTCCAATTGGGCTCCTCATTCAATCCTCTGAGCATGCACAAGGCCGTGCAGATTTAATAAATATGAACTTCTAGTGCACGAGGTCACCAACATGCAGCACCCTTCAACAAACAACTACCAAGTTCTGCTTGCCTGTAAGCACACATGCTCACTCCATATGTCTGGAAGCCTGGAGCCACGACAGACACACACAACACACACACACTTTCTTGCCCCAACTGTACTGCCAAACTCCTTGCCCTTGCAAACCGTCCGCCGGTTACCATTGCCCTCATACAAACAAACACCTCCCTCGCCCTCACATGAACAACTCCATTTTGGCCTGCCTGTCCTGCAAAGCAAATGCACAATTAGGAGGGAGGACAGGCTATGCATGCACTACTTACTTGGTGCGGCGTACGCCCTCTAAGCACTCCCGCAGCGTCACATTGTCCTGGTCCTTTCGAGCAGCCAAAAGAGCTGACTCGTTTACCACGTTAGCTAGCTCAGCACCAGAAAATCCTGGTAGATGATTGATGGAAGAAAATACAGGGTTTAGGCGCAGGAGGAGTGAGTCTAGCTTAAAGGACGGGAGCAGGGGAATAGAGCCATGCCATGCTGGGAAACTGTGGGTTTGAACGATAGAGGCCTTGTTTGCGTCTTCCACGAATGTGTGCTCATGAGCAGCATGTAATGACAATAGATGCATGCCCATGTATTACACACTGCTCTACCTGGGCCCAGTCCAATGCTGCCTTAGTGTTTGAATTCTTGCTGGTTTGGTGCAAAGGCAAGCGTATGAGGCAGTCCAGAAAAGTGCCTGGGGCTTGCACAACGGGCATTGCCACCCCGCACACATCAATGCGCACGCACACACGCGCACACACACAAACGCACACCTGCAGTCACCCGCGCCAGGCGGAGTGCTGCCTCCGACTTCTCCTCAACAGATGCCATGGGCACACCACGCAAGTGGACATTCAGGATGTCCTGCCGGCCTCGCTCGTCGGGGAGGGGCACAACAACCTGAGCGGTGCGCACGGCATGAAAGAGCTGAGCATTTTGAAAGAGCAGACACCACACCTCATGGGGGAGGGGCACGATCATCTGTGCAACGTGCGAGCCAATGATGAAGCGTTACAATGATGAAGCATGACCATGATGAAGCATGACCATGATGAAGCATGACAATGATGAAGCATTACAATAATAAAGCATGACAATGACGAAGCATGACAACGATGAAGCGTTACAATGATGAAGCGTTACAATGATGAAGCATGACAATGACAAAGCATGACAACGATGAAGCGTTACAATGATGAAGCATGACCATGACGAAGCATGCCAATAGTGAAGCGTTACAATGATGAAGCATAACCATGAAGCAGGGCATGACAAAGATGAAGCATGACAACGATGAAGCGTTACAATGATGAAGCATGACCATGAAGCAGGGTATGACAATGACGAAGCATGACCATAAAGTAGGGCAATGACGAAGCATGACAATGACGAAGCATCACAATGATGAAGCATGACCATGAAGCAGGGCATGACAAAGACGAAGCATGACCATAAAGCAGGGCAATGACGAAGCATCACAATGACGAAGCATCACAATGATGAAGCATGACCATGACGAAGCATGACCATGAAGCAGGGCATGCTGGGGAAACAAGCAGAACATCAGGTCTTGTACATTCATCTGTCTGCTTTGGGGGGCACACTGTGAGACCAGGCGCCTCATGAGGGAGGGGCACATGAACCTATGCAGCGCAGGAGCCAATGAGTCAGGTTATGTGCACTTTTTTCTGCTTTGGGGCTGTTCTGGGTTACTCCACCACCCTCAAAGTTAAATCCACGTAGAAATTGAAGCATGAACATGAAAAGTTGATTGCATCAAGAAACAATAATCCTAACGACATGGCCCTGCTGTTGCGCAGAGGGACATCATATGCCTCTTTTGCAATCTGAGGTACTCCTGCTGCTCTACTACAAGCGACACACTGTATTTCAAGAAGTTTCCAGTCAGGGTGCACATTGTCTGCATTGCAATACGTGCACATTTCAGCAGATACACATGCCTTAGCACAGGGCGTAGCAAGTTTACATTTCACAACTCACCTTGCGGTTGATGCGCCCAGGCCTTAGAAGAGCTGGGTCCAAAACATCAATGCGGTTTGTGGCAGCAAGGAAAAGTACCCCTGCAGGCACGTTCGCAGTCAAGAGGCACATGCTTGATTGGTAGGGTGAAAATAGGCAGGCATGAATGGCTCAGTACACTCAAAGCAGAGCAGCAATGCTGGTGCAGGGGACAGTGATACTGACGAAGCAATGACTGCCATCAGCAGCTTCTCCTTTGCTTCAGGTCATATCTTCCTTTGCCCCACACAGCCACACCCACACGCACACACGCCACGCTCAGCCTTCCTAGCTTTTCCTTACCTTGCCGTCCCTCAAACCCATCCAGCTCTGTTAAAAGCTGATTCAACGTTTGGTCCCGCTCATCGTTGTAGCCCAGTCCGCGCTTGGCGCCCACCTGACAGGGTCACATGAATGCAAGCAGGATTAGCTGGCAGGGTCACATAAAAGCAAAAACATTTTCATACACATGAAGGCGCTCGGCGTCCACCTGACAGGGTCACATAAACGCCAGAAGACACAAATGCAAGAAGCCGCTTGGCATCCACCTGGCAGGGTCTTATGAATGCCAGAAGGATCAGCGCTCAGTGGTTCAGAGGTTACGCACACCACCTCAACCTTCATGTGTAGGAGTGAAACCTGCGTGGCGCTTACCTGCCAGGATGTGGCCAAAGGAAAGACACACACACATACACACACACTCACCGCATCCAGCTCGTCTATGAAGATGACGCACGGCGTGGACTTGCGCGCCTCCGCAAACAGCTCTCGGATGCGAGCGGCACCTCGCCCCACAAACAACTCCACAAACTCGCTCGCACTGACGGCAAGGAAGGGAATGCCTGCCTCACCCGCCACCGCCTTGGCTGCAGGACAGAAGGAAGCAAGAGGCAACTGGTGGAAAAAGAAATGTTGAAGCGCAAGCAATGAAAGAAAAGAGAGAAGTGGTCAAGCGCGAGGTGGTTGCTGCCTTGGACGCGGGGTGAAAGGGAGCAAAGCAAATACAAGACTACCAATGAGCACTAGCACACCAGGCAGGGCAAAAAGGAAACAAAGAAAACAGAAGGCAATGAGCGTAAGAACAGCAGGCCAAAACGCCACAAATGGACTGCAAGCTGAGGCTGCAAGGATAAAATATGACACTGCAGAAGGAATGAGGAACACAGCTAGGAGGCAACACTCCACGAAACAAGGCACACAAAACACGGAACAACACAGTGTATGTATGTGTGTGTGTTTGTGTGTGTGTGTGTGCGCGCGTGCATGAAACACGTCTTATGCAAGTATACACAGACACATGCCGAGTGTGTCAACATCTTGCAGGTCAAGTGTTACACACGCGGCAGACATGCATAGAATTGGCCTGTGTTACACAAGCCTAGTCATACAACATGAGCATGGGCTTTGCTTCTTAGTGAGTAGCTAAGAGGGAACTTATCTAGAGGAACTAGGATCTAGAGGAACTAAATGAGAACCTTCGGAGCTTGGGGGTCACAAAGATGACAACTAAGCTTGGGTCACAAAGATGACAACTAAGCTTGGGTCACAAAGATGACAATTAAGCTTGGGTCACAAAGATGACAACTAAGCTCGGGTCACAAAGATGACAATTAAGCTTGGGTCACAAAGATGACAACTAAGCTTGGGTCACAAAGATGACAACTAAGTAACTCACCTAGCAAAGTCTTGCCAGTTCCTGGTGGTCCACACAGCAGCACTCCCGATGGCATCTTCACTTTTAACTTGGTGTACGAGGACTTTGCCTTTTTCATCACATCCACAACCTCAAGCAGCTCCTCCTGCGGAAAAAGAAACATGGCTTGTACCTGCTTGCGTCGAGGACGTCTGGCTGAGCCAGGGAAAAAATCTGACAAGCTCACAAGCTTGAGGCTGAGCACAGCCCAGCCCTCCCAGGTTCAGCTCTCCTGGGAGCAGCCATGGGCAGCATCTTGCACTGCAGGAATCAGCCAGCAAAAACTTCATGTAAAGCATGCGCTCTGGCACACCTGCAGGTCCAGGACAGAAGTGAGTGCCTAATTCCAGATTTAATGGAATTGAAGGCCACCGCTTCAGCCATGAATAAAGGGCGCATTTGCGAGCCCAGGACAGAAGTGAGAGCCACCAGCTTTGAGCGTTAGATGCATACATGCTATGGCATAGTGGGCACGCTGGCACGATGGATCTTTAGAGCTCACCTTTGCAGAATCCACACCAGCTACATCACGGAAGGTCGTGGACACAGCTTGCGCCTTTGAATCACTCCGCTTCTTTCTGCGTGGCAACACAACACAAACATGGTCAACAAAAGAAAGAGCTGCGGGAGTCAGTGTCAAAGTGACACCAAGTCATAAATGAAGACATCAAGAGCATTGATACATTTGATAATGTTATGAAGCACTATGATCATTTGAATGCTGCTCCAGGTGGGAGGCAGCAATGCTTGGACTGTGCACACTGTCAAGCAGCTTCAAAAAGAAGTGAAAAGAAGACGCTGCTATTATCAGTTTTAAATTTGCTGCAGCTGGGGCGCAAAACAGGCATTCAACAACTGTCAATGGCAGCTTGAAGGAAAATTTAAGGGGTGGAAAATTATCCCCCAAAAGATGCATGTTTTTTACAGCATAGGTATACTCCAACCTGGGACGCTTATTTTTGGTTGCAAAACGTGAAGGCGCTAGAGCTCGGCTGTTCCAGGTTGGGGCGAACCTGCTAAATTAGCCGTGGCGCGAAGCCAATTTTTTAGCACAAAGCCTTTATATTAAACCACTCACTGCACCAAATAGGGTTGTTCTAAGAGACTTAGAGCCCTTGCACTAAAAGAATTTTTTGCAAACAAATGGAATGGAACGATTTGGTGGTAGGTGGGATACAAAATTCCAGCCAGTTCCTTATAAAAATCCAGCACAAGCCTTAAAGGGGTGCCAAAAAGGTCAATTATTGATAACCTTTTCCCCTTTTTTGCAAGAGGTTAGCTTAGTATATGGAAGCTACAGAAACAGAATTCAGGAAGTGAAATTCGGTCCCAGGGTGGAGCCATGGGCCTTTTTTGGTGACCTGAGGCCAGGATAGTGATCCAGGGTCCTCCCGTTTTCACCATTTTTAGATTAATAGTGGTTGGAAGGTTAATAATGGTTGGCATGGTTAGGGTTGAGGGGAAATTTTAAGCATGTTCAACGATATAGGGGAGTTCCACCTCTGAGAAAACATTCAATCCAATTACATAAAACAAAAAACATCTCTGCCGCATGCCATAGAGGCAGGGGCAGCAAGCAGTTGCACTTTGCAGAAGCATGGCATGCAACGTTGGAATAGAGTGTAATGGCATAAAGCGTGTCACATGTCTGCATCAGCACATCTGGTTTGGAAGGAAAAGCACCAACCAGAGTAGTAGTAACTGTCATGTGTCAGTTGAGATGTCAACAAACAATTCAGAGCACCCACTACGAGCCTGGAGGTCGTCACCAAACAGTAAAATCAAGCATTCATAGAACAATAGAAAGCAAGCATCATCATCCAAGCACACTCACTTAGTGCCCGAGCGGTCATCCAAGATGCGGCGCATGAGGAAGAACAGAGGGGTGAGGGGGATCCACAGTGACAGGGCGGTGAGGAACACGTTTGCGATTGCTGAGGTGAAACTCTGTGGAGGAGGAGCGAAAGGAAGCGGTGATGAGGGAAAAAAGATGAGGTGAGGGCGATCCACAGCAACAAGGCAGCATGCTCGATCAGCATGTTTGGTGCTGTTGCCATATGTGGGCTGCTTACTGCTGGTGTCATACATGTTCCTAGGAACTGAGCAATTCGGCTGATGGTTTTAAAACCACTTTTGTGCTATCGCCATCTGTATGCTCAGCACCCTGGTTGTACCTCTTAGCCACACACTGTTGCTTGCAAGCTGCATTTCACATAGGAAAGCCCCTGATCTGTATGAGTGAGGCGCTGAGAATTGTTTTTGAACCCTAAAATCCAGGGTTGGGTCATACACAGGTTTGGGGGCAGCCGCACGCGTTCTCACGCGTGAAATATGCATACGTTGCGTATAACGCATATTTAGAGGGCCATTTTTAAGAGGGAGGGTCTCGCGCCCTGCATCCCTAAAGGCCATATGCATTAGACATGACTGAAGATAAGAGCCCTGAGTGGGATTATGCTACATTGCAAGCTGTGCCATCACGAGGAACCACCTCACAACCAGTCATGCCACAGACTTGGTGTGGCTGTATAGCAACTTGCGCCTGCTCAATCGCGCCCAGGACCTGCAGCACCTGGGGCAGGCTCAGGCTTGGATGGTTGTGGAGGATGAGGATGAGGAGGAGATGGGGCAGGAGGAGGGGTCCAGTGGGAGGGAAGACCAGGTTTACGGGCGTTGAGAACGATGCAGAGTAGAATTTGGGGGCACAGCTTGTTGACATTGTTGAAAGGAAGCAGTGAAACTTGAAGGGAGAGGCCCAGACGGACCTGTGAGGCACCACCTGCAGACGTAATTGTTTGATGTCTTGCAACAGCCATTTCAAGCAAGCACAGGTTTAATCGTCATTTTTTACGATACGTTGAAATACGCATTCCACGTATGACCCAACCCTGCTAAAATCCATGAACGTCAAGAAAGATTACCTGCCACAACAAGCTCTTTGGCGAAGCCCCGTTCATGGGCGCGAGCCACTAGGTTTGCCGGCTTCCAGTAAAATGAAAACCTGGCTGCCCTGACCCAACCAGTTCAATTCCCCACCCTGAAACTTAACCTGCAGGCCCAGTAAACACTTCCACCAGGGCTGCCAAGTTTTTGTGGCCTACGGTGCAGTGGCTGACCATGATAGAACATGCATTGAAATCACACAGATTACGACTAATCCTAATGATATCCTTGGTTATTACAATTTCCAAGAACACGCGAAATGCCTGGGTACCCAGCCTGGCCACCCACACCCACGGAACAGCACCTGATGGCCCAGGCTCACCCAGCATACCGTGCATTCACTATGTCTGGGGCCTGAGGATGGCCCAGTTGGTGGCATTTAAGTTCAGGTGCGGATAATTGCGTTGATGGGGTCCAAGGATTGCTCCCATTGGGAAGCATTTTAAGATTAATGTTTTAACAATGGTGCTCTGTGCACAGCAAGTAGAGAGAAAAGTCCGACACTTTGCTGATAAAATGAGGAGCAGGGCTTCCACACCTAACTGCTGTGCTTTTGTAGAATTGTGTTTCTCTGACACATGGTCTGCTCGCAATTGAACAATGGGTAAGCAATGATTCACATGGCTTGCCTCTAGCATTTGTAACGCAGCATGCATGCAGCGCAGCAAAAGCAACATAGAAAGATGCATGCACGTAAATGGCAGGTTCTCCTGCAGGGCCTGGTGTTGTCCTGGGCGTTGTGTTTTCTGAGTCTCAAAGGAAGGGCTGGTTCCGCCCACTTTTCATCGTCACTTGCATTGCTCCCCCCACTTGTCAAGACATGCATTGCGCATCTGTAGAGATTTCTTTGGATGCGTTCTTTGGATGCCAGATTTTGAAAGGGTGCCACCCTGGATCCATGATAGTTCTTTACCACTTGCGTCAATGAGGTCGGAAGTTAGACCCTGCAAGGATGCTGGCTAACCCTGAGCATTTGCACATGTGGGCAGGCAGAGATGACATGAGCAGGCATGATGATCCTGCTACCGCCCACCTGCTTCAAAACCCCAAACTCTACTCCAGAGGCGAGGACCTTGGAGGCTAGCAGGTAGTCGTTCTTGTCTGCCAGCTTCACCACGTACTGAGGGGGCAACGTGCACCAAAGAGGTTGAGCGTAAGCACAGATTGGAGTCATGTATCCAGGACAACACTGATTGTATTGTATAAAGGCAGGGGGCAGGCAACTTGACGCAGCGATGCAAGCCAAGACATGCTGCACCCTATTTCATTGATGGTCCAGTAGAAAAGAGGTGCACCCAGTTTCATTCACAGCATGCAAATACATAACAATAATGATATAAGAATAACAATAATTGTAATACTAATAACGACAATATATTCATTATCTGCAAGCTTGGAGCCGCAGCTAGAGGGTCCAGGTTCACGGGCTGTAGCGTACAGTGTAAGTGATGCAAGCCGGATAAGTACAGACGCAAACTGCACACATGTAGTCACACATCACAAAAGGGACCTGCGCGGAGCGCAAAACCTCTGATCCCAAGTAAAACTCAAGTATTTAAGGGTGAAGCAGGGAATGATCTCTTGGGGAAGCAACTGCTAAGATTTACCTCCAGGTTAAATTTAACCTACCATACTTACACGTACTCACTACGCACCCTTTCCAAAAATAATTAGTTTCACATACGCATCACCTACGCACCCCTTACAGAAGTTAATATTTTCATTTACGCACCTTTACGCTGTGCCAATAGGGCCTTAGCCCAAACAAAACAATTAGGAACTTCTTCACAGTGGTTTCCTCTGCGACCTCACAATTCACTCATAATAAGACCTAGCTTGGCGTCTAGCCTAATCCTGGAGGTCTTGGCCTCAAATCCTACTCCAAGTCATCAGAGCCCCCTCCACCCTCAGTGCTGCCACTCCCTGAGCTGAGCTGGAAGTCCCCACGAGGAGGTGGAGGGGGACGCTGCTGCTGCTGCTGCTGCTGCTGCTCGCCACCTTGCTCACTCATTGCCTATAATAATTAATTTCACTAATTCGCACACATACGCAGCGCCTCAAATAATTATTTTTTCACCAGCTGCAATTCTAACGCACAGCCCCAGAAAGATATTTTTGCGTAATGATATAATTTATGTACGGGATAGTGTGACATGCCCTGACCACACACTACATGGAACAACCGGACTCACCCTTTGTCGAGCGCTTCCATGTACATAAAAACCTTAACTTCCTCAACACCTGATGTGCCTGATGCGCCTACTTCCGCCACAGAGTCCACCTTGTTCTTGAGTACATCTTGAGCACATCGTGAGCAAATTTTTAGATGCCACAGAGCACATCCTGACACAGCATGCTGCCATCAACCAACCTGCTTCTTGAAACGTGCAGGTGCGCTTGATGTGCTACTAGAGGCTGCACCAGCGGCAGCTGAGGAGGCAGAAGTGCTGGCCTCTGCTGCTTGCGGTAGGCTATTGCTGCTGCTACTGCTGGTACTGCTGGCTGCTGCCCTACTGGTCTGGACACCCTCTTGAGCTGCAGCTGCCGTGCTCTGGCTTGCTGCAGCTGCTGCTGGTGCTCCGCTACTGGTGGTAAGGCTGGTGCTAGGGCTAGAGGAAGACGAAGAAGAAGCAGGTGCCGGCTGCTCCTTGGGATACAACTCAAAGTACATGCGGCCAGTACCGCTCTCTAAACGTGCTGCCTTGACCCGGTTGGAATCCAGCAGCGTCACGAACTGGGAGTATAAGACCTGTGTGTGTGTGTGTGTGTGTGTGTGTGTGTGTGTGTGTGTGTGTGTGTGTGCATGCGCGCGTGCGCGCACGCTTGCATGTCTGAAATTGGAGAGGCATCCAATAATAATCCCACAAATTTGTTAGCACTTTGAGCCCAGCAGGCATCATTGGTGCAGTAAATGTAAAGTTAAGCAGTCATGGCCATTTTGTCATCATCAGGAGCTGAGTACATGCGGAAAAAGTATTGATTAAATAATGCACCAGAAGAAAGCTCTTTGAGTGAAGCATGCTTACCTCCTTGGTGGTCAGCCTGTTCCGGGAGACAAACACCTCTCTACTCATGGCCACCAGGACGAAGGTAATGGAGATGATGGCGAGACGTATGAGGCGTAGGAAATTGGGATTACGCACACCCTTGCCTGGACATGTAAGGAAGGTAGTGGAAGGATGGAATGATGGAAGGAAGGAAGGATGGCAGGAGCAGGCGTTGTACAGAGGGCCTTACTGTGCTGAGAATTACACCCATTGCGCAAGGAGCAGGTATCACAGCTCACAGCTCAAAACATCAAAGTCAAGTGCAAAAAAAAATGCAGCACGTGCTTTACTTCATCAGCATTGATGAACGTACCAATAGTGGTCTGTTCCAACCCACAGCAAGCTTACTTCTTGCTGACATGAAGATCATGAGGGGGAAGGCAAATGTCTGCTTCCAACAGTACTTCCAACAGCTGCCCAGGCAAGGAAACAAGGAAACAGGCCTGCATATTTTACTGGTGCATGTTACCTTCTGAGAGGCCTGCAGCCCAGTTAATGGGGCCCTGTAGCCTGTTCCGGAGCCACCACCCTGGACCACCATCTGGCTGGTTGGGCTCAGCGCTGCCTTCTCCGCTGGGCTTGCTGGGGCCGCTGGGCACGAGGGCACTCTCTCCAGGCTGTTGTTGAGAGCCTTTAGGGGTGATACCAGGTGCAGGGGGCAAGCAGCATGTATCACTAGTGAACCAAGTGGTAATAATGACATCAGAAGGGTGGCCGTAAGCAGGCTGGCCAACCGAAAAGCGGCATTCTCTAAACGTTACCATGGATACAGGGTGTACTGGAACCTGTTGGCTACCTTCCGTGCACTCACTGGGACTGGGTTGGTTCAGCTCTCCCCTGTTGTCCTGTTTTGTGGCCGGGGAGGGGTTGTTTGTTGATTGGAGGTTGAGTTGGTGCCTGCTCCCTCTGCAGAATGGTGTCAAGGTTGGATGCAGCTGCCTTTTGGGGATGAGGGCATGTTGGCCAGTAGTCCCCAGGAGTGCTGCAGCATGGCACTTCTTCTTGTTCAGGAGCATTGGCTATATGCAAACGCGGGTTTAAGACAGCAAAAAATGCGGACGTCAACACATTTTTATGTTAATGCTGGATACTCAAGTTAGCCAATGAGCAAGTGACGCTGTTTAGACCTTGCGAAGCATGCGTTGCAATAGTCATTATATAATTTATCTATTTATACTGGTGTCTTTGTGAGACTTGATGATGAGCTCCGAGCGTCTATATAGTGGCTCTCACTGCTCATCGAGCAGCCAGGGCACAGTACACTACTCCTCTCCTTATAGTAGTAGTAGAAGTGCTAGGTGTAGCAGCCGAAGCCGGCTCATCCATCGTCGAGCGTACAGGTACACCTCGCCACAGGTACACTTCACCAGGGCCACTTCAGGGAACGGGGACCAGCAGGAAACAGCAGCAGCAAGTGTAGCAGTCTCACAAAATCACAGCCAGAGCCTCGTCCAGACGCTGGTGTCCCAGAGTGCGGCAACCAACGGAGCGGGAACACACAAAGTGCCCACCGTTGACATTGCTGCCTCTGCAGCGACTGCAGGCGTCTTAGAGGTGGGCAGCAAGCACATGATGATCTAAATTTGGCTGTTTTTTCAGGGTTGGAGCTGTGTTCCATTCCCAGCAAGCTTGCTGAGGTGGTCGCACGAGAGCCACGTTTGCACACCCTCACCCACACAATCATCTCATGTGTGTTTGCGCAGACTGATGGGGGTAGCACCCGCACCCAGTTCATTGCTGAAACACTGCTGCCCACACGCCATGGCAAGCTCAGGCTGCGGGGCTACAAGCACTCCGTGAGTGTGCGAGCGTGTGCGTGCGTGCGCTGTGCCAGCAAGAACTCAAATGCATATGTATCCAGCCAGGACCTGGTGGTACTACTCCTTGCCCGCTGTGTTCATGCTGTGCACATATCATACCATTGCAGGTGGACGGAGGTCTGACCTACACAGAGCCAACTGCCATCATAGCAGGCAGTGTGGAGGGCCGGGAAAATGTGAGTGGCGCTGCGTCTCCTGAGAATGCAGCAAACAGCGTGAACGGTGACATTGATGGTCATCAATTGGGCTAAAGGTGATCCTCCTGCAACCCCTGTGCCTTCTTTGATGCTGACCATACACGTTCTTTGCTGCCACGTCGTAGGTGCCCGTGCGAGTGCATGATGCCTGCTACACATCAGGTGGGTGAGGGGCAGGCTCAAGTTGCTATTCATGTTGCCTTGCACCTGCACAGACACTGTCTCCTCATTGTAAGCTTCTCCTTTTTCGCTGCACCTCAGGGTTGTTTTAGTGTCCACCATACAAAAACCCAAGCGTGTGTGCATCACCGTGCCACTTCCTTCCAAAATCCACGCAGAGGTGTTGGGTTCATTAAAGTGTGATTGCGCGGACCAACTCAACCTGGCCTTGGACATGATCACCGACGATCCACCTGGCATGGTCATCTACTTGCAACAAGAGGGCAGGGGAATTGGGCTGGCTAACAAGATTGCCGCGTACGCCTTACAGGTGCAGCTGTAAAGCACCATAGTGCTTAAGAGGGCGTGTTGTTGAAGGGAAAGGGAAGGACACTTCACTGCTTCAAACACCTCGTCCGAAATGTGTGCTCATGTCAGCCAAAGCAAAATCATGTGAAGCATGAGCAGGTATCCAGGGAAGTGTTGATATAACTTTGTGGCAGGTGGGGAAGCTTGTGTTTCATGATATTTCTTTGTTGTCTTGGGCTTGTTGTTAAAGACTTCAAAAGAAGCCCTTCTTCTCGAGTACGTTATAGCTTTTCTTTTCACTATTGCACAGGCTGTTTGATTGTTTACAATTGGTATGTGCCGTCACTAGTGCCATGCCTCACACATCTTAAGCGAGGTGCACCCATGCCCACGTGCGTATGCACGCATATACACACACAAACACACACGCGCACATACACACGCACACACACACACACACACTCAGGCTGGCAGGAAGGCAGGCAGGCAGATATTCAGCACAAATACATTTGTAGGAAGACCTTGTTATGCAGCCTGTTGAGTGTCTGAAGATAACTCAATCGTGTCCGCTGATTAAAAGGGCTCACAGTACAAGGCAACATGTTGCATGGCCATCCCCTAGCTGTTTCTGTTGCATCTTTTTGAAAGCTCTTGAAAGCCCGTCAACTGCATCAGACCTTCATGGCTGATGGGAATCAGAACCATATAAAAAGCTCTAGGCAACACTGGTCTCCATTATTGTCTTTTTTCCTGCATTTGAACACAGGAGGAAGGCCTGGACACAGTGGACGCAAACCGGGCTTTAGGTTTACCTGATGATTGCCGAGAGTACACGTCCGTGCGCAATATCCTCTTGGGTTTGGGAATTAAGAGTATACAGCTCATTGTGAGTATTCAAGAGCCAGCTCAGATCAAGCATAATTGCTCCTAGTTTGGTTTGAATTCGATGTTGCAATCCTCTCTGAGATTCAAAATTAGAGTCAACTTATTAGCGTGCAAGGTGCTGTACAGGCCTGCCAACAGACGCTGCGCAGCAATTTTTTGATCACAAAAGTAATTCAATTGCGTCTTTGAATTACGCTTCCTGCATGCAGACAAACAACCCTCGAAAGATTAATGAGTTGAAGAGCCTGGGCCTCAGCATCACTGGGCGCATCCCTTGCATTGCAGACACCTGCAACGAGCATAATGAGGTGCGAGATGTTGGAGGTCCCCCTGCACTCTGCACCTGCCCGAGCAGTGTGCTTACATTCAATCCTGCACAGTTGGAACATGTGAGAAGGCTTGAAGAGAGGAAATCATTTCTGACGTCACTCTTCCTCCTTAGGCCAACAGTGACACCTGAAAATTGTTGTAACACTGAAGACGTTCGTCGTGAGGAACATTCCAGGAGCAGATTTCATCATCTTTGGTCCATCAAATCCATCATCTGGGTTCTTGAGCAGTAGCAGCATCCTGTCACAACAATGACAATGAATGTGAAGCCCACTGGAAAGAAAGGGTCTCAACATTCGTCAGGTCAAGCTGATGTGCTGCTGAAGATGGGATGCAGCTCAAGTCTTTTGCACTGGAGGCCTTACTCACCAGTGCTTCCTTTTTGGTTTATGTCACACCACAATATGCCCATTTGAAAAACCTTCATTTTAAAGCTCTTGCCCACACGCCCCCAGCCCTAAATTCTCCAGAGCTTTCTCGCATGAGACTTTTCTGGGCTTGTTTCAAAGACTGTTTGTGCTAAAGGCTGTCCTGTTGCTCCCTTACGCTGGAAAAACCAATCTCTATGCTGCCAGAAGTATGTTCCTGCTTGTCACTCCAGTCCATGATGTCCATGCTTGCTAGCATTTGACCATTTCCCATTGGCTGCTGGGGAACGGCGCAATGCTGAACTCATTGGTCTTGAATGCCCACGCACAAGGCTCCCCAGCTGCAAGTTTTTGCTTTGTGCTTGCTAACAGAGTGTGCAGGTTAGGGTCAGCTGCCTGTCCTGCGTGCCTCGGCGCTATGTACTCCGCTCCCTTGTTCTTGCGCTTCTGCCATGCTCCCTTTTCCTTCTGTGCCTGCTGCCATGCTGCTGCACGCTCCTTGTGCTTCTTGCCATTCTCATGCGCTTTGACATTCTGAAGTTTCCTGGTCTTGCAAAGAGGCATCACTTGTCCTCCAGACCACCATCTTTATGCCAATGCAGGGGGCAGGTGGGGGGCTTATTAGGCTTATGATTATACCAAGCTGCCTTTTCTTGGTGAGAACATGTCGCTTGTTGGCCTTGTACTCACCATCTCGCCCCCTTTTTACCCCCTCTCTGCTCTCATCATTGCCCTTCGGAGAAACTTTGTAAAGTAGGTCCCTAAAATTGAAATTGCAAAGGAGTTGAAGGCATCCTTAGGTACTTCGACACACTTTTCACCAAAGCCTCTCTGCCCCCCAAATCCTCTGTTTTATAGCTCTCAGAGATCTCGAAAAAACTGGATTTTATGGCGACCAGTATGATATGGCGACAAAAAGAAAGCACTTTTGCTCACTCTACACAGGTGTACCTGCAAGCCAAACAGGCGCGCATGAACCACCTGCTGGAGGAGAGACAATCCTGCTTTTGGAATCATGAAGGAGAGCCAGCGCTACCTTCAATTGCCACACAGGCCAAGCAGAAGGGTGTTAGAACTGGGATTCAACTGCCTGATCTCTCGCCTGCCACTAGCAGCTCATCAACCATCCCATTGAATGGGGGGAATGGGACCATTCAAAGCTCGCAGCAGCAGCAATAGCAATAGGAAGGGGATATTTGATAGGCAGGTCGTTATTGCTTTTTTCCTAAGAGTGTGTAAAACTTAAATGACAGTTGACGGACAAGCAGGGGTGGTATAAAAGTGTTGCCAAATTCACAGAAGAGAGGATGTGGCTTTGGCAGTTTTGCCACCAAGGAGTCCTGCCCTTTTGTGACCCTATAATGTGGACAAGAAGAAGTGCAGTTGCACCTCCTTTGCATCTCCTTCTGAAGTGGGCATTCATTAAGCGTCTTCATTGGTTTGAAGTCCTTTTGTTCCTTTTTTTTTGGCCTCCCTGCTGACCTTGCATGGCCAGCACACTTGGATGCTTGGCTTATCATCATGTACAGATTATTTTTTGGGGTTCTTTTGCATTCATCAGGGTTTCCTCTGAACCATTTTGTGTTCTTGGACACATAACATAGCTTCAACTGTTGACGCTTTCACCTTTATCAATTTTACCATTTTCCTGACATGTGTTTGCTTGTCTAAAGGGGACCTGCTGGAATCGCAACACGGACTTTAGGAAGAGCTTGACTTGAAGTCAAACAGGGTTTTACATTGGTTAACCTACAGCCCGAATATCTGGCTGATCAGTCGCTGGTGAAACATTCTCAACCAGCTATCACAAGGTTAACAAGTAAACAAGCTTCTACAAGAAGTTTAAAAAGAAAGACTGCTGTATGCCATGCTGTGCTTGTTTCCGTTTTGTTCAAGTGCTGTGTTTTGCATATGCAAGATACGTGTGGCTTTGCTCATTCTAAGTGCTCAACGTAACGTTCCACACACAAATACAATACGAAATGGGCAAGGTCAAGCTGGAGAACCATGAAGTACATTTTGGCCTACACTCAAAACACTCTGGAACCACAAAGCCTGCGTTGGCATTAACATGCAGCTGCGAACGTACAGCCATGAGCCAACCGGTACAAGGCATCTGATAGAGCACGTTCATGACAGCACACAGCAGCCATGACAGGCACATGCATGCCCGGAGCCAGAATTCGAGCCTGCCAAAGACCTACATGGCAAGCCCGCAGCCAACCTAGTCCATGCCCGGCCTAGAGACTGCTAGAATGGATGTGTGTTTGAAGTCAAAACAGTTGCCTGCTGGAAGGTTGACGAATGTTACAGAAACATAAGGCCTTTAATAATGTAGAATAGGAAAGGATAGGATAGGATAGGATAGGGTTACATAGCTGTACCTGCCTACAATGGCAGCTTAGCTGAAGCAAAAGGTGCCTGTAACCAAACTAAACTTGTGTAAATGTCAACTGAAAGCCTTGAGTTCAGAAGTGTCAACTGTAAAAATCACACACACTGTCACTCTAAATGAAACAAGCGCACAAAGTCATGCACAAAAAACTCCATAAGGCTGAAAGGATAGGGTTACATAGATGTGCCTGCCTGCAAGGGCAGCTTAGCTGAAGCAAGGGTTTACAAGGGGTGGTGTGTTGCCTACAGCTGCAGCCCAAGACTCTGGCTGATTGGTAGATGGAGACACGCGCTCTACCAACATCAAATAATTGAAGCCAAGTCTGACAAAAAGTGTGCATTCAGACCAAATGATAATGGTTACAAAGGGGTTTGACCTTCAGCCAGGCAGTTTGGCTGCTCGGTCTGCTCAATTGTTCCAACCGCACAGAAAATATCTATGAGTTGGGATATAAAATGATAAGTTACAATGGTTACAATGGGGTTTGACCTTCAGCCAGGTAGTTTGGCTGCTCGGCCTGCTCAACTGTTCCAACTGCACAAAGAATAGCCATGACTTCGGAAATAAAACGGTGTGATTAGTTTGCTTCTGCAAGAAATGAAAAACGTTCTCAGAGCTAACTTTCTCTGACATCTCCCTGACTTCTCCCTTCTCCCTGACTCTGACCCCCGCTCACAGAACCACTTTTCTGGACAAGGTAGTCATACCTCATCTTTCTGGCCTCATGCTATGCTCTGGTTGTCTAAGGTGTATGGCATTCCTGCTGGGATGTATGCGTGCCAGGTGTGGGGAACTCATTACTTGAGAGAAGGCAGTGAGTATGATAGTCAATTGCAGAAAAGACATCTGTGTTCCTTGAGGCGCATTCTTGGAGTAAAGAACAGTACTACAAATTGGCCGGTGTTGAGAGAGTGTGGCCAGGAGCCTCTGCAGTTCTTCTGGTTCCGTGCCTCCATCAAGTTTTTTAATAGCATGCTTGACTCCAATAGTGAAGTTTTGCGTCGTGTGCTGAGGGCTGATTTAAGTCTAGCTTCTTTTGATTCCTCTTGCTGGGCTGCTGAAGTCTCTAATGCTTTTGGTGGGATGCGGAATGGTGATTCGTTCAAACAGAACATGCTGAGAGCTGAGAAAATCCCCATGCAAGAGTTCATTGGTGATTTGCGATACAGACAGCAGAAAGTGTGGAGAGGGGCCGATGTTTTTTGTCCTCGTGCAGTTAACAAGAAGGCAGTGACATATCATAAGTGGTGTGGGAATTCTGAGAGTGGTCCCAGAGGTGCTCCTTTTTGTATCCCCTCGTATCTGTTCAAGGATTTGGACAAGCATGTTTTGAGAAACATTAGCAGATTTAGATTGCGTGCTCATCACTTGAGAGTGGAGTCTTGTAAATGGCTTGGGGGTTCAAGTATCTGTGATAAGTGTGAGTCTGGGGAAGTCCAGGATGAAAAACATGTGCTTTTCTTTTGCAAATGTACTGAGGTGCGTGAGCTACGCACGAGACACAAGGACCTTTTTGAGGAGATGTTTAAGACTTTGCGTGTGTTTGCTCCGCCTTCATACGCTGACTTTATTCCATTCTTGGCTTGCAATCATACTATCACTGATTCTGAGATCAATGCTTTCCTAAATCAAGACTCATACAGACTTCTTAGATTTGTGTCAGATTTAGTCTCAATTTTTGATACTGGTTGAGCTTGTTTCACCAGCTGCCATCAGCCAGAGTCTCGGGCTGTAGGCCACCATTGTAACCCCCCTTAAACCCCTCATCTTTCTAGACAAGTCACGCGCTTTCCATTTTACTGAGCTAGTTCTGAGGATGCCTCCTATTTTTCTGCAGAATCAAACTAATGAGACTTTTCATTATATTTCCGAAGCAACCCAGCTATATCTGAAGGTCAAATTCTATTGTAAGCTTGCAACCAAGATGCTGGTTAGGTTTACCTAACTTGAGGCACATATTGCAAGGAGTTTGGAGAAGCTGAGCCAGTGGATCCCAGTGGAAACAACAACAAGCTTGCTACCAAGCTTGGTTTGCTACTTCTTTGCACGCAACGCTCGCCAAACCTATGTATCCCTGCCTTGGTATCTTATCCTGGATTTGCTTAAGCAAGTTGTGTGTAATGTGAGCAGGTTCCGGCTTCATGCTCATACTTTTAAAGTTGAATCGGCTGTTTGGCAGGATGGAACATCTGTGTGTGTGACAGGTGTTAAGTTACCACACGAACACACATATGTTGCTCTCCTCCCTTTGTTTGTTGCAGTCGATTGGTCCTGGTCCTGGCAAAATCCTGATGTTTATTCGCCGTTGCTTTGTCATACAAACACCAGTGGAAATTTTTTCCCTTGTTCTTGGCAAGGTTTTTTTTGTACACTTACATGCATGGGCTACACAAACACTCCTTAACATTTTATAATACAGTCTTTCACATGAGCAGCCTAGCAGTCGCACTTCTTGACTGATGGCTTAATTCGTAAAACCTTGTAAAAAACCTTGTGTGACAGGTGCTCTTGCAATCAAACTCAAGACGGAGCGCACATTATTTTCCACTGTTCTGATGAGCAACTTGTTCAACTTGAAGTTCGTTCCTTGAACCGCAAGTATCACATGCTTTTTGAACCTTATTTCCAGGATTTCTCTGAGGCACAAACTTTTGCTGTATCATTTGAGTTGTTAAGTTGTTTCTCAATTCCTTCATCAGCAAAACCCCAAGCTTTTCTTTTTTGTGTCTAAGCTTATGGCTTTTTTTAGCTGGTTGAGACCAGCCACAAGCCGATCAGCCAAACGACCTGGCTAAATGTCACCCCCTCATTGTAACCATAGATGCTGGCTGATAATGTTTCACCAGCAGCCAATCAGCCAGAGTCTCGGGCTGTAGACCATCCCCTTGTGTCCCTTGGGCGCCAGAGCATCAAAGAAAGAAAGAAAGATCTACGCTTGCCGTTCGGCCGCGTGCATTAAGGAAAGAGTTTCCCTTAGACTCCCACCGATAGAGCATCAACAACACACCATCTAATGGTCATGGAAGTCAAGGCACAGTTCTGGCTGCGTCACTTTCTCAGCCTGATGGCTTGCAGGGAGATGTGTTAAAATAGACACGACCCACTCAGATTGCCACTTTTCCTGAAAAAACAGAATTATTGTGTGTGTCATCTCATGCACTCCCATACATAAATCAGCTGTTAGCCTAAAGGAAGGTTGCGTTACCACTCTATTTTATAACACAAGGTGTACATCATTGATCGGAAAGAGGAACATTTTACAGGCTTATCTCGTCAGACTTCTAAAAAACTTGTATAAATCCACCAATTAAAAAACAAGTTGCTCAGGCATGTGGCCAATGTCGGAAAAGACTTCAAATGAGATACTACGTGTTAAATTAACGGGTATCAAAAAGTTAATAGAGCACAAGGAATGCATTCAAACATGCAACAAGTCCAACAAGAGGAGTCACTGCATACCTTTCGTCCAATAAATGGTGATATGCACTTAAATGCAGCCATGTAAGGCCAGACATAAAAACATGGGACTGCACCCAATGAACAGCGTGCAAGGAGGGGGTATTTACCTTAAACGTGGGCTTGTATTAAAATTCATATCAGAACACGTGCTCTCAAGTGAAAGGCGCAAGCAGCTCAGAAACATACGACAAACAAACAAGGAGCTTCACATACACACACAATGCATAAGGTCCTCCGGAGTACTTCTCTGAGACTGAAACTCTGCACAGTTGCTTTGCATTTTTCTTTGAAACTGCACCTTCAACTTAAGCAATGTATCTTGCTGCCTTGCATACTTGTACAGGACCCCAACAGCCTCCTCTTCAGGGAGTAGCTGTGGCAGAAACTGTGATGATATGTATGCTCCTCATGTAGCTTCAATTGCCGCCTCCAAACAGGAACAAACAAGTTGCTGTTATTGTTGCTGTTGTTGTCAAAAAAACTTTTTTTTTCCACACATTTGGACCTCAATTACTGTTGCTGCAAACGCGGCTGCATCAAAGGGAAAGCCTGCTGCTGCTGCTGCTGCTGCTGCTGCTGCAACCCTTATTGCCCTGGTTCTTGCCAGGAGTGCTGCTGGGGTGGCTGAGGCTGCGGGATCGGCAGTTGCGGCTGCTGCTGCTGCAAATGCGGCTCTTGTCGGATGGCATGCTGTGCTTGCAGCTGCTGCTGCCACTGATCATGCTGCTGCAGTGAAAGGGGGGGAGGTTGCTGGGCCTGCTGCTGCACACCGTCGGGCATGGAGTGGCCGAGCTTTGCAGCTGCTCTCAAGTGCTGCTGCTGTCTTACTAGCGTCTGCTGGCCTTGCAGCTGCTGCCTGGTGAGGTCTGGTGTGCTTGCAAGAGGCACCTGCAGGGGTGCAAGAAGGGGGGGAGGGGGCTGGAGGAGTTGGACCTGGGGAGTTAGGCATCACACTTGAATCCCTGCTTGGTTTGCCATGTTTGTTTTCAATTTGTTTTCAAAGCAAGCAGCGGGTTTCTCGTACATTTACTGCAGCTTTGGGCGTGCATAAGTGTGGTTGCAAAGGAGAAAGTTTGTGCCTAAAAATTCATGCAAGCTGTCGGTTGTGAAATTTTCATGCAACATTATTTATTGAAGGGACTGTGAACTTACTTAAATACAGCTGTTTCAAGCAAGTGTCCACGCAATCAAGCATAATGAAATTTTGCTTATGGCCTGGGGAGACGCTGAGGGTTGCCTATGGCTGCATATGGCTTCATATGGAGTGCTGGCTGTCTGCATGCATGAGGCCACGCATCGGAGTGGGTGTGCAGGCCGATGCAGGAAGTGACAACGCTTCGCCCATGCTGCAGGTCCTTCTTTCTTTCTTTTACTCAGGGTTGCAGTCAACTATTATTGTTAAAATGCATTTTACAAGAGGCCCATTGCTGGCCTAGTTGGATTTTCACACCCCCAAAAGTTTACAGGAGCAAGCGGGCCCATTAAAATGCCATATGCAAGTGGGCCCACTAACACACTATGCAGCTTTGCGTAAGTCGAACCATCAATACGCCTTGCAGCAGGCAGGAATGAACCTTTTAAGCAAAAAAGCCACGCAGCAGCACCTCTGCTGTAACCATGTCCATGCAACTGCAAACCCACACTTGAAACTGCAAACACAGGAAACACACACGCACAGGCCATAACCATTCTAAACTCCTGCAATCCATCCTGGCTGGAAAAGCCGTCACAAACCAACTTTGCAAGCTGTATGCAAGTAGCTGCCTGCAGCTTGTTAGCTGCACTGGCAGATGCCTCCATCCTCACCAACCCCATCCATTGAGCCAATGTGGCCACACACACCGCCATACTTCCCATGATCTAATCAGTAACATACTCCATACTAAAACAGATAATAATAAAAGCATGATCTGTAACCTGCAATCTGATGCCCCCATCCTCACCTCCGTCCTTTGAGCCATTGAGGCCACGTACGTTGCCAGCCTGCTTCCTAGCCCCCTCTCTTTCAGATCAGCGCAATTATCGTCCAACGATGCTTCACCCGCATCCAAAATCAGCTCCGGGGACACTCTCCACCCAAGCTTGACTCTGGACTGCGAGCACAGTGCATGCCCGTGCAGCAGCACTTCAGAGAAAGGAGTACCAGGGACAACCTCCCCAACCAAGCTTCCCCAACCAAGACACAGGACTGCCAGTGGAATGGACACATACATGCAAAGCAGCACATCAGAGAAAAGGGAGGTAGAGGTCTGCCGGACCGCAATGAGCTTTGGGGCGATGAAGCAAGCATAAGCAGCTTGCATACATTGTGAGCAAGCATAAGTACATTGTGCAGGGTAGCATGAGCAGGTTGTATACACTGTGTCATGAAGGGCAAGCCCAAGCTTTGGCTTGTGGGTCCGCTATGGTCTTGAATGTCTTGAGCAAGCAAGAAATGTGATGCTGCAGTGAGTTTCTTAACAAATGCTGGTCAGTAAGCTCCTGGACACATGCGCGGGCGCATACACACACATACACACGTACACACTCCCCACAGATGTACTTGATGCACTTTTGTACAACACTCCCGTGTTTACTTCACTCCCTCACACCAGCTTGTTCTGACGCTGCTTCTCCTCCATCTCCCTTGCTGCTCCCGTGGCGTCTACGAATTCAATCACGGTCTCTGCCTTGTTTGAGCGTCCCATGTTGCCTTCCGTATCAACAACCTGAACAGTATAGCCAGACAGGGTGAGCAGCCTGGTCGTGACTCATGCGGTTGCAGCATCCATGGCATCAAGACAACAGCACACAGGCTTTCATGGTCACAAAGGCCACATGCATAGCACAAAAATCTGCACTGAACAATCGAGGCAGAGGCCCAGAGAGCCCGCGGCGCATCCTTGCCACAAAAGTGGCATCCCTGCTGCAAAAATGCAACCTCTGTGCAAGAGCGGCAACCATACAGGTGTGCGGTTGTGCAAGGCACTCAAACCATGATACTTTCCAACACTGATGTACAACCGCTCAGCAGTTAAGAGCATAGCATGGCCTATTTGCTCGGCATCATGGTGATGTGCATCAGCATCGAAGCTGGTGCACTAGATGTGATCTACCCATGGATGTGATGCACATATAGTACATGATGAATACGTGATGCAAGCATGAATGCGACGTTTGCATGGAGGCAAGCATGAAGAGCATATGAGCCACACTAGTGTGACGTTTGCATGGAGGCAAGCATGAAGAGCGCATGAGCCACATGAGTGTGGTGTTTGCAAGCATGAAGAGCACAAGAGCAACACTAGAGTGCGGCTTTTCATGGAGGCATGCATGGAGAGCTCATGAGCCACATGCTGCACCTTGTGTGGGGTTGCCAGAGCATCAGATGTGGGGTACAAGTTCTGCACGAGGCTCTGCGGATGGTTGGGGTCGAGCCATTGGCCACATGGGAAGTGGTATGTGGTACCTGCGGTGGGGGCACAGAGGCAGCACTGATTATGATGGAAATGCGACGCATGAGAAGGCAGCACAGCCTCTTTCATGCATACGCAATGCTTGTGAAGGCAGCACGGCCTCTTTGATGCGAATGTCATGAGTGCGAAGGTAGCGCATCCTCTCTGATGCGTATGTCACGTGTGCAAAGGTGGTACATCCTCTCTGATGCGTATGATACATGCAAAGGCAGCATCATTTATGTCATGGCTATGTGATGTCTGTAGGTCATGCCTGTGGCGAGGGCGCACAGGTGGCACTGCTTATGCGATGCCTGCGTGGTGCCTGTGGGATGGCACTGCTGATATGATGCCTGTGGTGTGGGCACCGCTGATATGATGCCTGCGGTGTGAGCACTGCTAATGAAATGCCTGTGGTGAAGGCACTGCTTATACGATGCCTGCATGGTTTTTATAGGATGGCACTGCTGATATGATGCCTGTGGTGTGAGCACTGCTGATGAGATGCCTGTGGTGAAGGCACTGCTTATACGATGCCTGCATGGTTTTTATAGGATGGCACTGCTGATATGATGCCTGTGGTGTGAGCACTGCTGATGAGATGCCTGTGGTGAAGGCACTGCTTATACGATGCCTGCATGGTTTTTATAGGATGGCACTGCTGATATGATGCCTGTGGTGTGGGCACTGCTGACATGATGCCTATGGTGAGGGCACTGCTTGTACGATGCCTGTGTGGTGTCTATGGGATGGCACCGCTGATATGATGCCTGTGGTGTGAGCACTGCTGATGAGATGCCTGTGGTGAAGGCACTGCTTATACGATGCCTGCATGATTTTTATAGGATGGCACTGCTGATATGATGCCTGTGGTGAAGGCACTGCTTATACGATGCCTGCATGGTTTTTATAGGATGGCACTGCTGATATGATGCCTGTGGTGTGGGCACTGCTGACATGATGCCTATGGTGTGGGCACTGCTGACATGATGCCTGTGGTGTGGGCACTGGTGATATGATGCCTATGGTGAGGGCACTGCTTATACGATGCATGTGTGGTGTCTATGGGATGGCACTGCTGATATGATGCCTGTATGATGCCTGTGAGGGCACTGCTTATGCGATGCCTGCATGATGCCTGTGGCGGGGGTACACAGGTGACACTGCTCATGTGTTGCCCATGTGGTGCATGCAAAGGCAGGAAGCTCCAATATGTGATGCCTGTGTGATGCTTCTAGTGAGGGCACAAAGGCAGCAGATGCATAACACTGCCTGAGCAAGAGACCTTGGGACCTGGGCTTCAAGCCTGCGCTGTGCTCGCAACCTCGCCTGCCACTTGTGGTTGCAATGCTTTCATGCTCAGGTGGAGTTCTCTCATTGCAGGCCTCACACACAACTGTACGCAAGCGTGCCTGCTATTGTGCAATCAGTCAGACCCACATCCACGTGCTTCCATATACTCTGAAATAATGGTTGGAGAACAAGTATTCCACGCTTGTTGCATTGTGGCAGAAATGTAGGTACTTGTTTGGCATATGCAGACAGTGCAACTGAAGCTCGCATGCAGATTGAAACTGCTCACAGAACAAAATCGCCAAAAAAATGGCCTCATGTACCTCGGAGGGTATCTGTCACCATCACGCTCTCCAAGTGCCAGGCAGCCCCAAATCCCCTGCCACAACTGCGCACCTGCACAACCAGTAGTCTGCCACCTTTTCAATACAAAGTTATTCACACTATACAAAGCATCCAAAAAGGAGCTGTTCACAAAATACACAATTAGTGCAATACAGAGCACATGGCTGGGTTGACCAGGGCCATAGTGTTTGCTGCTGCTGCTGCTGCTGGTGTGTGTGTGTGTGTGTGTGTGTGTGTGTGTGTGTGTGTGTGTGTGTGTGTGTGTGTGTGTGTGTGTGTGCGCGTGTGTGCGCGCGCGCATGCATAGGCTTCAGCGCGAACAAGTGTGGCCCAAGCAACAACCACATTCAGGAATTGGCCAATGTTGGATACTGCTTCAAAGTCCATTAAACTTTCCGATAATGTGGCAATCAAGAAATAAAATTTGCTGACATGCACAAGACAACACAGGCAACTTTACTTGCATTGAATTTGCATGCCTACGAACCTGTAACATTCCAGGCTTTCAGTTGACAAATCTAAGGGGAGACTCACCGCTATTTTGGTTATCTTGCCAACATCTCTGGCCTTCACATTAAACTTGTCAATGTTCCCACGCTCAAAATTGTTTCCATAGGTGTCCAGATCTTGTGGTTTTGATACTAATACCTGCAGGCATTTGATAATGCGCTTGACTGTGTGCATGTGAGTCCAGAGCCACGAGACATCAGCATGAGAGAGAGAGAGAGAGAGAGAGAGAGAGAGAGAGAGAGAGAGAGAGAGAGAGAGAGAGAGAGAGAGAGAAAGGGGGTGAGGGGGGGGGGGGTGAGGGAGAGTATGTGTGTGTTTGGCGTGGAAGCAATAAAAACCTTTGCAAGTCTCATCTCAGCAAGGCAAGACAGCCTATGTGCATGTCAGTATTCACGAAGATGTAAACTCTGCACATGTGCCGAGATACCTTGCAGAGAGCAAGGTTACTTGCATGCATGGACTGCTGCTTACCCTGCCATCTTTTTCTCCAAACAGGGTGATCAGGACATCAGAATCTGTCCCGGCGCCGGGAATGTTGGAAGTCCGGACGGTGACTTGGTACACACAAAGGAGCTCCTCCTCTTTCGTGGGGATCTAGGGTTGTGCAGGAAAAAAGCAAAAGGGTTAAGCAGGAGGACAATGACAAAAGGTAGTGGATGCCATGCCAATTTGGGGTGGGAGTTCCTGGACCACCCCCCAATCCCTCTCCTAGTTCCCAAAACCGGACAACAAGGGTACTAATCCAGAGGGGGGCAACTGAGGCCCAAAATCAGGTGTTTTTTGCATGCTCCCTGCGTAGGTGCCCCATGACTGGTAATCTTCAAGTTTAACTGCCACAGATAGCCTGTAAAACAAGCTTTCTGTAGCACTGGATCATGAGGATTACCGGTCACGGGGCACGTGCCTAATCAGCCGCGGCGTGAACCCTAGTTTTCACCACCAAAACTCCGTATCTGACCACCCAGGGCACCAAATTGGGTGATTGTAAGTGATTTGGAGTCCTTTCATGAAAAGAATGTCATTGCAAAAGAAATGGAGTGAAAAGACCCAGTGGTTGGTGAGATACAGAATTCCAGCCATTTCCCTTGGAGAAAATCCACCACAAGGGGTGCCAAAATGGTCAATTTTTGACTTCCTTCTTTCCTTTTTTTGAATATGCAGGATGTTAGTAATGTATATGGAGGTCACAAACACAAAAACATTGGGAGTGAAAAATGGTCCTGGGGTGGGGCTGTGGGCCCTTTTTGGGTGATCTGAGGCCAGGAGAGTGATCTGGGGTACTCCGATTTTCATCAATTTTTGGTGAATATAATATTTTATGGAAAAATAATGGTTGGCATGGTAAGATTTGAGAAAGGAAACCGGGAAAGAGCATGTCTGCAAAGTTGGCCAGTTGCCCCCCTCTGGTACTAATCTGTCCCTCTTTGAGTTACCCACCCATCTGCATACTTAATGAAGCCATAAGGTGGTCTAAGCAGAGTTATGGGGCAAGAATCGAGCCACATGCATGCATATCCTGCTAGGCACCCACAGGAAGCCTGTGAGCCGCCTTCCCAACTTTACGTTCCAAATGAGCTCCTCAAACTGCTACAATCTTGAAAAATTGGGCTATGTTCCTGCACCTTTGCCTCCATGCTACTTGCTGCCCACACCCTTGCGCGCATGGCATTGACTCCTAGTCATGCACACAGACTCCCCCTTTGACCTCAAATATACTAACGGGGTGCCAATGGACGGGTCTTGATCCCAGGGATCCAATATTGTATTTAAGTTTCTGTGGCCCAGAAAAATACATATCAATCAATAGCTCTTGACCTCAAGATTCCGAGTATTTAGGTTTTAGTCATTTGACCCTTCACGTCCAAAAGTTAAGTAGCCTGGAGCCTCCTGGGTCTCAGCATGTGTGCAAATGCCTCCATTTTGGCATCAATTGCATCTTTTATACAGCTCACAATGCATGTCAAGCACCTTTTTGTTAATTTTTGGGAAAGCAACTGAAATAAAATCCAGCAGCTGCAATATTCAAACCTCAGTCACCCCAAGCAAGGCAAGCGCCCTTTTTTGTCTGTTCTTGGGAAAACAAAAGTGATAGGGTCCAATAGCTGCAACATTTCAATCTTGGTCATCCCAAAAGCAAGGCAATGTTCTCAAAAGTAGTTCTCAGTGCTACGTACACTATACTTGTGTTGGTTCTTTTGACTCGACCAGCTCAATTGACAAACACTGGATGCATTGAGCCTCATAATCAGGGTTGACAAAATCCATACGTCAACTTTGTTTTTGGCATAGATTCAATGTTAATAAGTCCATGCACACGCTGTAAAATTCTATGGAATCAGCCAACCCTGTTCATGATGAATGCTTTTGCTTCCAAACAACACCGTGCTTTTGTATGACAAGGTTGGACTCAAAAGCTACACTTTATAGGAGGCCTGCAGGCAGGCCACATATTGCTCCCCGTGGAGCTGTTGTAGATTCCAACACTTGGAATTAATTGAATCAGGTCTTTCATTCAAGTTTCATGATGGCCTGCAGGCAGGCCAAGCATTTGCAATCAGACGACTTACCAGCCTGGTGTAGCGGTAGGGCCCAAGCATCTTAAACCAGATGGCGCCATGCAGGAGACCACTGAAAACATCAGCATACCTGTGGGCAATATATTGTCAACAGAATGACAACAGATTGGGCTTGCCTAACGAGGTGTGCAAGATCAGCACACTTCACTGCATGAAATGCAGGAGGCTGCATGAAACATCAGCATACCTGTTAGCAACGCAGTGCACACAAACTGGGCTTACGTGACCTTACGGTCAGCGCATCTCAGTCATGAGTTGGATCATGCAGAAAAGCATAGACAGAACATGGCAGCTGCAGCATTATTTTTTGGTGCACTTGCGCTTGACATTGGAACACAGGGACAGTACTTGAAATAGGCATTATGCGAGGCACTCGAAAGTGCTGACCAAAGGGTGAGCCCAAATAAGATGCCTCCCCCCCTGCCCCCCAAAAACACACCAGATAAGCTGGAATACAAGCTCAATGTAGCAAGTAGCTCCAGGATTTGGTGTCTGTGTCCTGGCTGCTATTATGGGCAGCTTCAAAACAAGTCCTGTGCACATGGACCTCAATGCATAAACAATTGAAATGCGTGCATGCAACAATGTGAGCGCAAATTTGGACGCCCTACCTAGGATGGAAAGGAAGCCTGAAGGTGGGAATTCCCTGCAACCTCTCTGTTGTGAGGGCTTCTTCAAAAGTAAGATCATCATCTTCGTCGTCTACTTCTGCCATGCCTTCACGTTTTGCACAGCGGCAGCAGCAGTGATAAATTAATCATGGATAATGGCAGCACGCATGCCATTGCAGGATGAGCATGGACAATAACAAAAAGTGCAACAAAGGTAGGATGAGCATGAATGAGGAAAGCGCAACAGCCAGACAGGTATGGTACTTTAAGAAATTAAAGGGAGAGTAGGCAGGTATGCTGGCCATGCGGCAGCATGCTGGATATGATGGCTCACACAAAGCCAGAACTATCAAGTTTGTGTGGATGAATGACAAAGGATAATATTACAGGGAGAGCAGGCAGGCACACTGCCCATGTGGCAGCATGCTGGATATAATGGCTCACACAAAGCCATGTCTATGAACTATGAATGGGCAAAGATGTCATATGCAAAGAAACAGCAATGCACTTCACACGATGATGATTTTGCACGAGCCAACTATACAGGAGCCCAGCAAAAAGTTCTGCCAAGTCAGGAAAAGCTAATGTCGCAGAGACTTTTGCTGGCCTTGGCGATACAGTATTGCGTGCCTGGTCCATAGAAATGGCTCGTGTGGAGATTACAAAAACACTGGAGATGGAATGGCATAAATGCTTCTAAAAGAGCAGCATGCATTTGTGCCTAACCCCATGCTCCATCATAACACCATGGAGATGAGGTAAAAAAACAGCTTAAAGGATTGAGCAAGCACAGCCAAAACATGCAAGCAAGCAAAGCTTGGGTGTCCTTTCCCAAGAAAGTCACACCTGGCAACTGTGGCTTGGGCATGGCCATGAGTCTCCTAAAAATCCGGTAGGTTATGCTGTTTGTCACAGCTGCAGTGCAAGATGTCAGTGCAAGGGTGTTGGTGCAAGGCTTGCGTGTGAATGAAGAATGGTGCACCAGAACAGTCTGCATGAATGATTGAACCATGGTATTGATTATGAGAAGGCATGAAATTTTATTTTGGGCAAACACACTCAAATGAGAAGGGGTGAAGCATGCATGGCTGCAAGAAGTTGCGGCCATAAGGCGTGTTTGACGCTGACTGCAACCGGCTTACTGGCGTTGTACAGGTGCCCCTACTTTCCTTGAAAGAAGCCTTCTGGATATAACCTGGAAGCTTTGAATAACAATAAAGAATCAGCCTAGAGCAAACGCCTCATATGGTAACGCTACACTTAAAAAAGAAACAGCAAAAGCTCTGCTGCTGGATCAAGGCCGAGAGGACTGAAAGCCCCACATGCCTAGCCGCCTAACCAGGTCGCATTAAGAGGCTTTGAATGATGGGGTTGCTCTCGTAAATGTTGACAACCCCACTCGCAGTTAAGAGGCTTTGAGTGATGGATTCTCTTGTAAGCACTGACAGCCACACATGCCATGGACAGGGTTGAGAAGTCACTGATGGGTTAAAGGGCAGTGGGTGAGTTCGTGGCCTGTTCCCATAAAAGGAACAGACACATGGAGGCTAAGCTAAGACCAAGGCGCAGAAATGACGCGCAAGTTTGACGCACCTATTGCTCTCCGAGCGGTGACTGCAATCTTGCTTCTCACCTCCTTTCTCAGGGTGCTCCAGCGCTTCCTGCTCTTTGCCACTGAGCCACTTCCTGATCATTGGATTCAGCCATCCAGACAAGACATGCCTGTTGCGGAGATAGCGCAAGCACGTGAAAGTGCAAGTGAGATCAAGGCATTTCTAAGCTAGAATAATTGAGGGTTGCGGTGCTGTAGCAGGTGGGAGCGAATTTCTGAGCCAGAGATCGCGTCAGCAGCAGTTGTGGGGCTGTATGTAAAACACAGTTGAGCATCTACTTTACCGACGTACACAAAGTTATAAACACAAAAACACGCACGCATACATCACATCTTCTCCGTCGCGCACAAAACACCCGAGTGTGCTCACAAAATCACACGTCTACAAGGAAGAATGCTCATGGCAAGCTTGAACGTGCACACTTGAAGGTCCACTCACAATTTGACTCCATATTACCTGTCCAGCAAGTTTGCAGACTCAAATGCTGAAAACATCAGCAACCAACTGCTTTTGAGCTGCAAAACAAAAAGGCACAAGCTAAACAAAGCTCCGCCCAGGCAAGGGTCGCTCTTGCGGGGACACATAGAAGTACTTAATTACGTTGCTTTACCTGTAGAACAACCAGAGGAACATGATGAACGCAAGCAACAAGAGCCCAAAGCCATTTGGCTGCGATATGCGAGAGGACACAGATCGTCCATCCAGGTAGTAACCAAATTGGTTGCGATCGTCGATCTCATTGAAAGCCTTGGATTGCTCTGCGAGTACAGTATGGTGCAAGCGCATGCGCAATCTTGCCACTGGGTGGTGTGTTAAGTATTGCTGCAAGCTGCAAGTATGCCCACACAACCGTGTGAGAAGAGTTTAAACATGGCCCTTTTCTGAGTACACATGTCAGCATGCAGCAACACTGCTATGTAAGAGCAATTTTGAAACGCAGGTGTGCAGACTGCCCCTACAGCTTGGAGCTAAGCACATTACAGGCAAGGCTGCTCATTTGTCCAAAGCACAACACAAATGAAATGAGCCATGAGAGCAGAAGATTTGTTTCCAAGCTTATTGGGTCTCAGGAAGATCTGGGATGAAAGAAAGGGAGTGGAAAGCTATTTGGTCCATATCAGTAAGCACCAGAACAATCACCTGAAATGCATGAAAACCGGCACCAACTGATTAAAGGACCTTTCAAGCTGACATAAGGGAAAGCATGGTTGGGCATGTCAAAGTGCCTTTTTTCTCACACCCACACCCACTCCATCATCCCCCTGCCCCCCAGCACTGAGTGCTGGCATGGCATTTTGAAAAGTAGCCACTGCGTATACCCTCTTGAGGTGTTTATAACCCGCCAGATGCCCACATGTGCACATGACAACATGTGCAAGCTCAACCACAGAGTGAGATCAGCATGTGACGTACCTTCTCCCATTTGAACGAAGACTGCTGTAGAGTCGCTATCTGGGTTCCTGACCATGAAGTAGGTGTGCATCCAGAGGCCAAAGCAGCAATGGAAGAAGACAGCAATAGGAAGGAGGCCTGCGGTCCAAGGAGGTTGACCAGTGTGGCAGGTGAGCAGGACTGACCAGATCCATCATTGTTCCTGTACAAACGTTTAAACTTTTTTGCAGGAATGTGAAATGTAGACCTGTAGGTGAGTATACAAAGTATACCTGAAGGCCAAACCAGCAGTAGAAGGAGACAGCAACGGGGCGGCTTACAGAGCCAGAGGCAAAAATAGTTACACCTTGATGTCATCAGTGATGACGTGCAATCTTTGTCAGAGTCCGAGATAACCCAAGTTGATCAGCTTCCCATGGAGAGCAGCTGATACTCACGTTGACCCTCACTTGCAAAGGCTTAAAAGGTAGAGACATGAACCTTGCGCACTACAGATAATCGCAGCATTTAAAAAAGTTTTAAGTCATATCAAGAGACTCAATAGCCACCCAAGATGATGAGCAGCTCCTCGGTATGAGGGCTAGAAGGACAGACAAGCACATGAAAATAGAAAGCTAATTACCTAATGGGAAAGATGAGCCTGCTCTCCCTAGAGTAACTCTTGCATGTTGAGCGCCACCACAAAGACACCGCAGGCATGCCTATGGCAAGAGAGGGCAGCTTCGAGGTACGGAAGCAGCCTCAGTCTTTCTTCTGAAACCCAGACAGCGATGAGGGCACTAAGGATAAGGCACAGCGGCAGAGGGACATCTTGAGCAAACATCATGAGGACGTTGCGCATTCATCGTGTTGATATGAATACGAGGACATCACGACGTCACATGCCCACGTCATAAGGACAGTCCCCACTCCTTGCTGCCTTATCATGAGCAATGAGCAACAGTCTGCACACAGGACCCTTACCAAGGATGAGTGAGGGAAGTTGAGATCCATATCGTGTCACTGTCATGAGGGACACCACCGCCCAGCGATCCACAAGGTTGGTAATGGCAAAAACAAGGATCACGACAGCTGCACACAAGGGCATGCCGCTGTAGAAAAGCATCGCCACGGACACCTGTGTGCGTGCGTTAGGGAGAGTACATATGTGTGCATGTGTGTGTGTGCGTGCGTGCATGCTTGTGCCACCATGCAGCACAAGCACAAGAGACCTGCAGAGGCAGACCTGTCAGTGGTCACTCACACTCGGGATCAAACCTGTGCGCTTAACCTGCACGCGCAGCCTGTTTGCAATTACTCTGATTCCGGATCAAACCTTTGCACAAATCCTGCACATGCAAGCTGCCAGCAGTCGCTGGCACTAAGGATCGAACCTGTGCACGAAACCTGCACATGCAAGCTGCCGCAGTCATTTACAGCATCAAATCAACCACGCGCTGCTGCAGCAGTCACTCACGTTCAGCATCAAATCCGCTACACGCTGCTGCAGCAGGAACTGGGGATAGTTGTAGGCGCTGTTGAACTCGTCCTGTGTGGCGTCCTCATTGCACTTCACAAGGGTCCTCTTAATGCCCTTGATAGTGAACTCGATGATGATGTTGACAAAGGGGATGATGAGCTGAATGAACAGCAGAACCATAAAGCTCTGGCCCACGTACTCATACCAAGCCGGTGAGAAATCGTCAAACGAGCCACCCAGGATGATGTAGCTGCAAGGGGCAAAGGAGAGTGTTTGCGCAAGATACGGTAAGTATAAGCAGTTGGGCCATGAGAGCAAGGATAAGCAGATAAGTGCATAACAAGTTGAATCAGAGCAGCTGGGCTAGGATGAGGGCTGGACATGAAAAGTCCAAACAGAGCAGCTGAGACATGAGTGATTTTGGGGAGCATAGACATGTGCACCATGGACTCAGGATGGGTACATGGAGTAGTTTGTGGAAGCAAACTTAATGTCAGGATAAATGCTACAATCCCTTAGTATTCCGCTGGACATTTGGCAGTCCCCCCTTGGAGCTGAAACATTGGATACCTTCCTCAATGCTGGCGCAAACACACACACACACCTGAGCCACTGGATGTCATCCTCGTCTATGCGCTCTCCGGTTTCTGTGGACTGTGCATTGGGGCGGGCATTCACTAGCAGCACTACCAGCACAGAGTTCAGAAGCTGGGAGGTGTAGGCGACCACACAAAATGACATCTCCTGCAACAGACCATTCGGCAAGGGAACAAACAGGTCTGAAGGCATAAATTAGGTCACAATTGTGAGGGACAAACTCCATCTGCAGGCCTTTCCATTAAGTGCTGGTCACTTAGGTGGGGAGAACAGGCTTAAGCCACCGCTGGGGTTTGGAGCTGGTTTGGGGACCTGGGAGACCATTTTGTGCTGAAGTCCTTTGCAGCCCAAAATCAGCTGAACCAGCTCAAACGCCCAGGTCATAATGAAAAGAGAAATCAAAAGAAGACATAGAAAAAAAAACGACACAGTAGTGAATACACGTTCAAATCAGTCGTGGACCTGCGGTACGTTTATTCATTGCAGCTGCTGCATGAGTGTGCTGGGTGGAATGTAGCCTGGGTACTTTGTCAAAAGTCTGCTGCTCGTTGCAATGGCCATATGCGGAGTATATGCCAACCAATCATCGCGTGGAAAAATAAAGCCAGGAGCTGCACTTTCAGGTGGCTGAGAAGCTTAGCCTGCGTCTGAACCCCAAGCAGTTCCACCAGGCCAGCCTCAAATGCATCCCTCAATTCACACCCTCTGTTGCCCCTGTTATGAGGAGCCTGTGCAACCTGAGGCTAGTAAGCATTGGTCAAAAGCAAGGAGCTCATACAACCGCATGCTCACCATCTCTGAGCGCGTCCATTGCATCTCTCTGGCGGACAAGAACTGCACAAATAGCTTCAGCGCCACGTTGAGCACCACCACAACAATGGAGATGGCTGTCTCTGTACTGGAATCCACATCAGCCCTGAGCATGTAATTTGCACACATGCGTATGCTCATTTGATTGCGGTGCTACTATCCCTGTGCAGGCAACAATGCCATGTGCCACGCACCACCCTAGATTCACAACACAAACACGCATTGGTTGATGCTTGAGGTTGCAGGTTGCAAGGGCCAAAAAAGCAAGCACAACATCTATCAGTGGCAAGTGCCAAAACAACAGCAGTTTGCATGGACATTGATTGTATAACTTGAGTGCGTGTGTGCAGTGGTAGGGGTATCCATAGAAAAGGAAGGGAAATAGGAGGCTATGCATGCTAGGTTTGGCATGCCTTTCCTTCGGGGAAAGGTCCCCTAACTAGCAAGCTAGCTAGCGCCTTACCAACAGGCACGGGCATCTATTTGAGTGTGTAAAAGATAGCTAGACAGGTAGCGCAGGGCAAAGATTTGTTTGAACGTGAACCCGAAGCCTGAGGGCTGCACTCACTGCTGATTGTAAATGTTGCAGTGCAGCACTCACTGTTGGCAGTAAATGTTGCAGTGCAGCGCTCACTGTTGGTTGTAAATGTTGCAGTGCAGCGCTCACTGTCGGTTGTAAATGTTGCAGCGCAGCACTCACTGTCGGTTGTAAATGTTGCAGCGCAGCACTCACTGTCGGTTGTAAATGTTGCAGCGCAGCACTCACTGTCGGTTGTAGATGTTGCAGTGCTCCTGCGACTTGGCGAGCCACGCCCCGGCCTTCTGCTCAGTCTTATCCTCCGCTGCAAGCCCCAGGCAGTAGCACGCCAGGCAAGCAGACAGGCCTTCATCTGTGCCCTGCAGCAAGTGTGTGTGTGCGCGCGCGCGTGTGTGTGTGTGTGTGTGTGTGTGTGTGTGTGTGTGTGTGTGTGTGTGTGTGTGTGTGTGTGTGTGTGTGTGTGTGTGTGTGTGTGTGTGTGTGTGTGTGCGTGCGCGTGTGTGTGCGTGTGCGTGTGAGAGAGAGAGAGAGAGAGAGAGAGCCGCTACTCTGTCGTGAACATGTTGTGTGTCAAAAATTGGTTATATTGTTCATAATCCAGCGAGGCTGCAAAAAGTCAAACATATACCAGCAGCAATTCCTGCCATGGCCCGCTCTTGGCATATTTGATGGCGGCACCGTCAAACGCAGGAGGCAGGTTGCACTTCCTGCCACAGACCTCTGAAGCAAGTGTGATGTGCAGAGCTACTCTCCATACCTACCATCAAAGATCAGGGACAAAGGAAAAAGTAATGATTGCGTATTACATACCTCCACTTTAGTAGGGTCTTTTTCCTTGGCAAGCTCATTTAAGGACGCCAGCAGCGGACGATGGTACACTGCCTCATCAAAAAATTTGGCCCACTGCAGAAACACGTGATTAATTGACATTGAGCATTTAACAGCAATTACCTGAAATCCTTCCACTCAGTACGCAGGTATGCCTTTTGCTGTGCTTGTGCAGAACCTAGTATGCTATAAATTCCTGGAAGCGCCATTGTCCAACAGGAAATTAAGACCTTTTCAGAAGCTGCTCCTTTTTGCTGATGTTTAGGTCCAGCTTTTCTGCCGTAAGTCAGCGATGTCAAGCATTACATGTCCTCAATTATCATCCTCCACAACTTGTTGCTGCGCGAGCTGCATGACCGTGAACCTACACAAACCTGGGCTTAAAGATATTACTTTCAGCTTGCGGCCATCTGCACACCTGAGGTGCTTGCCAAAGGTTACCTACACACCTGAATTTTCTGCCAAAGGTCACCTGCACACCTGAAGTGTCTGCCAAAGGTCACCTGAAGTATTTGCCAAAGGTCACCTGCCCACCTGGAATTGTTTGCCAAAGGTCATCTGCAGCCCAGGCGTGTCCTTTTCACCACCCAAACTCTCTCTGTAGTGCTCTGCACAGACCTCCGGCAGGGCAAGTGTGCAGTAATCCGTGAAATCTGCAGTGCTGGCCAGCCCAGTGGAGAAGGATGGGGTGGTTTCTGATGAGGCGGCCTCTCGCATTGCCTCCTCGTACAGCCCACGCAGCTCAGAAATTGCGGAGTTCGCAGGTGCACCTGTTGAGTGGGTGCAGGAAAAAAGGATAATGTTTAGCAGCTTACAATAATACAACAATGTGTGCATAATTAGAGTATTAACCATTATTTAGACAATGTGGCATGGACAGAGCACCAAAAAATAGGCAAGAAAATGCCAATACCATTAATAATATTAGGAATGAATCTCATTGATCATCAAGCGGCTTGAAGCTCTTTGATCATCATGGGCCTCTTTGACCAAGCCTGAGTATCTGGCTGAGTACCTGTAGCATTCAACAAAGACCATGGCTCATTCAAGGGGATGCCATGCGTGAAGACTCGATGCCCCTGTATTTCTAGGTTCAGCACGCAACAGCATTGCAACATTACCATTTTAGATGATGATAGCTGTAGAGCATGGGGTACAGAGTGATACTGTCAGGAGGTGGAAAGCACACACCAAGAATGCATTTGTGCAGCAGCTGGCTAGGGAGATTTTCCTGGACATGCACAACCAGCTTTGATCTGCCCTTATTCTTTCCCTTTCTTTCACAGGAACCTGTTGATACCAGAATGACAGGCTTAAAGAAGTCTACATGTCGCACCTTAGTGAAGCAGGAAAGCCCTGTTGTTAGATAAGCACACAAGGTGTATGACAGGCATGCTGAAGAGCCCTGTTGTTAGATAAGCACACAAGGTGTACGGCAGGCATGCAGAAAAGCCCTGTTGTTAGATAAGCACTCAAGATGTATGGCAGGCATGCAGAAAAGCCCTGTTGTTAGATAAGCACACAAGATGTATGGCAGGCAAGGTTTTCACAGCACTTGTCCGTGAGCACCGTGCGGTCCCTTTCGAGAAGCGCCACTCCACTAGTTAACTCCCCATGGACCACCGACCAACGACTGCCTTTGCTGCCAGGCGCTCATTGGTGGGCACGTGCAAGGTTGCTTGCCCCCACTGGATTTAAATCTGTTTGCCTTTGATTTGTGGGTGAGTATGAGGCTGCTTGCTCCCACTGCACTAGTTTTTCAGGCACTCACTGGTAGGTAAGTATGAGGCTGCTCGCCCCACATCACTATTCATAACCTCTGTGTTGAAGTCCAGCTCTTTCCTGTTCAGGGTCACGCGCGTTTGGGAAGATAGCCCACTGACAATGAGGGCGCAGATGATCAGCATGACCAGGTACAGGAACCGGATGAGCACGCGCCGCCAGAACCTGCCAGGGAGTGTGAAAAATTCGATGCGATGTGTGCCCAGGCGATCAGCATGAGTGCCCAGGACGAGCGTGCGCCGCCAGAACCTGCCTGCCAGTGTGAGACACAACATAGAATGAAATAAGACAGACCCATACGGTCAGTGCGCCCAGGCGATGAGCATGATCAGGCACAGGACCTGTATCAGCACACACACTCCCAGAACCTGCCAAGGGGTGTGAAACACGGACAGAGGATGTACCAAGGAAAGGTCCATGCGGCAGGACGTGGGTGACCAGCGTGGCTGAGAACAAGATTTGGATCAATTCACACTGCCAGAGCCTGCCAGAGAATGCGAGCATGAAGATGTAGCATCAAAAAAGTGAAGAGGAGCCATACAAAGAGGCGGCTGGGTTGACACACACAAACAGAAGATGCCAGAGGGTGTGGTGTGGTGGCTAACTGCAGGGCATTTTGTGAGAAGATGCTGTCCTCACAAGGAAGAATAATGCACGAGGGCAAACCAGTGTCTTGTATGAATGTTTTAGTATGTATCATAATGCGAGTGGATATGGAGTACAATGCAAATGCATGTACACATTGATTGGCACTTGTATGCACCCTCTTTTTTACTTCCTCCGAAGAAGCCGAGGCATTACCTCTTTATTGATCAAATTTGCAAAACCTGAAAGTTATGAATTGCGCTGTTGTAGACATACGAGCATGCGCAAACAAATGCACACATCTTGCGCTTTTCTGTGCTCCTGGATGTATGGGTTCGGCCATGTATGAATGTGCAAGTGCAATCTGAGCGCCTCAACGCCATACAATTCTGGCTAAACAAGTACTTAGTCTCCTCCCATACCCCCCTTACATAATCTTCTCACACACTCTTCTCACATACTCTTCTCACATACTCTTCTCACACACTCTTCTAACAAACACACACATTCTCTCTCTCTCCCTCTCCTAACATATTTTCTTCTCACACACCTTCTTTGCTTTGACAAGCACATGTTCTCAAAGATGTAGTCCGAGGGCCCACACGCGCGCTTGGTCTCTATGCAATATCCGCGCATACACTGTGCACTTTTGGCCACTGTATGGCTGTACAGCCAGCCTGCGCGCAGGTGGTGGTGTTTGTAGGCACCAATGAGGTGAGCACCAATGAGGACACAAAAAGGTGAGGGCATAGATGAGGTCACCAATGACGGAGGTCGTTAATGCGGGCACCAATGATGACACAAATGAGGATACCAAGGAGGTGGGGGCATTAATAAACCAGTTAGGACACCAACGAGGTGAGCACAAATGAGGGCAGCAAATCAGGTGAGCGAATCGACACAGTTCTTTCTCTCAAATCTCTGCCAAACCATACAGCGTGTCCCACACCTGACCATCCTGGGTTTGGCGTCAGCTTCAGACACTCCTTTTGCTCACTGATGCGGTTGAAGGTCACAAAAGCAGCCTGCCAAAGGGGCATGAAATGCAAGTGTGCGCGTTGTGTGGGTTGTGTATGTATGTGCGTGTGTGTGCATGCGTGCGAGCATGCGTGTGTGTATGTGTGTGTGCATGCGTTTGAGTGTGTGCGTGTTGCTCGTGCGTGTGTGCGTGTGCATGCGTGTGTGCGTGCGTATATGTGTGTGTGCGCACACATGTATGCGAATGTGAGAGAGATATAGCCTCTTATCCTAATATGTAAATCAAGCTTGAAGCTCTCTTTTCGCACCGAACATCAACCTCACACCTCCTCTTGCCTGCCTGCAGTGCCTGAACTATTACCTTGGTAGCATACACAGTCTCCCGCTTAAAATTGCCTCCAAACGTGGTGTTTTTGTAGAAGCCCTGCCTTCTGGAAGATCCTTGCCCTGGGGGAACCTGTGCATGTGATATGAGAACCAAGGCAGGTATTTCAATAGAAGCCCTGCCTCCTGGATTGTCTTTGCTAAACGTGTACCTGGGGTAACTGTGCACATGACTCACAGTTGCCCCGGGTAACCCTTAAGCAAGGATATGTAATATCCTACTCTGAAAAAGTGGGCGTCACGCACAAATACACAGGCAGGGAGCTCAGCTTCAAAGGAAGGGTGACTTGTTACCACTGCACAGGACAGGATCTGCACACACAATACAACACGATAAAACAAATCAAGGAGCCCATGCTGTGACAAACGCAGACCAAGTAGGAGGACAAAACTTTCATTCAATGTCCAAATGGAGGGTGGAAAGGCCATAGGGATTTCCAGCCTGGCTAAAACAAGTTTAAAAGCCTGTGATTACTTCTTAAGCTTTCACTGAAGAACGCAGGTCCTTCATTGATCAAGTCGAAAAGTGAAAGCACTCCAGCCTCCAAGTGCAGGGGCCATGTGCACAGCCCTTAACTGCAAGGCTTGTTTGGATATGAAACCTCCTTCTCAGGAGCAGTCAGAGCAGGAGGTGCGCCAATGAGGGCGGAATGGTTGACAAGCACACCTGTATCATCCATTCTGCGGCCCCATTCTAGACAAAACATGACTCATGTCTGTAGGCCAGAACGTTGAAAAAGCGCCACTATCTATAGGCCATGCATGCCTTTTGCCTTCAAAGCCGTACATGCCTTCTGTCCTTGGTGAGGGAGATTAGAAGCACGTCACCATCTTTCATTGCACTGTCAGGCTGCTAGGTAAGGACAAAAGGAAGTCAACCACATTTGTGTTTCAACCTCATTTAAAGCTTTAGAGCATTGACTCACCACTCCAGGGGAAGGTGGCTCATCAAAAATGCTCGAGCTGGGTGTCAAGGCTTTTGCATTCATTTCTGCAGGCAACACACAAGCAGCGCGGAACCAGAGCAGCTCCATCAGCCTTCCTTCATGCACGCCTGATCCACCACCCTGATTGTTGAGCTTTGATGTGCATCTGGTTCACCAATCTGTTGAGCCTTAGTGAGCACCACCTTAATGCCTGCATGTGTAATGCCTTAACACCTTAGTGTGCATTGTTGCGCCTGAACATGCATCAGATCCATCACCCTGTTTGGTGAGCCTTGAAGTGCATCTGAATGTGCGTCTGAATGTGCATCATTGAAAGCAGGATCTGCACACCATCAAGGGTACACCAGCAGCTGCTGGTGCAGCGTGGGAACAGAAGCCCTGAGCTAAGCTGCTAGAGAGCCTCTAGAGCTGCTAGAGGAGACTTGAATCGCTGCAGTGCACCCTGGAGAGGTATCGATCATCAACCATGCATGCACCTCTGAAGTCCCTAAAGACAGGATGGATCTTCAAGGGAAGCCCCCCAAGACGTGATTGTTTGGCAGGGGAAATGTCCTGGGGGCAAAATGACACAAGTTTGGCTCCAGCACCAGGATAAAGGCGTCCCTTGGTGACCCTGCCATTGTCAAGCAACAGTGCTCAGCTTCTAGTGCGCAATCAAATTCTGTTGCATAGCTTATTTCCTCCCTCACCATCGCCTTCAGCCATTGGCATGGCAGCCTTGATCCGGCTTGAACCCTCATTGCTACTCGTGCCATCGTGCTGGACTTTGTTGCGTTTGCTGCTGCCAAAAAAGCTGCCCTTGTGCAGCGGTCCCTTTGCCGCCTCGCTCTTGTTCTTGGCAATTTGCCTGCAGCCATGCATGTGTGTGCACGTGCCTACAAGCATGAGCAGGATGTTTGCTCCAAACCCTCTGTCCGCCTGCTGCTGTGAGCCTACTGGGTGCTCCAAATGCAGTGCTTGGTATGAAATGGCAGAAGCTTTTGTGATAGTGTGCCTCCTAGGAGTTCCAAACACATTCCTCTATACTCATGTCTTCCATGATGACTAAACTCACATCACGCAAAGCTGCCACTTCAATTGTCCACACTTGTTGAGTGATGTGAACAAAAACTTACGCATCCATGGCTTCATTGATGTCTTTAAGCACTTGCATCAGCTCATCTTCAATCTCTTCCATGCGCTTCTTGGCTCCCTCTGTGAGCAAGTGTGGCATTTGTTAAGGTAAGGGTCACTCACACATCTGCATACAAACAAAAAGATGTGCATGCAGCAGCAAAACCAGCACAAATCTCATGGCAAACTTGCTCTGTGATCACCTTTACAATATTACATTTGCAGCGCGATCATGACATGGCGCTTTTTGAGCTGCCACCACTTGCACTCTAAGTCTACTGCTGAGACGCACACATCCTATACAGCATTTACACACATTATTTGTAGCATTGACACAGATTCTATGCAGGACCACACATATATTCCGTTACAGCCTTCTGCTGAGACACGAAACCGAAAAGGTGCAACCCATTTTTGTACGGCCTTACCCATTGAAAGCAGAGTTTTACCAAAGCAAAGATGATAGAGGCTGGAGGTACATGGATGTGTTCAGGTCAACAAATCAAATACCAGTCAGAATGGTGCACGCCATCCCTTAAATTGTATTCACGTTACAGACTTGCAGCTTTGTCTCTCCCATTATATATGATATACAACACATTATATATATATATATCATTATTATATGTGTACAGGTTCTGCCAGCAGCATGAGGGGGGGCATATTGTCAAGGACAAACCCTCAAAAGTGCAGATTGGCCGTTAAAGTCCTAACTAAGCCATTTTGGGTGAGTCAGTCACAGAACATTGTTCTGAGCCATTCAGACCCCACCCTTTCCATAGACATTTTACAGCTGTCTTATTATATGCTTGCAGAGGCACACATCTAGGTAAAAAGGCTTCAGAAAGTTTGGCCAGTGAACGTGCAACGGTGCTTCAAAGGGAGGGGGCAAGGTGGTGGAAACTGACATTTTTCCCAGCCAATACCACCTTGCCAAATTTCCACTGAAAGTGTGTAGCAGTGGTAAAAAGGACATGACTGCAGCATGAATGAGGTGTAGGAGGTCTGTCTTGCCCAGCAGCATTGACAGCATCTTGGGGCATAGGCGTACCACCAAGCCCTGAGCTCTGTTTCCACTCAAGGACCCCTTCATGGAAGCTTTACAGAGAAAGCAGAACAATTTCTTATGACAAGACTAAATTCAAAACCTGGCCTTATTTTTTTAGGTTTGCTTGGATCTCCAGCTCAACTGTGACCTGGAGCAGGCCTGTGGTACAAAAATGATCACTAGTGCCAGGACACTTTCCAGCGCAATACTTTTCACTCTGGTACCTGCATTTTTCAAAAATCAATAGCCGAGTTGGGGGGCATTGCCCTTTGCTAATTGTTTTACAAGTTGAAGGTTATTATGCAGTACATACTGTAGCCTTTTCATACAACTGTATACACGTGAGCTCTCTTGGTGAAACTGCTTAAAAACGGAGCACAATTAGCGCTACAGCATTCATGCATTGCAGCACAGCCTGCGGACTGCACGCACCTCTGCATTCCGTAGGTAGCATCCGCATGTAGTGCTGCTGCAGCTCCCTCTTGTGCTCTAGCTTGGATGCCCTGGCACAGGCCTTGAGCACTTGCTCCATGTCCAGCACGAGGGTGACATCCATCACCTCTCCAAAGCGCGAGAAAAAGTGGCCAATCTGCACCCCATAGGAACCCCACAAAAGTCGAGCCTTTAATCTCACAGGCCTTGAGTACGTGCTCAAGTCCAGCAAGAGTATAAAAACATCCTTCGCCTCCTACAAGCGTGAGGAGTAGTGGACCTGCACCTCGCAGGAACACCCTAAGAGTCACATAGACTCCCCAAAGCGTGAGATCGATTTAACAGTCTGAGCTACACTTATGCCCTGCAATTCCTGGACGTTGAAAGTGATCATGGTGAGCTCATCTTCTGTAGACCGACAGGGTGATAGAGTTACATGTGAAGTGGGAAAAGATGTGTGGTGAAGATGCCTGGCTGCTAGCTTAGACTGGTAGGCTCTAAGGTCTTGGCAGCGCTCTGATGTGGCATATGTCAAGCTGCAGCATGGAACGGGAAGATTATGATGCTGCTCCCGTGGCATCCATACGGGCGAGCATGAGCGGAGGTCCTCAAAATTTGACATCGTCCAGGGCTTCACAATTTCTTTTCCTTTACGCTCTCAAATGCGATGCATGACACCAAATGATACGCTTCAGACCTGCTTGTCCCAATGCTATGAGATCATTGAGTTCTCTGAGCAGATGGAGCGAAGCAGGCATGGCCATTTCCTCATCCAAATCCCCAGGGTCATAAGCAGCAAGATGCCAATTGCAGACTGCAATTGGCCTAAGGATGCTGCCAGATGAGATCACAGCTATAGCTAGGCTGTCCTTTCCAGATGAGATCACAGCTAAAGCTAGGCTGTCCTTAAGGTTCAGACATCAGGCTGCTGCAGGACACAGCAGAGTCGAGGTCCTGACATTGCGCAGCCGACCTCAAATCGTCTTACAGTGTACAGGCATTCGGTGCAAGGCCCCCACGGCAGTGCTCACCTCGTGGAAGCCAGCATCTGGAGGAAGCCCTGTCACCAAGACAGCATAGTCTGTGGCATCATAGCAGTTCTTGTCCACATCCAGCTCAAACCAGCCCGCCTGGGAGGAACACACGCAGTAAGTGATAAGATGGAGCTGAGCTGGCTGTTAAAGCAAAATCACATGCACATAGGGCAGCATTGGCAAATGCGCCACCAAGCACCCATTGAGCTGGCTGTTAAAGCAAAATCATATGCACATAGGGTAGCATGGGCGAATGCGCCACCAAGCACCCATCTTGATTGCCTTTTCATTGTAAGGCTCCCACGCTCCACAGCTGTCTTTCTGCAGAGCAGGAACTCTGTTTTAAACAGAAGAGGCATGACCATACCATGCAAATTTGGACTTGTCCTGCACCCCAAAGAAATTAAGGATTAGTTTTGCAACCACGTATTAACCACGCACCCCAAACATAATAATTCACGCATTTGCGCATCAACCATGCAGGGTCTTTTGCCCACTATGCCTCAAAGGAGTATAAGGGGCATCAATACAAAGGCTCGTCATAAGTCAATGAATAGCAAACCATGTCTGGACTACGGATAGGTGCAATCCACTTGGAGCTGTCATGTCCACTCGTCTGACCATGCCCGCCACACCCCTTGCCTTCCAACCATCCCCCTTCCATTCTTCACTCGTCATCACTCTCCCTGCTGCTCCCCTTTCCGCTGCTGCTAGTGCTGCCTTCCTCACTGCTGCTGGCTTCATAGCTTGCCTTGTTGATGCTGCATGGTGCGGACTGCTTTGGTGCAAGACTTGAGGAACATCAAAGAAGGAGCAGCTGTGGAGGGAGCTGCTGCTGGGGTTCGCTCCTCACCACACATACCTTTCGTTGTCCCAAAAACTTAAAAATTTCTACAACCTTGCACAACTACGCACCCATCTTATTTGCACACAGTCACCACGCAGGGCAAATAACGTTATTTATGCGCGCTGATATAAAGTGTTTGGATGGTAAATGCATTATTCTGCGCTCTCTCTCTCTCTCTCTCTCTCTCTCTCTCTCTCTCTCTCTCTCTCTCTCTCTCTCTCTCTCTCTCTCTCTCTCTCTCTCTCTCTCTCTCTCTCTCTCTCTCTCTCAACACACACAGAGGGAGATGCTGATGGCACAGCAATTGAGCAAAATGCAATGGACAGTCATAGTGGCAGCCAATTCTATTGGCAACAGATGGTCATGGTGACAATCGACTTTCCCTTGAACACACCTTCCATGTGTAATAAGTGACCAGGAAAATAGCCAGCACAACTCCCACAACGTCCAGAAGTGATACCCCTGCAAGCAAGAGAAAGACAGTGTGTATGTGTATGTGTGGAGCGCCTGTGTGCATGTTTCACAAAGCCATGTACAGCAGACTGTTGTGCAGGAAAAGATGCAAGAAACTAGAGCACAAAAATCGAGCAGGGCCCGTAACTGTGAACTGTGCAGGCAAGTATATTAACATTGTAAAGACGTTATTCGAAATGAGGCAGAAGAAGCATTAAGATTGAGCTTGGTGATATAAATCAAGCGGAAAAACAATGTTAATGCTAATTTTCCCCGTGATGTATACAGCGATGGTGAGGACTATTTAAGAAGATGGGATACAACAAAGGCTAAAGGTCCAGAAGAATTTAAAGAAATTATAAACGGTAAATGGGACAGCATACAAAAGGGTACGTATAGATGGCCAATTAAATTGAATTTGAATCCATTTAATATAGGAATGCCAGAGCTTAGTGGCATAGATGAGGCAGCAGTTTCCAGATTCATTGATGAGAAGACAGAAGTGCGGATCATGTATGTACATAGAGTTGCTGATGTGCCAGGACAACGCTAACCGCTTTTCTATTCAACAACCGACACACGATCACCAAACCATCCACACAAAAGCAAAAACATGTTGTGACAATCAACGACCCTAAAACAAAACACGATGGCTGAAATCAACGTCCTTTTTCTACTGGCCTCATGACACATCCATGATGATGTTCGATGATGGAGTATGTGTGGTTGTGTCTGTTGGAACACTGCTGCTGTCGCTGATGTTGGCACGGCACGCAGAGTGTATGGGCGGCAACAATGTATTGATGTCACTCCGGGCACTTAAGGCACAGACACGTCAGGCACAGGCACGGGCACGTAAGGCACAGGCACTCCAGGCACGGGCACGGGCATAGGCTCTCCAGGTGGCACAGGCAAGGGCACTCCGGGCACAGACACAGGCACGGGCACGGGCGCAGGCACGGGCACTCCAGGTGGCACAGGCACGGGTACAGGCACGCGCACAGGCACATGGACAGGCACGCGCACAGGCACAGGCACTGGCACAGGCACAGGCAAGGGCACTGGCACACGCACAGGGGCAGGCACAGGCACAGGCACGCGCACAGGCACAGGGGCAGGCACAGGCACGCGCACAGGCAAGGGCACTGGCACACGCACAGGGGCAGGCACAGGCACGCGCACAGGCAAGGGCACTGGCACACGCACAGGGGCAGGCAAGGGCACTGGCACACGCACAGGGGCAGGCACAGGCACAGGGGCAGGCACAGGCACAGGCAAGGGCACTGGCACAGGCACAGGCACAGGCACAGGGGCAGGCAAGGGCACTGGCACGCGCACAGGCACAGGGGCAGGCACAGGCACAGGCAAGGGCACTGGCACACGCACAGGGGCAGGCACAGGCACAGGCACGCGCACAGGCACGGGTACAGGCACGGGTACAGGCACTGGCACAGGCACGCGCACAGGCACAGGCACGGGTACAGGCACGCGCACAGGCACGAGCACATGCACAGGCACGGGTACAGGCACGGGTACAGGCACAGGCACAGGCACAGGCACAGGCACAGGCACAGGCACGGGTACAGGCACGCGCACAGGCACGCGCACAGGCACAGGGGCAGGCACAGACACATGGACAGGCACAGGCACAGGCACAGGCACAGGCACAGGCACAGGCACGGGTACAGGCACGCGCACAGGGGCAGGCAAGGGCACTGGCACACGCACAGGGGCAGGCACAGGCACGCGCACAGGCACAGGCACGGGTACAGGCACGCGCACAGGCACAGGGGCAGGCACAGGTACATGGACAGGCACAGGCACAGGCACAGGCACTGGCACAGGCAAGGGCACTGGCACACGCACAAGGCCCTGAAGGAAGTAGTACAGTTCACATTCCTAGGCACAGGCCAATCAGCAGCAGACCATACACCAGGGGCTCCCTCATCCACACACCAGGGCAGGGCAGGGGTTGCAGGTCCTGGTCCACATCGCACAGCAAACTTCCGTGCCTTCACCTCTATTCACGCAGCAACTCACACCATTGTCAAAACATAAATTTAATATCCCATCGCAATTGGAATTATGCAAATGCGTTGGCCCAGCGGCAAGCTGGAATGGTCCGCAGGTGGACTGCGAAGTCCCCGGAACGGGCCACCCCCAGGCCCCGGGCACAGCAGGGGCATCCACAAGTATGCTGATGAAGTTTGTGTCGATTGGAGCTGTTACGGGGGCCTGAGGTGGCCAGCCTGGGAAAGTCAAAACCAAACTTTGTGAAATCTTTGCTCCCAAACTTTGCCCGCTGCACCCCAGGCCACAAAAACCTGGCCGCCCCGGTAACGACTTTTTCTTGGTCTGCAAGCCGAGTTTCAGGGCGGATGGTAGGCTGGGTGGCTCTGGCCAAGGTTTGCCAAAACATATTTCAAATAGTTTCAGAACACTTTGCCCAGGGCCCCATCTACCCTCCTGACGTCACAGGGCTGGCTGAAGAAGTTTGCTTGGCCTGCACATCAAGTTTCAGGGCGGGGGGTGCCCTGGGCAGGTCAGGGCAGCAGGTGTGAACTTTACCGGGAAACTGCCAAACCTAGGGGCTCACACCCCATGAATGGGGCTCCGCCAAAAATATTACAGTCCAAATCCTGAGACGCAGTGTTACACCAGAACTGCCTCTGCCACATCCATCATCTTCCGACTCACATAGCAGGAAGTCGTTTTTCTCCATTGGCCCATACCACTTGCTCCCAAGCTCGGTGTTCATGTACACCAGGGTATTGTTGGGGTCAAGCTGGTGGCCAACAATGGAGGCAAAAGTGGTGCTTAGCATGCTGGGATCTTCAAATACCTGTGCAAGGAGGGTGGCGTCCAGGATCAGAAGGACTAATTCGCTACAGACAAAGTCTGTGGTGAGCGTTCAATGCACCTCAAAGAAGTACAATGTGCTTACAGGACTAGACAACATTTGTTGAGATTGAGAAGCAAACACCATGTTGAGCACTCGTGCTCCCCGAGACACAACAGCATAGCGGGGCAGCTTCTGTTTAAGCCTCAAGAACACAGAGCAAAAGCAAATAAAGATTCTTAGACATACGCTTTCACAGCTGCTGCTATTTCCACCCCTGTCCCAGGGATGAGAAAATGCTAAAGAGTTGTCAGGATAAGGTCTCAGCAGTCTACTAAATTCTTGATCTATCCGTCATGATCCTTCATGTTTCAAGGAAAATAGCATCGTGGACGACGCGTGTGTAGATGGCGCATGTCATTATGCAATGGCACTCCATTCCTAAAAACAGCATCTGCTCAGCTGTAAGATGCCAAAGAATATCAAAGAAAAGGATTTACTCAATGGAATGGCTCAGGGATCCGCTCGGAAAAGCCTTGGCTAAACTTCTAAAAAGCAGCGTGAACACATGCATTTACATGAGTACGAAGGGCGTAAGGGTATGCAAAGGACTACAAGGTTGACAACATCTTCAGGTTTCGAAGCGCTTGCAAGTTGCAAGGTATAGCTTGCAAAACAGACACAGGCATCCTTTAATTACAAGCTTGCATCTGATTTTCAGAGCAAGGTTCAGTGAGTCTAAATCTAAATGGTTTTTGTCATAGATTTGGCCAAGCTTCAGTGCATCCAAATGATTATAATTATGGGAGTCACACATACCTTAAGACCGACGCTTTCATTATCCTTGTTGGCTTTGTCAGTGAAGACAGATTGGTTGATCACAATCCAATAAGGCACCTGTCATGAATGCAGCAAAAGCTTATCTCAAAGAGCTCCATGATTTGACATTCAATACGAGAACGACACATTTCCTGCGAGCACTGCTTGTGCTTTCTGTTTTAAGCGTCTTTCCAGTCTGGGGAACTTCAATCTGAATGCTCCCAGAATTGGGTAGTCTGTAGAGGAAACAGCCCCTGCAAATTTTTCGTGAACTCCTTCCACTATAACTTCCTAATGACTTGCAGGAAAGGGCAAGACTCAGAATTGTTGCATTTGCACAACCACACCTGTGTGCCAAATTCAAGAGCCATGCACAAGACTGAAGTGTTCCTGCAGGTTCCTTCCAAAACTGGAACCTGCAGCGCATACCCACTCACCGACAAGAATGTCAAGCATGCGAATAGGATCATCAGCCACTCCAACAGTTGAAAATACAGGCCCATGCCCACCCTGTGTGCCCATTGTTTGTGAAACAAAAAATCTGAAAAACTGAAATGCAAAAGCATATAGGACAATTCAATATGGACAATTCACAGCAATTCAAGCACAGACACGCTCGACCCCAACAATCAGAGCCTCTGACATGCCATGAAGCAAGAATACAGAAAGCTTATCTTGGGCATGTGTGTGCTGCCCTGGACTGTAGGAATGACGGGACAATCTACAGCTGAGCAGCAAGGCAAGGTATCCTGTATCCATAATGGCCAATGCAAGCACAGGAGCTTACCCAAGGTGATGGCCCATTGTGCTGGCTGGTGCAAAAATGGACACCTCAGGGGGTGGCATATGGATGTTGGCATTGCGTTTGGCCTGTGCATGTGTGCACGTGTGCACGTGTTTGTGTGTGTGTGTGTGTGCGCGCGCGCATTTGCACTCTAGCCACTTATACCTCCATTTTGTGCAGTTTTGTGTTGCCCTGTGCGCATTTTGTGGGTGGATAGTGCGGATGCTAGGTGAGTTTTGTGCGTGCATGTGAGTGACTGACAAGTTTATGGTTGTGCCCAAGTTTGATCTTGTGCACCCATCAGTGCGCAGAGGCATGCATGTAAAAGTGTGTAGTGTGCAAATTTGTGTGTGTGTGTGTGTGTGTGTGCGTGTGTGTGTGTGTGTGTGTGCGTGTGTGTTTATATGTTTGTGTTGTGTGCAAGTGTGTGTACATGTATATGTGTGTGCGCGTATGTGTTGTATGCAAGTGTGAGCGTATGTGTGTGCATGTGTGTGGACGTGCATGTGTGTGTGTGTGCGCGCGCGCGTGTGTGTGTGTGTGTGTGTGTGTGTGTGTGTGTGTGTGTGTGTGTGTGTGTGTGTGTGTGTGTGTGTGTGTGTGTGTGTGCATTTGTGTGTGTAGATTTCTACTTCATTTCCTCATGATGGTGTATCGCTATGCTTTTATGCCTATTAAAACCCCAGAAACCTTTTGCATGACCTCTTGAAGCAGCACCCTCCAAAGTTTGCCCTCCCCTCATGACAGTGCTCCACATGCACACATACACAACCTACCCAGACCTACCGCTTTAATTTGAGCCTTAGTGTGGGCATTTATCTGTTTTTTGCGGTCCTTGCGCTGCTGCTTGCTCAAGTTCTGGAGGGAACCCTTGTCAGCAGGAGGTGCAGAAGATGGTGAGAAAGGGCGGAAAGCTGGTAGTTTGGAATGGCCTGCAGCACCGTCAGTCCCGGGGCCTTCCTCCGCTGCAGGACTATCCTTCCACTCGTTCTGCTTGTCTAGACAGGAATTCTCTTCCAATGGCTTGCTGCCGTTGTCCATTATTAGCTTTGACTGGGAGGGAACTTTACATGACGATCCTCATTCATTTCTCCTACTGTTCACCAAAGCGTTAATTTTTATAATAATGCAAATTTAGAGAAGATAGCTTCCATGTGGTAATATCGCAAAAGATCTAAGACCGCATTCGAAGTTTCTGAGATGGAGCAGTACTACACAAAATTGCTTACACGAAAGTAAATTTTATGATGTGTGGAAATTACTTGAATGCCTAAAGGTGTGAAATACAAGTATTCTCAGTTGTACATAGACAGGTGTTGTAAAGATGGCGGACGATGACATGAAGGGACCAGGTTTTGACCCAATTGCTGATGAATACAAGACGTAAGTATGCCATGCAGCCCATCCTCATGCTCCAGCAGCACACTTACGCGCGCGCGCGCGCGCGCGCACACACACACACACACACACACACACACACACACACACACACACACACACACACACACACACACACAGACACACACACACAACACACGCACACACTTACACACACAGACATACACACACCTCATGCATGCAAGTTGCAAGCCAATTAGATTGTTTGTCTATTGTTCAGATAAAAGCAATAAGTTGCATTCAAGTTGGAATGAGTCTGGGCTGAGGAAAGTTGTTTTTTTTATTGATGGGCAAGAGGGCCATGTGAACTGCAGGTTTTGTGGTTAGGGGCATTCATCGTTCTCAAGACAGCTGCTCCTTTTCCCCTTTGCTTTAAGGCAGACCTCTTAACATTGATCCTCTTTCAGGTATGAGGATTACCTGGACAACCAGATCACAGCTACAGACATGTTCTACCTGGAGGATGTGGAACTGGCCAGGCATTTGGTTGAATTGGGGTGCGTGCAGGTGGTGCTATGTCCACATGGCATCAATGAATGAAGCATTAACTCACTCCTGCGTTTGCAAGCAATTTCTTTTGCAGGCAACATTTCAGACCCCAAACAAGCAAACTCATAAATAAAGCATTCCAACACTGCATGCATACTTGAGCAAGCTAGCACAGCAGCAAGAGTGCACAAAAACGCATGCTCTTGCCTGTAACATCATGGAATCTACTTTCACATGTGCATATTGAAATGCAGCTACCTTTTAAGCAACACATGCATGGGCATGCTTGCAACTGTAGGATACGTGGCAATGGTGAGGTGATCCGACGGGACGAATTTGAGCAGCGGAAAGAGGCAGCAGAGCAGGCACGGCAAGCACGGCTCAACAAGAAGCCCAAGAAGTTGGCGTCCCAGGGCAAAAATGTTGAGGAGTTCCCGCTCTTGCAGGTCAGGAATCATGGAAATGCGTATTCATGCTCCCCTGCATGTCAGTAGGGAGACAGATGAGGAACACCTTTTGTGCATGCATGGGTCTAAGTGTGTGAGTACCACCATGCAAAGGCTTGTAGGTTCAATAATTTATGATATCAAGACGCACACTCAAGTGCAACTCGCTCAAGCAAAAGCACAGCTTGCTCATGTGAAAATGCAGCTTGCTGAAGCAAAAGTGCAGCTTGCTTGGCGCTCATCCATCACAGTAAGCACACACTGTAAGCATCTTTGTCTGGTGCAGGTTCCTGAATAAATTCCCTGATATCAGCCTGACATTTTTATTCGTTGCAGACTCCGGGTTTGGATCACGTAAGATTTTGCTTGATTTAACCTTCAGGCTTTATGGACTAGGTTTGCTGCCAATAAGCTTGTTCGGACCTAACTTGTTGGGAAAATCTGCAAAGTGTCTACGCATGCAAACTAAAATCGCTCAACCTGGACACGATGGGGTGCAATCTCACTCGGCCAACGTACATGTTTTCAAATGAAATGCTATGTTTGATGCTTGTTCACACTTATGATTGTCACTGTGCAATTGCATGTCCATTCCTAGGATATTGGAGCCTGAGGCTACTGCTGTGCAGTGCATGTTCATACCTAGGATGCCATGTGCAATTGCAAGGCAGGGAGAAAGATGGAAGAAGAGAGAGAGGGACGGGATGGAGGGGCATGACAAGATGGATGGGTTTTAAAGCCATGAAAGCAACGAGTTTGTTTACACACCAGAATGCATGCTGAAACTTGGCAGCGTGATCACTTGCACATGCAGGCGCTGAAAGATAGAGAAGAGGCTGTGCGGAACGGCAAGCTGACCACAATTATCTTTATACGAGACGTCAACTCAAAGAAGCAGGAGGTGTCTGGTTACATTGACTTTGGATACAGGTCAGTGAAGGGAGTGCGCCACAACAACGGATAAGAGAGAATTGGCCAACTCAGGAGACAGAAATTTGTTATTTTCAGTGTGGAACTTTGAAATGGCATTCTGTACCTCAAGTTAGCTCTGGTGGACATTGTACGGGACGGGAGCAATAAACAATTTTACCGACAGCAATTTCAGGCACGTCAGCCTGTGCATGAGCGCTTGAGTGTCTCCCGTGAAAGAAGGGCTCAGCTGGAGAATTCAGCATGAATCCTCTGGCTTTCCCTTGCACTGGGTGATGTGCAATGAGGGGGCCACCAGGAAACCATCTTTCGCCTTCTACCTCTTCAGGCAGGGTTCTGCCTCAGGGGTCACACAAACCAAAGAATTTTGGCTGCCTTTCATGGCCATGGTAGTCTCTCATTACCATGGCCAATAGCTTGGGTAGCTTGGGTTAAACAAAAGGTGCACTCAGTGCTCGGAGCTGCCGCAGGGGATAGTAATATACAAATACTCTTATTTTTGGGCTTTCTGGCACCCCAAAAGGCTGCCATCCAACTTGGAAGGAGCTTGGCCAGGGGCACTTAAGGGGCTGGTAGCTGCCACTCCTGCTGCATTCAAGAGTCACACGAGAGAGAAATTTATCTGTCAAAGCGTCTACCTGCTGGAAGCCCAGCTGTGTGTGTGCTGTAGAATGTTCGCTGTTTTTTACTTGCTATGTTGCACCAGAGAAAGAGGCCAAGCTTAGCTCAAATTGCAGTGCATTGGCGGCCCAGAAGAGCAGGATTTGCAGCTCAACTACTTGGCTTTTGGGCTTGAGCATTCCCAGCAAGCTAACATGCTTATTCGAAAGAAAAAGGATGCCTATAGACCTATATCCTGGCTGGTCGGGGGCTGTCCCATGCAAGGGTGCGCTTGACACCTGTTCTCCTCACAGCAAAGTACAAATAACTTAATCGTCCACATCACGTCTTGAAAATTGGGCCAAGTACTGGCTCGCACTGTGGGGGACAAATGAGCTACTAGCTTGACAGATAATATCCCTACCATTGTGGATGGAATGATCCTCAAGATGCTTTTCAGAAGAGTAGCTGGGATAAAGTATAGGCCCCCTGCTGACTCTTCTGGTAGGACTGCATTCCTTGACCAGAACGATAACGCACCCTCTTCCATTTTTCATGAAGTTCCTGTTTTATTGAGAGCAGGGCAGCAGTCTGGCGTCTTGCCCAAAGAACTTTTTGTCATTATAGTTCACCTTTACTCGTCTCGTTGGTCTGCTCTTGAGCCTTTCCGATGGATCAAGGTCTCTCATAGGTTGAGGGCCCTTTTGTTGCCTTTGTCTCCTTCCTACATGAGTACACAAAAATACACAAATCAAGATCTAAATAGATATACATGGAAGCAGTGAGCGTAAAGGGTGGCGTAGCCATGTTTTCACCCCCTTTTTCCTTGCCTGTCAGGTGGAAGGCTGTGCTCATAACCGTCTGCAATGCTTGACCTACAGCCTGGAGCTCTGGCTGATTGATCGCTGGGTGAAATCATGCTCTTCCAGGTTGAAGACTGAAAATATGGAGCCATACTTTGACCGCAAGAAGCGCCTGATGCCCAGGCCAACTGACCTGAGCTTCTACAACTGGGAGACACAGACTTCCACGTCCAACCCAACTCCCAATTTTCAGGTAATTTGTGCTGCGCGTCATCATCCAAACTAAGAGTAACATTGCAGTAAGGCCTAACAAATACTGTGTGCAAACTGGTATTAATGATGTAATCAATATGCAAACTGGTATTAATGATGTAATCAATATGCAAACTGGTATTACTGATGTAATCAATATGTACAGGATATGCTTGTAATATGCATACACAATTAGGCAACCCTGTACACAGGAGTACCTAGCCAGCAAAACGGGAGCCTCGTGGCTTATGACGGCATGACATGGTGCCTTGCCCATGTAAGCACTCATTGATTTTTGAGATCTTGCAGCATGCTGCAGCCACTTTTGAGCTGCATCCAGGTTGGAAAAAGCAGCAGAGTATGTCTTGTGCTGGAGCTTGGCCATGGGAGGCGTTCTGTTTCGTATCCTTCATGAGCAGGTCATTGCAGACAATGAAGCTGGGCTGCTGTTCAAGAACAAGAGAGACCGGAAAGTCATCAATGTTGACCCCCGACTCAAACCTGGAGACAACAGCACGCGCACAGAGCTCACAACACCTGAATTCCTTCAAGTGAGTTTTGCAAAGCATCAACTGGTGATATTGTTGTTTGTACAATTCCTTTTGCAACAATGCAGATCGGGGTCGAACAAGGGGCAAAAAATGGAAACAGGAACAAGATGTTCAATAGTGAAATAATAGCATTTCAGGTGAGAATGAGGAGGCTAGGGTGTGCAGACCGTTTCCCCCCTTCCACACCGCAGTTCCTACCTCCTGTGCACTGCCCTCACTTCTTGTGCCTATAACTGCACCTCTCTGGCATCTAAGGAGAGCTCTGCTTCTGTGCATCAGGGCATCACCAGGGACAGCACCACAGTGTCACCTCCATGATTGCTCTACTTCTATGCGTCAGGGCATCACCACAGGGACAGCACCACAGTGTTGCCTCCATAACTGCTCTGCTATCTCCTGAGGAGCAAGCTTCCTGTCTCGCTTTACAACATTACCACTTCTGGGCCTTTAGCCACTTGAATACACAGTTACAGACTGCCCATAAGCCCCGGCTGCCCTCCTCCTGTTGCCATTTCTTTGCCAGAGTTTCCCTCCTGATTCACCCTCAAATGCAGCGGCTTCATTTTAATTATCATGCAGAAATGGACACATTGCGCACCCTAAAGAGAGAAGTAGTTTTGCAACAACGCATCAGCAGTTGTAATTGATTGTTTTTGCTCTTGCGTGTCAACCATGTATTGAGGCAGCAATCATGCCAGGAGGCATAAACTATGCAATGGTCACAGTGGTTACATGGTTATAGTGGTTTCAACGTTTACAGTGGTTACAATTGGGGGTGGACCTTGTTTTAAGGAAGCAGCTATCATGCCAGGAGGCATCAACCATGCAAGAAGGCTGTTGCAGGAGATGGCTGCTGCAGGGGGTCCTCTGCCAGGGGGCAGGGCGGAGTACCCTTGGCCACTCATACCTCTCACTGTCCCAACACGTTAATTAACACATCTGCACACTACCGTGCACCCTGAAGATTAGTACTTATTTTTTGTGCACGCAGTCACATTACAGGGCACCAGGCGTTTGTTTATGCAAAGTGTTATAATTTATACACAGTAATTACATATGTTGCTGTCTTCTGCTTTTATTTTGCTCTTTCGACCCTGCCACTACCAGCCAAATAATCTCGTTGCATATCGCCAGAAGGTACCAGAGGACTGAAGAAGGCAAGAATTACTTGTGCTTTGGAGTAAGATGATCTTTTTTTACGTTTTCACGATGCAGCTTCACATGGCTGCAAGATGTTACATCAGACATCAACTTTACTCCTCTGGCATGAAGCATAGATAGGCCTTCTACACAAAGCTTGAGGATGTTGATTTTGTTTGAACATGGGTACAAATTTCAGTTTAATGATGCGTACCTCAGCAAAGCATCGATATGAACACTGCAATAAATGGAGAGCGGTCAATTTATTTGTATCGTCGTCCTTGCTCTGCAGGTAGTAATTTACGACCATGTAACAAGGCGGCGGAGTTAAGATGTACCCCTTGCTTTATGATCATGCACTGGGGAAGCCATGTATGCCAAGACATTTTTTGTTGCGGATGTAGTGTGAATGTGTGATTATTTAGTGCCGAGGCAAGGACTTTCAAACTTTTTCTATGTCTATGTCAATAACTGAGTGCTACGTCTTCACTTTTTTATTCCTACCGTAGGACATGTGACATCGTGCTTTATATGTTGGGCTCATCCCAGCACTTGCATCAAAATTGGGTCACGTTCAGCCATACTAAAAATAACCATCCTCAAAAATGCCCCGGAATTGTTGAGATTTTGGTGTTGGCTTTTGTTTTTCCTTTGGATCTTGCACACTGGCTGATGCCTAATTGTTTTTTTATTTATAACCGGCTGGCAAAACAAATCTTATGCACTGTAAATTGTCGAGCTAAGTTCAGCTTTTGAGAAAGGAAACAAACTGCGTAGCCAGTCAATAAGAAAGAAGAAGAAAAGGGGATTTGGTGGGTTTGCTGATCATGCTCCTGGACGCCCAAACTCTCCATTTCCTATTTTCGCCGCCACGTGCCCAGCACCACCACCCCTCCGGGATCCCCCTGTGGCTCTAGAAGAAAAAAAAAGGGGAAAATCGTCTATGCTAGCCAAAAAGCCGCATGCATTAAGGAAAGGTTGCCTAACTAGCAAGCTAGGATAGGATAGGATAGGGTTAGCAGGGTTAGCAGGGTTAGCAAGCTAGCAAGGGTCTCGCCAAACTCTGGAAAAGTAAAAGAAAACTACGCAGGCTGACTGACTCATCACCAAGATCAGGCGTGGGCTACTGCTAGTAAGATTTAGATTTAGATTTACACAGGGGGACCTTCAGCCAGACTGTTCGGCTGATCGGCCTGTGACTGGTCCTCGCCAGCCAACATAATGTCCATAAGCTCAGAAACAAACGAAAAAAGCTTGTTGTTGTGTTGCAAGAGGAAATCAGAAGCATCCTGGACACTGGCTTGTAAAAATGGTTGTCACAGCATTACAGGCATTACAAGGGTTTACAATGGTGGCCTACAGCCTGAGACTCTGGCTGATGGCAGCTGGTGAAACAAGCTCAACCAGTATCAAAAATTGAGACTAAGTCTGACACAAATCTAAGAAGTCTGTATGAGTCTTGGTTTAGGAAAGCATTGATCTCAGAATCAGTGATAGTATGATGGCAAGCCAAGAATGGAATAAAGTCAGCGTTTGAAGGCGGAGCAAACACACGCAAAGTCTTAAACATCTCCTCAAAAAGGTCCTTGTATCTCGTGCGTAGCTCACGCACCTCAGTACATTTGCAAAAGAAAAGCACATGTTTTTCATCCTGGACTTCCCCACACTCACACTTATCACAGACACTTGAACCCCCAAGCCATTTACAAGACTCCACTCTCAAGTGATGAGCACGCAATCTAAATCTGCTAATGTTTCTCAAAACATGCTTGTCCAAATCCTTGAACAGATACGAGGGGATACAAAAAGGAGCACCTCTGGGACCACTCTCAGAATTCCCACACCACTTATGATACGTCACTGCCTTCTTGTTAACTGCACGAGGACAAAAAACATCGGCCCCTCTCCACACTTTCTGCTGTCTGTATCGCAAATCACCAATGAACTCTTGCATGGGGATTTTCTCAGCTCTCAGCATGTTCTGTTTGAACGAATCACCATTCCGCATCCCACCAAAAGCATTAGAGACTTCAGCAGACCAGCAAGAGGAATCAAAAGAAGCCAGACTTAAATCAGCCCACAGCACACGACGCAAAACTTCACTATTGGAGTCAAGCATGCTATTAAAAAACTTGATGGAGGCACGGAACCAGAAGAACTGCAGAGGCTCCTGGCCACACTCTCTCAACATCGGCCAATTTGTAGTACTGTTCTTTACTCCGAGTCCAAGAATGCGCCTCAAGGAACACAGATGTCTTTTCTGCAATTGACTATCAAACTCACTGCCTTCTCTCAAGTAATGAGTTCCCCACACCTGGCACGCATACATCCCAGCAGGAATGCCATACACCTTAGACAACCAGAGCATAGCATGAGGCCTGTTTTTCAGGTCATGACCCTTGGCAAACTCCGAAATCCTTCTCTGTGCAGCCATATAAGGCCGCACCGCATGCTCCTCAGCTACCTTTAAATCCATCTTTTTATCCAACAGCACTCCCAAATATTTGAACCTGTCCTTCTCTGGAAGGACCACTCCATCATACGTAAAAGGATTCTGCAGAGGAGAGACAGACTATGAGAGGGTCAGGAACATCAAACACGGTCTGGTTCATCACTTTCTTGCTGTGGGCCCTGCAGCTAGAAGAGCTTTGAACCAGCACTTACCTCAGGCTGGCTTAGATTGTAAGTTGTTTATTAAGATACCTTGAAAAGAAGATTGTAAAAACAGACAGACACTCCCCTTTGATAGTCGTTTCAACACCCCTGCAACAAGCACAGCTAGAAACAAGGACTTGTTCACGACCAACGGTACTGGAGTTACCAACACCATATGTAGAGCTGAGCTAGTGGCAATTGCTGCTGCCATCATGCACTGATACATTCACATTGCCTGAGTTCTAGATTTACACAGGGGGACCTTCAGCCAGACTGTTCGGCTGATCGGCCTGTGACTGGTCCTCGCCGCTCCTCGCCGCTGAATGCTCAGAATTCCCACACCACTTATGGTACGTCACTACCTTCTTGTTAACTGCACGAGGACAAAAAACATCGGCCCCTCTCCACACTTTCTGCTGTCTGTATCGCAAATCACCAATGAACTCTTGCATGGGGATTTTCTCAGCTCTCAGCATGTTCTGTTTGAACGAATCACCATTCCGCATCCCACCAAAAGCATTAGAGACTTCAGCAGACCAGCAAGAGGAATCAAAAGAAGCCAGACTTAAATCAGCCCACAGCACACGACGCAAAACTTCACTATTGGAGTCAAGCATGCTATTAAAAAACTTGATGGAGGCACGGAACCAGAAGAACTGCAGAGGCTCCTGGCCACACTCTCTCAACATCGGCCAATTTGTAGTACTGTTCTTTACTCCGAGTCCAAGAATGCGCCTCAAGGAACACAGATGTCTTTTCTGCAATTGACTATCAAACTCACTGCCTTCTCTCAAGTAATGAGTTCCCCACACCTGGCACGCATACATCCCAGCAGGAATGCCATACACCTTAGACAACCAGAGCATAGCATGAGGCCTGTTTTTCAGGTCATGACCCTTGGCAAACTCCGAAATCCTTCTCTGTGCAGCCATATAAGGCCGCACCGCATGCTCCTCAGCTACCTTTAAATCCATCTTTTTATCCAACAGCACTCCCAAATATTTGAACCTGTCCTTCTCTGGAAGGACCACTCCATCATACGTAAAAGGATTCTGCAGAGGAGAGACAGACTATGAGAGGGTCAGGAACATCAAACACGGTCTGGTTCATCACTTTCTTGCTGTGGGCCCTGCAGCTAGAAGAGCTTTGAACCAGCACTTACCTCAGGCTGGCTTAGATTGTAAGTTGTTTATTAAGATACCTTGAAAAGAAGATTGTAAAAACAGACAGACACTCCCCTTTGATAGTCGTTTCAACACCCCTGCAACAAGCACAGCTAGAAACAAGGACTTGTTCACGACCAACGGTACTGGAGTTACCAACACCATATGTAGAGCTGAGCTAGTGGCAATTGCTGCTGCCATCATGCACTGATACACTCACATTGCCTGAGTTCTAGATTTACACAGGGGGACCTTCAGCCAGACTGTTCGGCTGATCGGCCTGTGACTGGTCCTCGCCGCTCCTCGCCGCTGAATGCTCAGAATTCCCACACCACTTATGGTACGTCACTACCTTCTTGTTAACTGCACGAGGACAAAAAACATCGGCCCCTCTCCACACTTTCTGCTGTCTGTATCGCAAATCACCAATGAACTCTTGCATGGGGATTTTCTCAGCTCTCAGCATGTTCTGTTTGAACGAATCACCATTCCGCATCCCACCAAAAGCATTAGAGACTTCAGCAGCCCAGCAAGAGGAATCAAAAGAAGCTAGACTTAAATCAGCCCTCAGCACACGACGCAAGACTTCACTATTGGAGTCAAGCATGCTATTAAAAAACTTGATGGAGGCACGGAACCAGAAGAACTGCAGAGGCTCCTGGCCACACTCTCTCAACACCGGCCAATTTGTAGTACTGTTCTTTACTCCAAGAATGCGCCTCAAGGAACACAGATGTCTTTTCTGCAATTGACTATCAAACTCACTGCTTTCTCTCAAGTAATGAGTTCCCCACACCTGGCACGCATACATCCCAGCAGGAATGCCATACACCTTAGATAACCAGAGCATAGCATGAGGCCTGTTTTTCAGGTCATGACCCTTGGCAAACTCCGAAATCCTTCTCTGTGCAGCCATATAAGGCCGCACCGCATGCTCCTCAGCTACCTTAAAATCCATCTTTTTTATCCAACAGCACTCCCAAATATTTGAACCTGTCCTTCTCTGGAAGGACCACTCCATCATACGTAAAAGGATTCTGCAGAGGAGAGACATACGTACTGTTGAAGTGCACCACCTCAGACTTAGCTGTGTTTACAGTCAACCCTTTTCTCTGGGCATACACACGGAGTCTGTCCAGCATCTTCTGCATTTCACCAGGGTCATTCGTAGTTAATCCAAGGTCATCAGCGTACATCATGTGGGACACACCATTCACTCTATCACCAGTCACAGCACCCTCAATGCCCTCACTTATCTCTCTGCCCATATCATTGATGTACAGAGAGAAAAGAAGGGGGGACAAAGGACAACCTTGCTTAACACCGTTCGATGGCTGCACGCGCGCCCTTTTCTCACCATCCATTAGAATGTACTCATCATTATCATACATGTGTCTGATCACACTGAGCAGAGGAGTCGGCATTGCATTGCGCTGCAAGTGAGACCAAAGCTGCTGTCTGGGCACGGTGTCATAAGCTTGAGAAAAGTCAATGAAAGCAACGTGCAATCTGGAAGAATTCCGTGGCTTCAATTTTTTCGCAGCATGCTTGAGGTGTCTCAGAATGAACAGAGGATGCAGAGTGCTCCTTCCTGGAAAGAAGCCAAACTGCGTGTCCGGAATCTTTCCCTTTTTCATACACCAATCTGTCACCAGATTTTTCAGCACATTAGCATAAATCCTATACATTACACCGCTAACCGCAATCATCCTATAATTCCCAGGTTTCAGCACTTCCCCTTTTTTGTGAATGGGGCTCAACTTGGCAACCTTCCAGCACGCAGGCACTTTACTTTCAGTCAGCAACACTTTAAAAAGACGAGCCAACAGAGGCACCAGCACATTTACTTGTTTGGTTTTATTCCCACACTGCACTGGCAAGCACGCATGCTTAAGAAAAGGAATCGGGATCGCATCAAAGCCTGAAGAGGCACCAACATTCAACTTCTGAAATTCACTACCCAACATACCTTCTAACACAGATACATCAGGGATCTCAAACTCATCTGGCTCAGGAGCCCACCCAGACTGCGCGCCCCGCCTGAGAAGGACCTCAGGTGGAAGGTTGCGCCGGCCCAGTGGCACAGCCATATCCCTCGCAGATGGGCGAGACTCTTCAAATGTCCTCTTTGCTCTGAAGTGTTTGTGTAAGTGATCATGCCAAGCTGGAGCAGGCACAGGGGTTGTGTGAGGCTTGGTGTGCTTTTTTAGTAAAGCGTGCACTGCCGGATCCTTCCGAAATAGCCTGTCCAAAAACAAATTCCGCAACTGTCTCGCGTGCCTTCGCTTCATCCTACGATTGCACCTCATACTCTCCCTCTTGAGAAATCTGCAAGCATGCCTGGCTTCACCATGCTTCACTGCCTCAATGAAAGCCCTACGCTTCTCCCAACATTCTTCATTGAACCACACAGGGTTTAGAGGACCCTTCCTATTACGCTCACGTTTAAAAACACACTTTGCTCGGGCTGACATGCCCACAGCTCTACTGCTCGCTGCCTGGATGATCAAAGAACGCACACAAAACGCCAATTTATCTACATCCCCAGACCTCTCTGCCTCCTAAAAATGGTTGCTCCATTGAAAAATCACCAGAGAAACAGTTGAACAGGTAAGCGTACTTTCTTCTCAAAGCACAAACATCTGCATCTCTGCACACCAAAAGGGCATGAGCCTCATCTTGAATCTCATCACAAGAACAGCGATCACACAAAAGAGTGTTCCGAGTATTTCAAGCTGCTGTCTCCACCTTCAGTGTGTGTGCCCTAAGTCTGAAACGGCTAACATTCGTCATGACATGTGGAGACAAATCCAAATGCATGTGCCTTGGTAAACGGGCAGGGGCACGCACGTTATGGTCAAAAGGCACTGCAAAAAGAGACTGGTAAGTTGCCAGCTTACTATATGTGTCCCGCGGGTTCACTCCCTCAACATCTCTTCACACTGCCCGCAGCCTGTGTCTGAGGTCATCAGTAAACTCTTTAATAGGGATAGGAGTGCCCTGCCGCAGAGCTTGCACAAAGGAATCACAGCGCCGTAAGCCTTGAAAAGCATCTAAAACTTGAGCAGTCCAGCAGGCTGGCTCACGCGAATGAAAATTCAAATCCGCTTTTAACACTCTTCTCAACGTCTCACTGTTAGACCTCAGCATGCTATTATACATTTTGACATCAGACCTAAACCAGTAAAACTGAAGCGGCTCATGACCACACTCCCTCAGGACAGCCCAGTTTGTAGTGGTACGCTTAACACCCAGCGTGCTCTTAAGATAACTCATGTGCCGCACTTGCAGATCACTTGCGAATTCCTTGCCCGCTTTAATGTATTCAGTGCCCCACACTTGGCCTGCATGCATTCCAGCTGGAACCACATACGTCTTCCCAAGCCACAGAGACACGTACGGCCTATTTGCCAGAAAATTCTCACGAACAAATTGACGAACCCGAAATGCAGACGCCATGAAGGGGCCAGTTGCATGCTCAGAGAACTTGGCCATGCTCATGCACTTGTGGAACATCATGCCAAGGTATCTAAAAGAATCCTTGTGTGCCAGTGGCACCCCCCCAATATGGAAAACAGGCAGGTCCGACCCAGAGGAATTGAAGCGCACCACCTCAGATTTAACTGTGTTGATGACTAAGTGCTTCCTCTGAGCATACGCATGCAAGCGGTTCAACATGGTCTGCAACGCAACAGGATCGTTGGCCATCAGAGTCAGGTCATCAGCATATAACATGTGCGTCACATAGAATCCAGCCGTACCCGTGACAGCACCTTGCACCCCCTCCGCAATTTCATCAATGTCATTAATGTATAGAGAGAAAAGCAGAGGGGACAAAGGGCAGCCCTGTTTCACACCTGTGTTAGGGTGCACCTGAGCATTCTTCTCTCCATCCTTCAAAATATACTCATCAGCATCGTACATGTTTTTAATGACGGACAAGAAAGAAGCTACTGCTAGTAACCTTCCTGATCCCCATTGGCTTATTTATCTTTGTTTCTCCTGGTGGGGGGGATACATGGTGCTTCGACCCTAGGTATCCCCTTTTCCTTATTTGATGTGGGGAGTATTTTCACTGCCTGCCTGGCCCACTAGATTTTCCCTTTTCTTTAAGGTTAGAAGTCACTTGAAGGCTGGGAAAATACCTGCACTACCCTGCATGCTTGGTGGGTGGTAGCAGCACTAGGTAAGTTAAGGTTACATTGCTACATCCGCCTACAAAGGCAGCTGAGCAGAAACGCTGAGGCCTGCATCCAGAACAAGCCAAAAAAGCTCAAACCATGAATTCAAACATGGGAAAAAACATGTATGTTGCGGTATGATGTTTCATGAAACAGCATGAGGTAGATTCTGCTCCAAGGGTTCAAAGTTGTTGGACCAGATAAATGTTCAGGAAAAGAAAAGAAAAACTACGTAGGCAGAAAAAACTCTCCCTACATCAATTAAGGAAAAGGGGACACATTGGCTCAGAAGAGCCTTGAATCCCCTCCACCACGGAGCTACAAAAAGAAGAGTCTAATGGGGATCTGGAGGGTTGGTGGAAGCACACAGCTCCATGACCTGGCTGCGAGAAGTATTCTTGTTTTCAATAGCACGCCTAGTGGTGACAATCTCGTTGGCATACATGACAGGATGGGCATGAAGTTTGCGAGCAAGTTTATTAGCGCGTTGGTGGTCAAGTCCCAGTTGCTTAAACTGGTTAAGGGTGTGCTCAGTGTAGCAGGTCCCACCAACACCCAAAAGTATGGTGTGGAGATCCACAACTTTTGCATTCATGAGTTTGCAGAGGTCTACATGCTGCCGCTGTGCCGCCTCCAACTGCTGTCCAGGCCTCGTGTGAATGTTCAAGACATTTGATGAACAATGTACTGCTGTAATGTTTCAGGAGCATCAATTCTAAGATGCCCATGCAATGCTCCATGTTCACTAGTGGTAGGGTTTAGACCCTATGAATGCTGATCTGCGCATTTATTCCCAGCTATTCTAGCACGAGACTTGACCTTGCAGACAAATATGTGATCTTGGGAGGCTCAGGCAAGGTTCGAAATTTTCTTCAGAACATCTCCTTGCACGTAATGTCTATGCTTCTCTGGGTACAGGATTTGCTTTCTGAGTTGGTGCAGTGAGCTGAGGCTATCTGTGTCAATATGTATGTGATCATGAGTGATCGCAGCAGCAATGGCATCCAGCTCAGCTCTTCCTGTGGTATTGGTAATACCAGCACCATTAGGTTCAACTAGATTTTGTGAGTCACTCATGGGATGGTACACACCTGCTCCTATAATTGTCTTGCCGTCCTGGAACTGGCAACAGCCGTCTGTGTAGGCCCAAGACCTCCAATCTGCAGTTTTAAGCTGGAGGTTGGGATGGGACTGCCAGTGACAAGGAGCTTCGACGGTAATGTCTGAGGCGGATCTTTGGGGGCCCTTGGATATCTGTTTCATGTCTAAGGGGATTTTTTTCACATTTCCTTATCCCGAGCATCACTTTGTGTCTTGCATTCTGAACGGGGTGGTTGCTAACGTTATTGATAATCCATTTGGCCTCTGGGATGGCTTTGGCTAAATCCTGAAGCCAGGTACGGTTCTGATTATTGAAGTGAACTCTTGCAGCCGTGTTCCAGACTGCAATAATTTGTAAATCCCAGGTATGCTGGGGGAGGACAGTTTCCTGGCTGGCCCAGGATTGGTTTTTGTCGTAGAAAGAAAAGAAAAGAAAAGACTACGCAGGCCAGGTCTGGCTGCGTGCATTAAGGAAAGGTCCCCTAACTAGCAAGCTAGCTAGGGCCTCACCGAGGAGGTTCACAGGCCCAGCCTAAACCAAGCTATGAACCAAAGGAGAGCAACTAATGCGGGTCTGGTGGGTTGCTGTCAGCCATGCGCCTGCGGGCGTGGACTCTCCTCCTCCTGCTCTGACCTGTCTCACTCCCAGTGCCGCCCCTACCCAAAGAACCCTGCAAGTATAATGAGTGCCTGGTGTTTATTATTTTTGTTAGTGATTGGAGTGCATGGCAACTTAATTGAGAGGCTAATTTTTCTGCGTTATGTCTGGTAAGACCCAGCTTAACCAGAGGAGTGATGGTGTAGTCATTATAGATAGTACCTGCTACACCAAGTAAAATGGTGTGCAATGTCACCTTATTATTTCTGTTTGGGTTTCTGAGACTACGGGTGCGAAGTCTGGATATGGTACCAGCATGCTGGTCAGCAGCTGTGCGTAGGCTGGGTAAGGGGTTAGTGTCAGGGCAAAATTTAAGTTCCACAAGGTGGATATCCCTATCTTGAGCAGGTATCCTTTTAGGGTCGAGATGGGTTGCTCTCCCTGGGATAGAGCGCACAAAGACAGCATCAGGACGGCTTTGGTGTCGGGCAGAGGGGCCAGCACCATTGGGAAAAGCCCAGTCAGGAATTTCCCTGGAGATGTTTTCAGGGACTTCAATGCCTTGTTCTTGGAGCTTTTCCCTACAGCAAGCATCCATTGCAACAAGGAATGAGCCATGTGCACCTTTGCTGAGGGCTTCGCAACAGAGACTGAGGGCAGTGTTATGTCTGTTTATGAACATCCCTTGGCATGTTGGGTGTGAGCATCCTAGGACAATGTGATTGATGCTGTCCAACTTGCCGCATAGTCGGCAGTTGGCGGGCCCAGATGTGTGATTGAACCTGACAGCGTGTTTTTGGGTGTAGATTGTGCCAGTGCGGTACTTGAGGAGGTTTATTTGTTGTTTAAGGGTAATCTTGGGGTTGCTCCAAAAGGAATTGCTAATTTTTTGGTTAGCAAGTTTAGGGGATGGCTTAAGTAAGCCTGTGCTGGTATTGCTATTATGAGGTTGGGGTTGTGTGAGTTGCTGCCAGCTTGTGTAATAGCAACTGGATATATCAGCAGAGCCAAGTTTGTGTTTGTTATGCATGTGTGCTTTGAGCTTATCTTTCAAGTTGGTGAGGTAAAGGGGTGTGGCAGTATGGGAGTGCCCTCGGGGAGGTTTGACGGATAACCAAAAGGAGTTGTGGAAAGGGTCCTTGGCTTCAGGCAATGAGATATCTGTGTTATCCATAAGAGCTGCAGTTTGTGCGCAAGCATCAGCTCCCTCATTGCCAATCACGCCAGAGTGGGCTTTAACTTTATAGAAGTTGAGCTGGTGTGGTGAGTGCTCTATGATGGTTGAAATAGCTTGAATGAGCTCTGCATGCAGGTGGGTCCGCATGCGCATTGGATTGAGAACCTGCCTGTAGATTTGGGACAGACAGGACGCACTGTCAGTGGCTATGTTTGTGTGGCCCTGTTGGAGTGCAACAAGGATGCCAGCCAGTTCTGCTCTGTTGATTGTGTTAGTTGGGCCACGGCCATTGGGTTTGATGTACAGTTGTATTTGTGGTGAGGGGTGGTCGCCCTCTTTGTTAGGTTTGTAGACGCCTGAGCCAACCAGAGGGGGGGAATCATTCTTGGTTTTCATGACGCTACCATCAGTGTAAGTGATGTCTTTCCAACATTGAATTTTGGGTGTGAATGTGGTCTTTTGTGTGTGGTGGTGATCTACTACTGCTTGTGTGTGCTTGTGTGAGCATTCAAGGGACACCTGGAGGGGAAGGGATAGAAACTTTTTCCTCCATTTGTTAGATATTAGTCGTTGGTTGGAGCTCAGGTTCCTAGGGGGGGCAGGACGAGCAAGAGGTAACCATTGGGCTGGGACGTTGTGCTGAAGCTCTTCAAACCAGCGCTCATTGGCATTTTGTAGGGTCTCCCTTGCTTGTGTGTTCCAGACAACAATGAGTTGTGTGGGGTATGTAGGATGGGTGGGGTTGGGTACGGTGTTGAACCAGTACTGGGGGGGTTCAAAATTGATGTGTCTTGCAGGGAATTTGGCAAGCACTTTGATGTATCCTGGGTGGTTGTTTAGCCAATTCATGTAGGCATTGCCGCTGGAGCCTCTCCAGTGGGGTAGGAGTATGAAGGTGGCAACCGGCAAATCAGTTTGAATGGAGGAGTGGAGCGCGTGGCGCAGGAGTTGAGTCATGGTTTCATCGTCGTGAGGGGGGTGACAGAAGGAGTAACCGGAGTAGCGCACTGAGAGGGCATCCGTGCAAGCTCCAAAGATCTGGTCACGAGGGTTGGCGCTGAAGTACTTCTTGTAGGAGGGGTCAAAGTCAAGAGGGTTTGAGTACCTTTCCGTGGAGACCATGCAGTACTTTTGTAAGGCTGAACGTATGTGGGGAGGTGTGATCAGCGTATTAGAATTGTAAACCTTTTTGCTCTTGGCAAGTAAGTCTTTGTTCTTGGATTTCTGTCGTTGGAGTAGGCCCATGGTTTCAGTAGCCATGTCTTGGACTGGTGGCTGGATTGTGCTGTGTAGGCCTGCTTGTTTGGCTGCTTTATAAGCTTCAGTGAGGGTTGAGAGTCTTTCCGTAGTGAGCATGCCCACGCATTTGCAGATAGTGTCGTATACACAGGCAGCCTCATATGTGGAAGAAGAGGGTATTTCCACTGGTATGCTGATCTCATTACTTAGGTCAATCTTTTGGGTTTCTTTCATGAGGTCAACAGGCCTGACAATTATCTCACACTGCCATGTTGGCAGGATGTCTGTTTGAGGGTTGGTGGGCAGGAAGTCAAAGTTAGCATTTTTGCGAATGGCACGGCCATTGGTTGATAGCCATGAGGTTTGGAGATAGTTCTGGAGGTTGCCATCAAATCCTTGGTTGGCGAGGTTATCAAGGCCAACACTATTGTCTTGGGGATCTGGTGGTTGTTCTAGCTTTTCCTTCTCAAAGGCTTCTACATGGGTCCAGAGGTCAGGATGCTTTTGCAGCATTTCAGCCGTTTCCCATCTGGGATGCCATGTGACATGGCTCATCTCCTGTTCTTCAGAGAAGTTGTTCCTTGCTTGTTTTTCAGCTCGGGGCAATGGAGCACAAGCAGGGCAATCCCAGTGTTCCTGAGATTCGCTCAGCCTCCGGTCTTGTTGAGAGCATACTTTGACTTTTATGAGGCATTCCCAGTGGTAAGTACGGTGGCATGTATCACAAGTGGGCATGTCATCGTAGCATTGGGATTCGTACGTGTGTTCTTTGCTTACTGGGCTCCAGCAAAGTTGGCAACATGGGTCTTCTGCCAGCCTTCTGGGTATGTGGGTTATGTCGTTCACTTTCAACCCTTCATTGAGGAAAATGGGTAGGGCCCATTTCTCAATCGTGACAGGGTGCCATTGGACTTTGTACTGAATTTGTTGGATACATTGTGGGGAACGTATGTGCTTACGCAGGTGCTGCCAATCCAGAATGCTCTGTATCACGTGATCATAGCGGAAGATTGTGTTGCTTGCACGCATTGTGCTTATTTCATTGGCTTTGTTTTGCTTGTAGTTCCACAGCCAGTGAGCAGTATCAGTGCTTGGTATGGTGGGTGGTAAGAGTGGTGGAGTAAGGATAGGTGCCGAATGGTATTTTAGAATGTGTGTTGGGTTTTGGCTGTGCCTGGTCCTCTTGGTCTGGCTTGGTATGGCCTGGGTGGGGGTAGGTGAAAGATCCTGGTTGGGGGGTGTTCCATGTAGATTTGGTTGTGGCCTGTTTGCGTGAGGATTTTTCCTCTTGCGGGTGCGTCCTGTATGATCAGGTTCTTTCTGCGTATTAGACTGAGTGCTAGAAGGATGGTGGTCTTGGTTTGGGACTTCTATTTCTCGGGGTAAGTTCTGGCTATTAGTCTGTAGGTTGGGGGGGTCCTCAGGTCTGTCCACCTCCATATGCTGGGGTGCGTGTTCAGGGTAAGATTTTGACCAGTCCCACCCTGTGGGGGTGTACTCAGTCTTAATCATCTCTTCATACACCTTATTGTTGATGTAGCGTGACTCGAGGGGTTTGTTGGGCGAGCAGTCTTGGCTCTTGATGAGAGTGTTAATGAGGTCTGTTGTTAAATTGTGGGAGTTGAGTACATGTGATAGCTTGTTGAGAGCAACGATGTGTCTAGTCTTCACTTTTTGGCCAAGCAGGGATGTGAGTTTATTTCCATCAATGATGTGGGTGAGACTGTCATTGAGCAGTGGAAAGAGTCTTGTCACGCCTATTTCCATGAGGGGGTACAGGCAGTGGCAGGCTAGGCTTTTTAGGGAGGGTTGCACCGGTGTTGAGAGTGCATTAAGGACAGACAGGATGCTAGGTGAGAGGTAGGGTGTTCCTTGGAAGGTAACATCAAGGTCACTGTTGTGGATGCAGAGGTATTGTCTAACTCGGAGCATGTGGTTCAGCTGCTTTGTGAGAAAGTGGGGGTTCTGGTGCGATGGATCAATGCTGCTAATGTAGTCTTTTATTTTTTGTAGTTGGGATTCCAAGAGTGCCTTGGTAATCCGGCCATGTTTCTCTTCATTGTTGAGGCTTGTGGTGAGTGCTGCCGCACATCTGGCGTTATACTCTACGGCAATAGATGGGCAGCCAAGTCCAAAATTGGCTTTGTCCTCCCGCAGGATGGCTGTGCCTGTGCTCAGTGGCAGTTTGTAATTTTGTTTGACAATGTTTAAGGTCATCCTATCCCAGGCTGCAAGGTCATTCTCAGAGCAGGGTGTGACCGGGAACGCATACGCAATGCTTGGTATAATGGCTGTTCGGATCATGTCCATTGTTTGTCTAGGAGTAGCATAAGAGCTCGAGAGCTTGTCTAGTTTCTTGGAAAGCTTATCTGTCATCTTGGTAAGTTGAGGTTTCCAATTCATGGTCATGGTAATGTCTACCCCTAGGTAGGTGAAGGGGTCTTCAGGGCTAAGAAATTGAGCTGGTTTGCCTTGGACCAGGATTTTGTTCTTGAGGAGATGCTCTGCAAAGTCTGCCATGGACGTATTTCCTCGGGCTTGCCTGCTTTCTTGGCTGGGCAGGCTGCACGTAACCTTTGTCTTGTTGCCAGAGATGATCAGGTGGGCCCAGTCTGCGTATTGGGTTAGTTTTTTGGCCTGTATTCTGAGGTTGGCGTAGGTGCCCGTGATGCCAATGAGGTCGTCTGCAAACGCCCCGCTGCTCGTTTTATTTTGGATTTTGTGCTCAGGGGTTTGCGGGCTCTTGCTGAGGCACCCGTAGCCATATCCGCGGCCACCAGCATGGAGCCAGCGCAGTAGTGGCTCCATGTAGATGAGGAATAGGAAGGGGGAGAGGGTGTCCCCTTGGATGGTGCCCCTTTCTATAGGTATGTCATTAGTGAAGTTGCCTGAGGGGAGGCGAACTCTCGTGCGCGCCCCCTGGTACAGGTTTTTAACATTGTCAACAGCATCTGTGGGGAAGCCAAGGTCATGCATGATCCAAAGCAACTTATCGTGATCTGTTGTATTGAAAGCGGATGTGAAGTCTACAATCAGGGCGTAGGTGTCCCTCTTGAATAGTTTGGAGTCTTCAAGGGCCATGATTAGGTTTTGGAGCTGGTGTATGGTGTCTGTGTGCTTACGGAATCCCGCTTGCATGTTGCTCAGCAGGGAGTGGGTTTCTGCGTATTCATACAGGGCTGTTGTAACCAAGCGTGTCCAGAGTTTGTAGATGGTGTTTGCTAAGCCAATTGGCCGGTAGGATGCTATGTCTGTTTGGGAACCCTTCTCTTTGTAGATGAGTACGGTATCACTCTTTTTCCAGGCTTTGGGGGTGACCCCCGTTGCCCACATGATAACAAAGAGTTTGTGGATGGATTCTTTATATTCTTGGGGCAAGTGTTTGAGCAATTCATTGGCTATACCATCTGGTCCTGGGGTCGTAGATAAGTCTGCTTTTTGGAATGGTCCCAAGCTTATAATATAGGTGTGGGTAAGCATTGAGGAGTTCTGAGTAGGGGTTGGTTATCATATGCCTGCCACTTGCTGGCAGAAGCATGAAGGTGCCTGTAGCCTCTGTGTTTAGGATGGCAGAGTAGATAGCATGCCTTAATGCTAGTTTCATGGCCTTCCCATCATAGATGGGATGGCAGATACACATCCCAGAAAATCTGGAGGAGAAAGAATTGTAGTGGGCACCAAACAAAATGTCGCAGGGATCAGAGCTCCAGTAGTGATGGTAGTGAGCGTTATAGTCCAGGGGAGAGGCCATTTTCTCTTGGGTGACATGTGCCCAGTTTTGGAAAGTGGAGTGAATGTGAGGTGGGAGGGTCCCTGAGAAGGAATCTTTAATCTTTTTGCTTTGGTATTTGTCTTCTAGTTTGTTTTTGCGGGCTAGGAGCCCCAGTATCTCAGATGCAAAGCTTGCTGGTGGGGGGCAGATGCCATCATGCAGACCTTCTGCTTTGGACCTAAAGCGGCATGAACCCTATTTTTGGACCACCAAATCTCCATACCCAGTCACCCACTGCACCAAATTGGATGGTTTTTAGTGATTGATTTGGAGTCCTTGTACAAAGAGAAGCATCGTTACAAGAGAAATGGACTTCAAACAACAAGTGGGCGGCGAGACACAGACTTTCAGCCATTTCCCTCGGAGAAAATCCAGCAAAAAGGGTGCCAAAAAGTTCAGATTTGCCTTCCTTCCTTCCTCCCTTTTCTTTATAAGCAGGATGATAGCATAGTACATGGAGGTTACAAAGACGTATTTTTGGAAGTTAAAATTCTGAGCTAATGTGTCTCATTTTCCTTAATTGATGTAGGGAGAGTTTCCTCTGCCTACATAGTTTTTCTTTTCTTTTCTTTTCTTTTCTTTCTTTCTTTCTTTCTTTCTTTCTTTCTTTCTTTCTTTCTTTCTTTCTTTCTTTCTTTCTTTCTTGCTTTCTGGTCCCAGGGTGCAGCCCTAATAATAAGTTATTTGTGTGATCTGAGTCCAGGAAAGTGATTTGTGGTCCTCCAACTTGGAGTTTGGAATTTCATCATTTTTGATGAAGACTGATTTAAATGGTTTATAAATATCAATGGTTGTCATGTTAGATTTGAGAACAAAACCGGGAAAGAGCATGTCCAGCGATATGGGGGGCTGTCCACCTCTGGGAGAATTCTCCCCACATGAATTGAAGAAAGTCAACACCAACTAACCACCAACGCGCCAATAAACTTGCTCGCAAACTTCATGCCCGTTTTGTCATGTATGCCAACAAGATTGTTACCACTAGGCGTGCTATTGAAAACAAGAATACTTCTCGCAGCCAGGTCATGGAGCCGGGTGCTTCCAATAACCCTCCAGATCCCCATTAGACTCTTCTTTTTGTAGCTTCGTGCTGGGGGGGGGTTCAAGGCTCTTCTGAGCCAATGTGTCCCCTTTTCCTTGATTGATGTACGGAGAGTTTCCTCTGCCTACGTAGTTTTTCTTCTCTTTTCTTTTCCTCTCTTTCTGAAGAAAGTCACCAAGCCTGATCCGAAGCTTCATGCTCAGTACGCCTTTAAAATTATTAGCACCAGACGCGCTCTTTGAGCAGACTTCAATTCTCATCACCGAGATCAGGCAAGGGGTACTGCTAGGAACCCTCTCGATCAGACGTGGATCATCTCAACTCATCAGGATCCAATTTGCCTGTGTTTTCGGTTGGTGATGTGTCATTGGCCCATAAGGAGTCACTCAATGGACGGTCCTTCAAATACCTAAGCAGTGGTTCCACAAGCATATCAGCATGACTAAGTCCTCCGAGCATGTTACTGGCCCTTCCATGGCAGCTGCCTACCGGATTTGGCAGTTTGTGCGCAAGCACTGCACTGAGGTGCAGACCGCATTTACCGCTCTGGTTGGGAAAAGCATATTTGCTCCCAGCTGGCATGTATGCAAGCCAGGTGTGGGGCACAGAGTATGTTAAGGAAGGCAAGGAATTTTCAAGTGAACTGCAAGTGCGCCACATGCGTTTCCTAAAGGGCACATTAGGGTTGAAGCGTGCCACCCCAAACTGGGCTGTTTCAAGTGAGTGTGGGCATGTGCCATTGCAGTTCTACTGGTTTAAGTCCGCTGTCAAGATGTACAACGACTCGCTCAATTCTTATTGTGAGACACTGAGGAAAAAATGTGAAGGCAGAGATGCACCAAAGGGCTCCCTCGTGCTGGACTGCCCAGATCCTGGATGATTTTCAAGAATTGTGGCGCTGTGATTCGTTTGTTGCGGCAATGAAGCAGGGTACACCTATTTTTTTGCAGGATTTCACTGATGATTTGAGGCACAGATTGCGTGCTTTATGGAGAGATGTCGAGGGAGTGGACCAAAGAGAAAAAAATAGTAAATTGGCAACATGCCAAGCACTCTTTGCTCTGCCTTTTGACCATAATGTGCGCAAACCCATCTGGCAGGCCAGGGTACTCGCATCTGGATTTGTTTTAACTTGTCATGCAAAATGTCAGCTGATTTAGGTTAAGAGCTCACACTTTGAATGTGGAAACTGCGTCTTGAAAAGATGGGATTTCTCCTGTGTGCAATCGATGCTCATGTGGACACATTCATTATGAGGTCCATGCCCTTTTCGTGTATGGGTATGAGGAGGTATGTGCTCTGAGGCGGACATACTTCAAAAAGAAAAGAAAAGTCTACGCAGGCCACAGGCCGCGTGCATTAAGGAAAGGTCCCTTGACTAGCAAGCTAGAAAGAGCCTCACCAGAGGTCCCTACTTCGAGCTTTTTCAGACTTTACCTGGTGATTGTTCTCTTGCACAACCTTACTTACCAGGCCCAAGAACCAACTGGAGGCCTCCAAGCAACAGCACCGCGACCTTTGTCGCGATTTTTCAAGGGCCTCAGCTCACGTCACCCTCCATACCATTCTGTTAGGTGTGGGAGGGGTCATCTACACCCCCCACACTCTGGAGCCTCTCAAAGAGCTTGGTCTTGACACTCATACAGCCACCAGGCTTGCTCTGAAGCTTCATGCTCATTCTGTTCAGTGCGCTTATAAACTTGTTAGCACCAGACGCGCTCTTGAGAAGACTTCTCTCAACTCTCATCACCGAGAAGAGGCAAGGGGTACTGCTAGTAACCCTCCTGATCCTCTCTTATTGATTCTTTCTTTTCTTGGTGGAGAGGATACACGATGTCTCGGCCCTAGGTATCCTCTTTTCATTAATTGATGTGGGGAGTGCTTTCACTGCCTGCGTAGTTTTCCTTTTCTTTTCTTGCCATCTACAAAAAGACGTTCACATGTAAAGTCAAGAACTGGAGAGAGATCACCTACACAGATGGTAGTGCCATTCAACACAAAGATGACTCTCCGCCATTGGTCGGCTCAGGTGTTTACAAGTCGAGCAGAGATGCTACTCAATCATCCCAACAGCTACAGTTGCACATAAATCCCAATGGACATGGACCTTCAAACACTATCAAAAGAGCTGAACTAGCAGGCATTTTAGTAGCACCCCAACAAGGACACACTAACATAGCCTCTGATAGTGCATCCTGCCTCTCCCAGATATCTGAACAGACCCTTAAACCAATGCGTATGAGGACCCACCTCCATGTGGAGCTCATCCAAGCCATCTCAGATTTGTTGAAGCACTCTCCACACCCTGTACATTTCTATACAGTTAAAGCCCACTCTGGCATCATTGGTAATGAAGGGGCTGACGCCTGTGCACGCACTGCAGCACTCATGAACACCACGGACGTTGCACTTCCAGATGCCGGGGATCCCTTCTACAATTTCTACTGGCTTTCCTTGAAATCCTCACATGGACGCAATGGTGAACCACAAAACTCCCGCACTGCTCCAACTCATTACCTCACCAACCTGACAGACAAGCTTAAAACACACATGCACAAAAGACATAAGCTCGGCTCTGCTGACACCTCAGGCCACTATTACAATAGCTGGCAGAGGCTTAATTACGCCACACAGCCCGCTCCCCCAAATGCCTCTGTCAGCTCAGAAGCTCATTACCAACCCTCTCAACTTGCCAACAAAGAAATCAGCAACCCCTTTTGGAATGATCCAAAGATCACCCTTAAACAGCAGATTAATGTTCTGAAATACCGCACGGGAACTGTTTACGCCCGAAAATATGCCATCAGATTCAAGGTGTCCAACACCTCTGCACGCTGTCCATTATGCAGCGATATGGACAGCATAAATCACATTGCCCTTAGATGTCCAAACCCAACTCTGAATGGAATGCACACCAACAGGCATCATGTTGGCCTTAGCTTCTGTATCAAATCCCTAAGTAAAGGCAGATTTGGCTCGTCCCTTATTGGTATGGATGCCTGCCGAAATGAGAGGCTCCTGGAGCAGGGAATAGAAGTTCCTGAAAATATCTCCCGAACAATTCCGGACTGGTTTTTCCCTAATGGTACTGGCTCCTCTGCCCGACACCAAAGTTGCCCTGATGCTGTCTTTGTGCGCTCTATCCCAGGTCGACCTCACCACCTGAAATTATGTCCAGACACCAACCCTTTCATCACTTTAGAAACTGCAGCAACTCAACATGCTCACACTATAACCAGACTTAAAACCCGCAGCTCAAGGAATCCAAACAGGAACAACAAAGTGACTCTACACATCATCCTGATTGGTGTGGCTGGCACTATTTACAATGAGTACACGATCAAACCTCTTGTCAATTTGGGCCTATCCAAACACAAAGCAAAATCCCTAGCTTCCAAGCTGAGCTGTCATGCCATACAGAGACCAACCACTATCATTAACACCAGACATGCTCTTTGCTTACTGGGGGCTTCGGGGGGGGGGGGGGGGGGTCGCTGGGCGCGCGGAGGTGGATACAAGGAGAAGGAGAGTCCGGGCGTCTCAGGGCATGGCGACAACCCGCCCGATCCTCATTAGTTCAGTCTCTTTCCCTCTCATAGGCTAGCTGTAGCTAGTGTAGTTCTGAGGGACCTCTGGTGGGGCCCTTGCTAGCTTGCTTGTTAAGGGACCTTTCCTTAACTTAAGGATTGAATGCACGCGGCCTGTGGCCTGCGTAGACTTTTCTTTTCTTTTCTCACCACCTTGATCCTACGGAAATCCCTCCTCAAGATAGGGACATTCATCTTGTTAAATTGAAATTCTGCCCTGATACCAACCCTTTATCCACTCTGGAAGTTGCAGCTACCCAGCATGCCAATACTTTAATAAGGCTCAAAACCCGCAGCTCAAGAAACCCTAACAGGAACAACAAAGTGACCTTGCACATCATCTTAGTTGGTGTTGCTGTCAGTGGGGTGATGTACCGTATTTATGCCAACGTGCTAAAAGACTTGGCGACGGATTGGTGTATCCAAAAAAATAAGGTCCCAGACACCCAATTCGGTTTTTACCCCGGTAGGAGCACTCTGCATCCACTCTTCATCCTGAGGCACTTAAGACATGCTGCAAGAAAGCTCAAGCCACGGCAATCACCTAGGCTGCATGCTGCCTTCATTGACTTCTCCCAAGCCTACGACACTGTGCCCCGTTTGCAACTTTGGGACCGTGGTGACCATCTGCAACGCATTGCCATGCCTGCATTACTTTTCCGGGCAAGTAAGGAAATGTACCAGGATGATGAATATATTCTGATGGATGGGGATAAAAGGGCAAGTGTGCGTCCAACAAATGGAGTCAAACAAGGTTGTCCCCTGTCCACTCTCTTGTTTTCTCTATACATCAATGATATGGGCAGAGATATTAGAGAAGGTATCAGAGGTGCTGTGACAGGGGATGGAGTGAATGGAGTTTCATACATGCTATATGCAGACGACTTGAATTTAACTACCAATGACCCAGGTGAAATGCAAGTTATGCTGAATAGATTACGAGCTTATGCAATGAGGAAGGGGCTGACTGTCAATACATCAAAGTCAGAGGTCATGCATTTTAATAGTAGGTCGTGTTCTTCTCTGCCTACTTTCATGTATGGAGACGTGGCTCTTCCAGAGAAAGAGCAGTTTAGATACCTTGGTATGCTTGTGGACAAGCACATGAATCTGAAGGTGTCTAAGGAGCATGCAGTGTGGCCTTACATGGCTGCCCAGCAAAGGATCAAGGAATTTGTGCATGAACATGATCTAAAGAATAGGCCGCATGCTCTGATTTGGCTCTCTAAGGTGTATGGCATTCCGGCTGGGATGTACGCGTGCCAAGTGTGGGGTAAAGAGTACTTACGAGAAGGCAGTGAATTCAAAAGCCATTTGCAAAGAGGCAATTATGCTCTCTAAGGCGTTTTCTAGGTGTTAAAAGTACTGCCACGAACTGGCCAGTATTGAGAGAGTGTGGTCAAGAGCCCTTACAGTTTTATTGGTTTAGGGCTACTGTTAAATTTTTCAACAATATGCTCAATTCTAACAGTAAAACATTATGTCAAGTGCTGAAGGCAGATTTACACCTTGCTGATATGGATGAGTCTTGTTGGTCTGCACATGTATCTAAGTCATTTAATGGCATGCGCAATGAGGAGGTGTTTAAACAGAAATTACTGAGTGCTTCCAAGATACCCATGCAGGATTTTTTAGGGGATTTGAGGTACAGACAGCAGAAGGTTTGGAGGGAAGCAGACGCCCTAAGTCCCCGAGAGGTGAACAGAAAAGCAGTGACTTACCATCATTGGTGTGGGAAACCTTTGAATCAAACACCACGCACACCCTTCTGTATCCCATCATATTTATTTAAGGATCTGGATAAAGGAGTCATGAGGAATGTGAGTAGGTTTAGGCTTCGTGCCCACTGCTTGAAGGTCGAGTCCTGTAAATGGTTGGTGGTTCAAATATTTGTGATAAGTGTGGATGTGCTGAAGTCCAGGACGAGAAACATGTTCTTTTCTACTGCAATTGCTATGAGTTGTGTGAGCTGCGCAGAAAATACAAGGACCTGTTCATTGATCTTTTTAAACCGTTACACACTTTTGCCCATCTTCCAAACACTGATTTTGTTCCTTTCTTGGCGAGCTTTCACGTTGTGACTAATCTTGAGGTCATTGCTTTTCTAAATCAAGACACGCACAAATTTTCAAAATTTTTGTCTGAACTGGTTTCAATTTTTGATGCTGGATGATAATGTTTCACCAGCAGCCGATCAGCCAGATTTTCGGGCTGTAGGCCAACCCTTGTAACCCTAACCCTTAGTTGGTGTGGCAGGCACTATTTATAACGACTACACCATTCAACCTCTTATCGACTTGGGTTTAACCAGGCAGAAGGCTAAACCATTAGCATCCAAGCTGAGTTGCCATGCTATCCAAAGATTAACGGCTATTATTAACACCAGACACGCACTTCATTTCCAGGGGACTTCTGGGGGAGGGTTTGCTGGCCGCGCGGCAGAGGAGAGCAGGAGAAGAAGAGTCCGGGCGTCCAGGAGCATGGCAGCCAACCCTCCAGATCCTTATTAGCTCTCGTTTCTGGCTTTCTCCTAGGCTAGCTTAGTCTAGTTTAGGCTTGAGGGCCCTTTGGTGAGACCCTTTCTAGCTTGCTAGTCAGGGAACCTTTCCTTAATGCACGCGGCCTCTTGGCTGGCGTAGACTTTTCTTTTCTTTTTTCTTTTCTTGCGGCAAAAATTTAGTGTCCAAGCTGTATCTGATTTTCTCTTACAACACAACAAGGAGCTTTCCTTCTTCATGTCTGAGATCCTGGATCTGCTGTTGGCTGGCATTGACCAGCCACAGGCTGATCAGCTGAAGTTGACTTTTGTACACATTTGGTTTGGTTACAGGCACCTTTTTGCTTCAGCTAAGCTGCCCTTGTTGGTAGGAACAGCTTTGTAACCCTATCCCCAGAACATCATGAAGGTTTCTTCTCCATCTTTTTAGGAAAAGAGGATACGCTCCACCAAGAAAAGAAAAAGTAGGGCCAATGGGAATCAAGAGGGTTACTGGCAGTACCCCGTGCCTCAGGCTGATCTTTTTGATGAGAGTTGAAAAAGTCTCCTCAAGAGCACGCCTGTTGCTGGCAAGTTTATATTTATAAGTGTACTTAATCTAGGTTTAGGTTTGAGGAAACTCAGGTGAGAATTGAAGCATTGCGACAAAAACCAGTCAGGCAGGGACCATATGCTGTACGCCATGGTGCAAACTTATAAGCAAAAAAAATGGTCGATAGGTGCAGAGCCTCTGTTAGGCTTCAACACAGTACAATCCATTGTGACTGAGTGTGAACAAAAAAAAGAGCCGCTGCTTCGCCTTGTGAGAAGCGTAATAAGCAGCAATCACCAGCTTGTGAATGTTAAGGAACATGCGGTACCAACTTGGTGATCCAAGTAAGCAGGCCGGTCAAAATCATACATGGATTACCACACGCCCTCCGATTGTACCCCAATGCAGCGAAGTGCATGGGGAAAAAAACCATAAGATCTCCAGCAGTCCCTCAACAAAAATCTCAACCTGCATGGCTGACCCAATCCTGAGTCCTTCTAGTTGCAGAACAGCAGTAAACACCCACAAGACAGTGCTGCCAAAAATTTTATAATCTAATTTTCATGGATGGTGCAGCATGTGCACTTTGCCTTATGTCGATGAGCTGATGTATGCTTATTCATCATTGCCTCCACTTTCCTCAACAAAGATTGCCACCACAATGTTGTATGCGCTGAAATGAAAGATATACCAGAACATGCACAAACAGACGTCCACACCCTAAACAAACTCACACCTCATGCAGAAGTATTGGACTACGTGCACTATGTACAGCATCAAGCAAAGTGGGCAGACCCAGAGATCTGTGTCCTTTAGTTTCCTTATAGCGGGCCTGATGCATATCGACGACGACAACAATCTTGTGTACGTGCGTCTTGAGAACAAAGGATCGGAATGGTACGCAGCCTGGATGTCTCCCTTAAGTTGGCAAGAGGAGTCAGCTCTACGACCACAACCAGGCGTCCCCAGTGTGAGTGGTGTGAGTTCCTGACAACAATGGCCACGGTGGTGATGCTGGCAAAAACACATTATCACGCCCTCCTTTTTGATTCCGCCATGTAAGCCAGTATTGGCTTTTCCACTTCCTGAAACTTGGAAAAAGCGGCACCTCACTCCAGAACCAGAAACAATAAGATTGAACAGTTTTGGATGCCGTACTTGTCATGTTAGTCACAGATGAGCACATCTTTTGCAATTTCAACCCTACCCACCTTAACACCAGCCTTGCATACAAAATTTTGCTGAATTCCACTTCCATGAGCAAATTTACAAGCAGGTATTGCCTGTACAAGCAGCTAATTAAGCTGATGATCACTCTACAGCTTGCCTTCCCGTCCCTTGAATCTCACAAAGGGCATGAGGGGTTGATCCACCTGCAAAGCATCAGCAAAACAGGAACATACACGATGGTCAGGGCTGTCACAACCCTGCGAGGACAGGAGCACTTGTGATTTTAAGGGCACATATATGGTTGTCAGGGTGCTTAGTCCGGGTCCTCACAAACCGGAGAGGACAAGAGCAGGCACGACCTTCAGGTTCTTGAGAGGACGAGCAGGCACAACCTTCAGGTTCTGAAGGGGACTAGGGCAGGCACAATTTCCAGGCTTTTCAGGGGACATTAAGACCGAGTCAGGCGACTGCAAGCACAGATGAACTCGAGGAGGAACTCTCTGCTGGCATGGGTGAGGGACAGGCCTATCCTGCTTAGCCTAGCCTCTCAAGACAGGTGTAGCAGCACAGACAGATGGTAGCCCAGGTGCCTCTGCCATGCATGAGCCAGTAGGTGCAGGAATGAGGGAGACAAGCCTATCCCGCTGGCGCTTTGATTGGCCTCCTGAGAAATGGTGTCCCTGCCACCTCGGACAGCCCGATACACCAGCTCAATTGACTTTGGCATCTCTAGCTACCGCTCTCTTGTTCAAGCTGCATCTCTTGCGGCCTCAAACTGCTTGACACCCCAGCTCAATAGGCCCAGATGCAGGTTCACTTTTTGGGGGCTTGCATGTCTTGCATGCTTGCAAGTTTGCATGAGCGCGCATGCACAGCGTGTCAAACGTAAGCCATTGCTGCAGCCTTGCCCCCTTCACAAGTGTATGGTTTTGCATGAATGTGAATCGCTGTGCATGAATGCGGTGCAAAGCGGACTTGGGTTGTTCCAATATGGCCAAAATGAAGGCCCAAAAGGCCAAAAGGGAGCCCAAGCAAAAGGAAGGCCCCAAAGGCCAACAAGATGCCCAACAGGAAGGCCGAACCAAAATGAAGGCCTCAAAGGCCAATAGGGAGCCCATAAGGGAGCCCCAAAGGCCAAAAGGGAGCCTAAGCAGACGCAGGCTCCCACTCTTTACAGCGCAATTTGGATGCGCAAGGAGGTGCTGCTTTCCCTGAGAGGACGTGATAGATGCCACTTCATTCGACAATCGCTCGATCATTTTGACAGGACACCTTGAATAATCACAGAGCTACTGCTTCTCCAGAGAAGATGCGATAGATGCCACATAGCTCAATAGCTTCTTGATCATGCCATACTTGCCATACGTGCCATACTGCAAGCCCTTGGCACACACTGCAGCGCACCTTGGGTGTACAGGGAGCTAATGATTTTCCAGAGAAGACACGATGGAGGCCACATAGCTTGAGAGCTTCTCGCTCATGCCGTACTTATGCTGCAAGTCCTTGGACGTGAAGTTATTGTCAAACTGCGAGTCCACCTTCAGCAGGAGGGTCTGCGAGATCTTCCAGCCCAACCGAGTGTGCATCTGCAGGGCATCGGCATGCATGCGAGGCTGTGTGTGAGCAGGCGCCTGCGAGCATGCACACTTAAGGAGCGAGTGTTGATGTATGCAGGTTTCCAGGACTACACTCAGCGCCTGCAAGCATGCGCACTTGTGAGTTTGAGCACGTGCCTGATAGCAAGTGCACTTGTGAGTTTGAGCAGGCGCCTGCAAGCATGCATACTTTTATGTTTGCACAGGAGCCCTCCTAGCGCATGCAAGGCACTGGCACCTGATGTGCCATCCTTCCGTGCTGCTACCCTTGCAACAAAAGGCAAGGCCACTTGAAAGAAATCAAGTTCCCCCAGGTGCGTAATCGCTAGATGAAGGTGGTTTGCAGTGCTATAATAACCCCAAAGGACTCGCGCCACTTTTTGTTACCAGCACATGTGAGGAGGTGCTTGCGCACGTGCGCGCATGTGTATGTGTGTGTGCACCCAAAAATTACCAATAACTCCTTGTTGGAGGAAACATGATGGGAAAGCGAGCCAACATGCTTGAGCATGCTTGATTGGGGGGGGGGGGGGCTTGTACACAACTGTCAACTGAAGGCCTCTATATTGCTTTTGTTACATGTCACCTAGCACATGGCCACTTCTACTTCCGCAAAGCTGGAACCCTCCTCCCCCCCCTCTAGGTGCCTCGTCTTAAAGTAAATGAGTGCGTACGACCATGAAAGCATGAACCTGGCAGGGCCACTCACCACCTGCCTCCCCCTAGGTGTTTTTGGACGTAGCGCGGCTTCAAGATCCTCAGGAGCACGGTCATCAGGGGACCTGGGTGTGCAGGGGTGGGCAGGGTCTCCTTGATGCATCAGGGGCCACCTGGGGACCTGGGTGCAGGGTTCCCTAAGGGGTTTCCATAAAAAGGTTTCTGCGAGGGTTGTGCAGGGTGTCCTTAACGCGTCAGGGTCATGTGGGGACCTGGGCGTGCAGGGTTGTGCAGGGTTGTGCAGGGTGTCCTCAACATGCACATGAGGGGTAATGGTATGTGTAATTCTTCGTTTTGTTTTTGGTGTGCAGGGTGCCCTTCATGCACACGCCATGTGTAATTCTTTCTTTTCTGCTTGCTGTGCAGGGTTCCTTAATGCACATGGCATGTGCAACACACACACACTCTCTCTCTCTCTCTCTTCTTTTTGGTGCGCAGTGATCAGCCAACAGTGCCAGGGCAAAGAAAAGAAAAATCTACGCAAAAGCCAAAGGCCCCGTGCATGAAGGAGAGATCCCTTGAGTGCAAGGAGAGCAGCCAGCTCAGAATCTAAAGAGCATCATGCCAAGTGCTTCAGATCACGCAGTCACGCAAAAGTCCATGCCTTGGAAAACGAGGACGCGTGCTTCAATGGAAGTGCAATCGCCCTATACTCAAACGTGCCTGGCCTGTCCAATTGGCCTACCATTGAGTTTCTATTCTGTAATGGCAAGAGTTTGAAGCATCTCCTTGCATTTGCCTAAAGAGCACAAGAGCATTGTGCACAAAATGCTGCCAGCTGTGGGCAACAACCATGCACTGCACAGCATTCAAATCCACACACAAGCTTTGTTCATCTCCGAGCTCGTGACATTGACAGCTGCGCAGCCATGGTGGTTGCCTACAGCTGGCATTCAAACCTTAACACAAGGTCATCTCATCTCCAGGCTTGCAACATCAACACGTGTATTTGCTACTCAAAGTTTGTGGCTTACCATGCTACGTCAGTGCCAGTGAGCACTTAGCACAGTGACAACAAAAGCAGTTTGACACACCTACTCACACAGCAAATTCAGGTTCTGTTTTGCAATCACATCACATGGCATGTGTTCCATGTGTTCCATGGTCATTCAATACAGGATCCACATGCACGGTGCATGTGTGTGTGTGTGTGTGTGTGTTTCTTTTGACAAATTGGACTAACACATACACACAAGCGCGCACAAACACACGACTTGGCAATGCTAAAATGCCTCAATAGTTTGTAACACTCACTCATCTCTTGCCTCCCTTTCTGCCTCTCTTGCTGCAGATACCGCTGATACAAAGCCTGCGCACAACATGTGCAAATACCTTGTGTGTCAGCACAACGCCAAATCGATGGTGCTGTAAAGCCTTTTTTTGAGCCATTGTTCAAGAACCTCGTACCCATACTGGATCCGAATTCGGACTTGACTGAAATTAAGCCCACCTTCTGTGCGAGCTCCCTTCTGTGCAAGCTCAAGTCTTGACTGAGATCAAGCCCACCTTCTGTGCGGGTCTTGAATGAAACCTAGCTCACCCTCTGTGCGAGATCAGCTGGAGTTCTTGCCCACTTTCTGTTCAAGCTCCAGCCTTGTCTGAAATCTTGCCCACTTTTTGTGCAAGTCTTGATTGAAACTATGACTACCTGTTGTGCGAGCTCAACTGCTTGCTTGTGATACAATCCTAGAATGGTTTGCGATGAGTTGCGGCAGCCAGCGACGGCTTGCCTTGTACTCTTTTTTTGGAATGCTTGCATATTTCTGCTTTGGTTGGTTTTTCAGTAGTATTTTATATCACATATTATCAATACTAGCATACATGAAGTCCCTCCCTTCCTTGAAGGGTACCCCTTACCAAGCCCCTCTTGGAGGCTGAGTTTTTTTGGGTGTTTCATTATAGGCACTTCCCTGGGGTGTCACCACTTCTGGGGCGGTATCCCCTAAAGCAGAAAGCTGCCTGGCCCAAACGTGCGTGCAATGTCCACGTGTCACTGGTTGGCAAGTCAGCCATGGGGGAGCCTCCTCAAAGGATACAGGGTGAAGGGCATTCCTAATCCATTGGGAAAGTGGCTGTTTGGGATGACATTGAACACTGTACTTTTGGTCTTGCTGATTCTTAGCCGCTTTCTTTGCACCTGGGGTCACAACCAGGCTGTGCTTTTTTTTTTACAATGCTCTTCGTACCTAAGTAGGACCAAAAATAGCATCCCTTCAAGTCGTGACGAGCTGACCTGGGAAGGGGGGCAGTTTTTCTCCCAAAATCTCTGCCAGGCTGCGCGTGTGTTATTTCAGGTGCTTTGTTCGAAGGTTCCTTATCAGTAGTAGTATCCTCATAGCAGTAGTATAAGTAGTGCATCAGATCACAAGCAAACAAGGTGCGACACCCAGCAAAGGGGGGGGGCATTTGCTGTGGCACTTACAAGGTCACAAGTGGCTTATGCTGGACTCGAAGTGTCCAGCAATGGTAAGAGGTCTTCATCCATGCAGCTCTCGTATTCTATCAAAGAGCTGCTGCTGGTCCTGCTTCTTACATTCTTTGTTCCCCTGCGCAGTTTGTAAAAAATGAATTTATGGCTCCAGACTTACCAGCGATGGTCTCACCCTTAGCACCCTCCTCACTCCCAACCTGTGCAAGGTCTGCGACCACATTAGCTGCTGTCGTCGCACCCCTACTGGCTTGCTCCTGCACGCAAGCATGACAAATGGAGAAAACAAATTTCTAAGTCGTTGCAAACTTGCTACCGCAGATGCTGGAATTTTTACAACCTTACAAGCTTACTCCTGCACGCAAGTATGAGAGGTAGAGAGCGGGGGTTACAGAGTTGTGACGAGCTTCAATTCTGCGTTATTGAGATGCCAGATCCAAGGCCTCTGAGGTCTCATCAGTCAAAACACACATGCGTGGTCTTGTGTGGCCTTGCGGTGTGTTTGTGCATGGGAATTGAAGAGCGTCAAAAGCTGTGACTGCAGATGGATGTGCGCAGGTGAGGAG